>JAWWES010000001.1:13800281-13840684 GCA_035583135.1 Lophotriccus pileatus
TATATCGATAGAAATCTCTATAAATCTCTATAAATCTTAACGGAGAAGTCAAGTGGAACGTATTTTTAATTTCAGAGTGCGTGGAATCTCCTTCCTGAGAAATGACAAAAACTTATTTTCAGGGTTAAGTCCCAATCTTTTCACTGTCTCTAATCTTCTCCCTTTAATAACATAATTTTACTTTTAGGATAGGATTTGTTCCATACTGTATGGAGTAAAGTGCTGACTTTCTAGATGCATAGGGTGAGATATTACGTGATGGTAATTTTTGATCTATAATGTGTTCATGGTGACAGTAGCTATTTATACATCTTAAGAGTATTTAATCAAGGAACATTATTTTTCCCAAGACTCTCTGCAAGGCATCCTAATGTAGCAAAAGCAGAGCAATCAAAGGGAACGTAAGGATTTTTTACATAAAGACATACAGGCAAAGAATACAAGCTAAAAAATCATATTGGGAAACTAGACTACTATATGTTATACTGCAGCTGTTATGAAAAGAAAGGAACTGCTAGACAGTTCTTTTAATGATGTGCTAAAGATCTCTTAATCTGAATCACACTACTACCTTTTGCAGTAAGGAAATTGTAAGTCTCTTAATACCTGAGACTTGTTACGTGATATTACAAATACATTACTGGCCTGTCTTTCCACATCAGCACACTTTTAAATGGGGGCTGGTCAGAACTCGGGTGTGCAGAGGTCAGAGCAGGTGATTAGCACAGCCTGTTTCTGATCCTGAGGCACTTTGTGGTGCAAGGGTCTGTACAAGGTGAGCTCTTCTGGTTAGGTGTGTTCACAAACACTCTCTGCTCACAGAGCTGAGCATCAACGATTATTTTCACGTGCCTGTGCTACTAGGATTTACAAATTAGTCTGGCTAGTGGTGTGGGGCTTGAACTTTTGAGAGTAGCTCTGAGATGAAAGGAAAAAAAAAAAAAAAAAGACAGACTGAGAGAATTGGGTTTGTTCGGTCTGGAAAAGAAGAGGCTCTGGGGTAACCTATTTGAGGCCTTCCAGAACCTGAAGGGAGCCTACAGAAAAGATGGAGAGAGACTATTTACAAGAGCCTGGAGTGACAGGACAAGGGAGAATGGCTTCAAACTGAGAGTGGGTTTGGATTAGGTATAAGGAAGAAATTCTTCCCTGTGAGGTTGGTGAGGCACTGGAAAAGGTGGCCTAAAGAAACTGTGGCTGCCCCATCCCTGGAAGTGTTCAAGGCCGGGTTGGATGGAGCTCTGAGCAACCTAGTCTAGTGAAAAGTGTCCATGCTCACAGCAGAGTGGTTGAAACTAGGTGACCTTAAAGGTCCCTTCCAACCCAAGGCATTCTGTGATTCTACAAAATGTGATAAAAGCATCTGTCATTGGTGTATGATTTATGTAATTAAATGTGTATTAGAGAGGAACATGTTTTGGCCATCAATGTAAACATTTTTACATTTGAAAGCTGGATTAGAAGTAATATCTGACCTGTGAAGCACTCAGAGTTTTTATATTGTAAAACCAGACTGTGGTTCGCATTACCTTGGCTCTGGAGTCTGTCAGAATCACTGTGGTCTCTCTAATGAATTAGTATTTAGTACCGATACCAGTTAGGCAATGGACATCTCCTAGTTATGGGTGAGTTAGTACTTGACACTGCTATTTCAACTGTAAATAAAACAGCATAAATTAGAAGGGTTGATTTTGTAGCAAAGTGGAGTTCTCCCCCTTCTCAGGGTTCTTACTGTAAGAATCTGTGAGCTGCCATTGCTCAGATGCTTTGGGAAATGTCCCTCACAGTCATAGAATCATAGAATCATTAGGGTTGGAAAAGACCTGCAAGATCATTGAGTCCAACCTTTGACCAAACACCACCTTGTCAACTAAACCAAGTCACAAAGTAAGGAGAAGAAATTGGCTGAAAATCAGGAGTTCACCTCTCGTTCATCCTACAGCAAGGTCTGATGAGAGCACAGCCACAGGATGATAGGCAAAAGCCTTGAGAGCACAAGTTCAAGAGAATATCAGCAGCACCAAGGGTACAAACCTGAACTACAAATGGTAAATTACTGGTCATTTAAAGAGTGCAAGTTCAAGATGTGCCAAAGTGTTTCCAGGAAACAACAAAGAAAATAGCAAATATGTGAAATACTGCATTTTTTATGGAAGCACAGAGAAAATGATAAAACATAAAAAGCAGTTATATAAAAAAATGATAAAATATAAAATGCTTCTTCAGGCATGGGAAGAAAGGAAGAAGGAAGAATTGTTCCTGCATTGCTACTTGGTTATAGGTTATTCGTGTTATCAGTGTTTATGCTTTACAGTATCAGGCCCTTCTTCCCCCTTTTTGGGAAAAGAGCACTACTTCCTAAATTTTTCTTCATCCTGTGTTCCTTCTTATATGCTCAATAATCACATGTAAAGGATTATCTTCATAAGTATGCTTAAATAAATTAGAAGCATATGTGTTCTGTGCTGTGACCTTCACACACAGGGTGAGTGATGCCACATCACTGGGCAGCAAACTCAGATATGATGCTGTCCAAGAGCCAGGTTCAGAGCCAGGGAAGGACAATGGTAACTGGTTCAGCTCATCTTGGAATTTGCTTTGCAAGCAGAAAGCACAGGGCTGGTTGATTGTCCAGTGGTTTTATTATGGTTGCTGAAACTTTTTGCTTGCTCTAAGTAAATTCACAGAGTGGTTGATTTTGGAAGGGAAATCTGGAGCATCTTCAAGCATGGTTACCTAGAGAAGGTTGCTGAGGTCATAGCTGGGTTTTGAGTACCTCCAAGGATAATTCACTATGCTGAAGCTTAGAACTCTTGTCTGTTTAATTTATAGCCGGTGCATTCTAATAAGAGCATAGGATTTAGAACTGCTATTCATGCCTCCTAAATCTAAACCCTAAATTATAATCTTGATTGAAATTGACAAATTATAATTTAGCTTCTCATATTGAAGCTGAGGTCTTTAGAACTTTGGTTCCACCTGCCTCAGCAGCCCTTGGCAAAAGATAGAACATAATCCTGCCAAACAGGAAACAAAATCTATTACCAGTCTGTGATAGTATGCTCTCCTTTATTGTGCTTGGAAGTTAATTTTGTTAAGAGTTTCTTCTTGCTGCTTACTGAAAGAAACAATATGGATTGTGTCCTTAGGTTAGCCTTTCCCCGGATCTTCCTACTGTGACAGAACTGCTGAAAGGTCAACATGAGAGATCGTGGTGAAAGGAAAGCCTGTGAAGTAGCTTTTCCCTTCTTCAGCCTACGTCATACAAAGGTCAGAGATGACAATAATGTCTTCTTTGGCTGCCTTCTAAAATAAACCAAGCACTTCTCTATTCCCTAGAGGTCTATTTATGCATCTGAATCTTGGACAGACATAGAGTATTGGTTGCAGCTTCACATATGGAGTGGATTAGAAGTGCTGGTAAACTGCTTTGGATGGGGGTTGTGTTTTAGATACCCAAAAAACCCGAAATGAGACACCGAAGGTAAGAAATGTTCTCAACATGCTTTCAGTACCTGAATTTCCTTATGCATTATATCATTTAAATTCTTTAACATGGTTTACCATTAAAGAAAGGATGTCTTTTTCTGTTTAAGGACTTGGGACACATCTGGAAAGTGCTCTCTTTGTCATATATGCATGAGGTTATTTCTACTTGCTAATAATTGCAGAAATAAGTTGAATATATGTCCACATCCTTGTCTGTCTTTGGTTTTGAATGTAGTTAGTAATTGCTTTATGAGGTCTTGTTAAACTGGGGTATATGACTGGTAGTGATTATTCCTAAATGCTTCATTTGGAGATGCTGATATTTGATATTTATAAATAATTACACATAAAATCTAGCAAAAGTTATATTCTTATAACTTAATGGATGTAACAGATTTTGAATTTCTTAATGATGAAAATACTTAGCATCCAGCTCATTCCTTATGTTATCTATGTGTGCTAGTGACCATCTAGGAGAGACTGTGTGGTTAAGAGCATACACAGTGTATATGAGGGCAGTCCATCTCAAGGATTGCAGTTATTGGGTGGCTCTTTCCTTAGCGTTTTGTTGTTTGACCAGCACTTAAGTGGTGTTTCCCTGCTTGTTACAAGGTCTGAAAGAGAATCAAGTGACTGTTCTGACACCAAATCAACTTCATAACTGGAGAGGCAAAGCAACTCTAGGCAGTGGGGAAGACAGATTATAGGACACGATGTCCAAGAAGGTTAAAACTAACAGTATGAAGAGACATGTTTGGCTTTTAACAGAAAGGTCAGATTGTTGATTTTTTTTTTTTTTTTAATGTAATAATGTTATATTGACTAATAAAATGTAACTGCCTAATTTTAAATTCAGCAAAATTTAATGTAGATGTTCTGGTTCCAGTGTGGGAAATTTCAAATGAAACAGTAAAATAGTATCATGCATAATGTAATGAAATCCTAGATTTAATATTGTGCACATCATTGGGAAATATATTCAAATTTGGTCAAGGTCTTTAAGGTTAAATGTTTGAATCAATTATAAACTCTAGAAATGTGTCTGTGCTTATCATTATATAGGGAATAACATGAAATCTAGAGATGCACAATTAAGTAATGATATGTCTTAACAAAATCTGGTTTTAATCTTCAAATTTAAGTCTCAGTAGTTTTCCTAAACTTTCTAAAAATAATTCCTAATGGGCAAAGTAGTTTAGCTTTCATTTTAACCACTGCCTTAGGAACACATGGGTCAGGCTTCAAAAAATACTTCTGATTTTTAAGGTGTGAGCAGTTTCTAAAGCATGTCTCTGATTCCTGCTTTTCAAATTTAAGCAAAAGTATCCTTCATGTATTTCTGTCACATTCATGGCAGCCATTAATACATCATCCAGAAATGGAGTTATAATGAGGCATTGCTTATTCTATATGCCTTGACTAGATACAAGTGATAGTAACACAGGTGGAATTCTAAACCACAGAGGCCCTTAATGCTCGATGAAAGCAAACATTTATTAAAAAAAAAGGAAAAACAAACCACAAAAAAACCACTCACGTGCACATCACTTATAATGAACAGATGAGTTTCAATAAAAACATTTTTATACTTTTATCATTTTACTAGTAAGAGGGGAACATGTGTTTTTATTTGTGTGAATCAAAAAAAAAAAAAGAGCCCCCACTTCCATCCAAGAGTTGTTTTTTGGTTTTCTGTCTTGGAACAACGCTGCCAGTGCAATATTGTTATTTTCTTCTCTCTTCCTTTAAAAAATTTAGTACAAGTCAAATCTACTTTTTGAAAACTTCCTGCTTTTCTTTCCTGAACTAACCAGCTACAGAAGACTCTCCATTATTTTGGTTTACTACATAAAACAGGTAGAAATTCAAATCTCTGAGCAAGCACACTGGACTTCACAAATTGAAAGGCAGAAAAAATAGCTTATCCCTATATACTTATAGCCTGAGAGAGTAACTGAAAATTGCCCTCTTCAGTATTGTGCAAGCAAGTGCTTAAAAATGCCACATTGTACCTAATAAAGAAATAAGGAAGATTTTTTTGTGTGTGTGAATGTGCTTATGCTGTGTTTTGGTGGGGGAAAGGAACCTGACAGCACACACAGGTTCATACAGAGAAAAAGGTGCAGTGCTATCATCTTTATTAAGGTAACACACCTGCTTATATAGGGTCAGGTGTGGAACGTGCTAGAAATTTAGGAGGAGTATAAGATTGACAACAGGGGCTAGCTAATGGGAAGAACAGGAGGGAACATGACATTAACAGGGACCAATCATAGGAACAAGGGCTGGCTGCAGGACTGCCTACACTGTGGCAGATCCTGGCCAATCAGGGGCAGGGGAGAATGACAAAGGAGAGAGCATGTCAGACTTGCTCAGACATACTGCAAACGATTAAAACTGGGGATACAAAATCTTCTGAACCATGCACTAACAATTCACAACTTCTGTATTAATAAAGTCCATTCTCAGCTCTGCCAAAACTGTGTAATGTCCAAGTTGCTTGAAGTCTCCCCAGCCATCTCTTGCTGCCACATGATTATATCTTAATATTCTGTTAACCTGTTCAGTAATTTCCAAGAACTTTATCCCTTGGAGGAATCTACCGTGAGTTGAGTCCCTTTGAATACAAATGGAGGTTGCTATGACTGACTTAAGTAAAAATTACTTCCCAGACCTGGATACACAACTTGATAAGTAAAACCTGTACCTATTTATCCCCTTCACAAATGGAGGCAAGAATTCTGAAGCAACCTATTTTTTCAAATGTTATTTTTATTAACTGCTTTTATTTCCTCCTAACTTAATTACTCAGATGTATGAACTTCAGGTGCAACATATATTCATTCAGAGTTTGCCTAGTAATGCTTTATCTGACACAGGAAGCACACTAGGAGACAGAGAGTTATAGATAAAAGAAATCCATGTTTTTAATAACACATCGTAATTTTGTCTTCAGAATCAAAATACAATAACTTGAAATGAGCTAATGGTGTCTGTCTCTTAAATGCTTCCTACTTCTACCACCACCTCCTAAGTATTATGATATTATGAGTATTATGGTATTTTTCAGGAGAGAAGTCGCATAGACTCAGAAAAAAAGCTATCCCCATGTGCCAAAATGTAAGCTTCTTTCAGTCAGACAAGGGAAATTTAGTTTAATCCAAGCTCTGGGATTAAGCTTTATTCTTGCCTTAAATGGAAGACTGTCCTGGCTGCACTAGAGAGCTTCGGATGGAACTTAAGGATAAGAAGAAAATTTATGACCTTTGGAAGAAGGGGCAGGCAACTCAAGAGGACTGCAAGGATGTTGTGAGAGTATGCAGCGAGAAAATTAGAAGGGCCAAAGCCCAAGCAGAACTTAATCTGGCTACTGCCATAAAATACAAAACCCAGATGGTTTTATAAATACATTACACAAAAAAGGAGAGTGTCAGAGACCGGATTGGTATCTCACCGGACTGTTTGACTGATGGGTCGAATAAACCATGTTACCTGTGTGTGTTGGGTGGGGGGAAGAAGGGGCAGTTTTAGGGCTGGAGCCAACCTGGCTGTGCCTACGCAGAGCACATGTCAGGGAAAGGCACATGGCTGGGCTCTCAGTCAGTAAGGCCTCCTGGTGGCTCACCCACACCACTGCCCCAGAGCCTATGGGGTGGCTGTGGCACCCCTCACTTTGGCTGGGGGGACAGTGAGTGGCAGGGAGCCCAAGGTCCTGCCCAGGGGGAGCTGCCAGAGGCTACACATAGACAGGAACCTGGTCTCCATCTCTCCTTGGCCTCTGCCTTCCTGCCTTGTCAGTGTGTGAGCTCCACAGTGGTAAATATGTCTCTCTCTCTTTCTGCCTCTATTCTTTCTTCTCTGAGTCTCTCTTGCTTTACTCCTGTGGGCAACTTAAACGCCTATTTTCTGTATTTCACCTAAGTTGCAAGTATCTCACTGAAGTTGCATGGAGTTTGTGTTTGCTGGGTGTAACAAAGGTTCCCTTACTATAGCAATGCTTTTGGGAAGTTGCATGTTATTTCCGTAAAACTCTTTTTGCCAAAACACCTTTTTTTTTTTTTTTCACCAAATTAAAAGAAACCTCTTAAAGAAAAGTGTGTAGTTTTTCTCCAGTCGTGAACTCAAGGTATCAGAGAATTTGCAAGGGTTCACGTGGGTGAAATTTCTTGAAGTCTAAAGTGAACGTGCACACCAGTTAAGAGTTTGAAGCTTCTGGACCAGGGTGTAACAGAGGGGTAAGGAGAACCTCCATCTTTTATTGGACACAGGGGAAACATAGTGATAAAGGATGGGAAAAATGCTGAGGTGGTTGAAGATTTCTTTGCCCCAATCTTTAATAGTAAGACCAGTTGATCCCTAGGTATGCAGCCCCCTGAGCTGGGAGACAGGGATGTGGAGCAGAATGAAGCTCCCATAATCCAGGGGAAAAAGGTCAATGACCTGCTACACCACTTAGAGACACACAGTTCTGTGGGGTCAGATGGGATCCAACCAGGGTTACTGAGGGAGCTGGGAATAGTGCTCACTGAGGTGCTTTCAATCACTTACCAGCAGTCCTGGCCAACTGGGGAGGTCCCAGGAATCTGTGGGTCACACCACCCCCTGCAGTGCTACAGACTGAGGACAGAGTGGCTGGAAAGCTGCCCAAGGGAAAAGGACCTGGGGGTGCTGGTTGACAGCAGCTGAAGGAGGTTGTAGCCAGGTGGGCGTTGGTCTCCTCTCCCAGGTTACAAGCATTAAGATGAGAGAAAATGTCTTCAAGTTGCACCAGGGGAGGTTTATATCAGATATTAGGCAACATTTCTTTGCTGAAAGTACTGGGAACAGGCTGTCTGTGGAAGTGCTGGAGTCATCATCTCTGGAGGTATTTAAATGGCATGTTGATGTTGCACTTGGGGACATGGTTTAGTGGTGGACTTGGCAGTGCTGGTTTAATAGTTGAACTTAATGATATTTAAGGGTCTTTTCCAACCTAAGTTATTCTGTAATTCTGTAAAACCATGATATAAAATTGAGCACAAAGGAACTAATGAGAAACCTACAGGAGTGAGAGAAATATTAATGCTAGCATTACTCTTTCTTTTCTAAAGCTGCATGTTTTATTTCACACTGGAGAGAAAGAGTTGATACTGCATTAATTGCCTTTTTCTTTTCTTTTTCTTTTTTTTTTGGAAGCAATTTGATAAAATCCTTCAATAGAAAATTCCTAAATAAAAATCACAGAAAGGAAGTTTTATCTAAAGTTACGAAGCTACGGTGTTCCTTTGATAGGCTTAAAATGTCAGAGAAGTATTTTGGTGCATTTTGAAGTTTTCCCAGTGCGAGTGTTGATTAGTGGTAATGACTGTGACTTGTGAAGAACTGAATGCTTTCACGTTCAGATTCACTGGGATTAAAAATAATGTGTTTACTATTATCCAAGCATTTATTACCATAAAAATATAAGAAATCAAGATATCTTAAATTCTGTTTAAACTAATAATTAATTATAGTAGGGAAAAAGAAAGACCTGTAGACCTAGTTTACACAAACAAATATGGATGAATATATTTATTTATACTTGGGTTACTAACTTATGTGGATTTCAAACTTCTTTAACAGTTTACACAAGTGAAGTCTGGATGTTTTGTTTGAAACAACTAAAAATAACAAAAACAATTAAAATAACTTGAAGCATGATGACAGCAAAAGAGGATTTTGCCTCTTCTGTGTGAAAGTGATTCCATTTTCTCTACTTGGAGGAAAAAGAAAAGGAATGTGCAATGAATATCCTATTTATGCAAAATACATTTCATATATAGAGAAACAAAAAAGGGAGGAATGGTATATTCAGAGATAAATTTTTATTTGTCTTGTGAATATTGAAATGCAAGTTTATGCATTTGGGTTGAATTTTTCTTTTTTTAAAAAAAACTTCATCTTGTCACAAACTAATCTGTTTCAAATTGAGAACTTTGCCTTATTCTTTCCCCAGTAACTATTTAGGAAACCTCATTATGTAAGACAACATATGTGAAAGACTGTGACTGCATAACATGGTTACTGAGCACTATCTAAATTTATTTTCCTTATCAATTCTGCCCCCAAAGACATAAGTATGAAATTGCTACTTTCAAATCTTACTCTATTCTTGGCTTGTTATCTTCATTGCTGTCCTAAAATGAGGAGGTCCCTTGCTCTAGTCTCATTTCAGAAGGAAAAAGTAAGTAGGATTCTGTCTAAAATGACAGAATTGAATTGGGTTGATATTTAGAATATGCAAATAGAAAAAACTATTTCCCCCTCTTTTCATGACACTGTAGATAGAGGTCTTCAAAATGCGGAGGTGATTTGACTGATAATGTTAAATTAACCCTATTAAATGAGAGTAATTATTTCCTGCCTTAGACAAAAGCAGACCAATAAACTGCAGTGCCACTTCTGTTCATTTCTTTACTCGCAAATGCTGTGCATTTTCTTTTTGTGAATAGGCAGAGCATATTTAGGTTGATCTGTTAGTTCATTTACTTGCTGAGATATGATGACGAGCAACATTTAAATATCTCGGGAACCGCCTGAAATCTTGGCAGTGCAGTGACAAAAGTGACAAAAACTTAGTTTTTTACTTCAGTGATACAGAGATCAGACTGGAGTATATCTTCCTTCTAAATATGGAGAGACCAGGACAGGCAAAGCTCTCTAAGTGATGTGTTGGAGATTCGGGGAGTGCAACAGCAGAGACCACCTCCATGCCATCAGTAACCATCCAACATGGCACATCCTACACGTTGCTCACAGACAGATGGAATTATGTGGTTTTGAGGTTGCTTTTTTTTTGCCTGAAATGAACCATAAATTGCTCTTAAAACTCTTATGTGGAAAAAAATAAAGACTAACCCTGGTGGTGGGAGGCAAAATAAGATCTGGGAACAACCATTTCTAAATAGGTCTATTACTTTTTGAACTAAATATTCATGTGTTTTCGTCTAGTGCTCTTTTATCATAGAGAACATTATACGAATGTTGTAGTGTGCACTATAATTGGGCTGAAAATAGTAGTGCTGAAAATTCAAGAAATACCTGGTGAGAAACCTCCAGACTATGTGTGTCTGATTGGCCAAAATTTTTGGATTGTTCTACACATATATAAATGTGTGTATATATATATATATGTATGCATTTATAAAACAACTACAAAAAGCAACATTCTAAACAAAGAAAAAGCCCTGTAGCAAAAAGGTGAGAGGTGGCATTTTTTAAGATTCTTTCAGTCAGACGAGGGGAGTCTAGTTTAATCCAAGCTCTAGGATTAAGCTCTATTCTTGCATCAAATGGAAGAGTGTGATTGTTCTCGGAGTTGAGAGAATTTTGATGCTCTTGTAATTCTTTGACATATGGCACAGTCTAGCACAACCAGTCATTGTGCCAAAGATGATTATGTCCTACAGCATGAATTCCAGCACTAATTTATTAATGTTGTCAGACTTAAGAACATTTCACTGCTCAGAGGGTCGTGTTTTTCAGCAGTTCAGGGAAATACGTGTTTGAACACTTGCAACTGGTGTGGTGAGAGCAGAGGGCTTGTTACTTGTGAATACTTAATAAGGACTCATTTCGACCACCAGCCTTGCATGGCAGATTTCAACCCCAAGCAATTTGTACTTGCAGTGAGAGCCTTCATACTGCACAAAAAGATATTCAATCATAAATGTGACATAGGTGATGAAGGACTGTGGTTTTTTTCTTTGTTATAACTTATGCCCTGTACTTAAACTCTCTGGGTTTTGAGGATTGGTTGTATTTGATAGCTATTAAAATGAAGCAATGCAAGCATTAGTCAAAGTCCTGTAACCAGAAAATGTTAACTTCCTCGATTTGTGTATGTAATTGTTGCAAAATTAATTATGCAAAATATTGGAGGATAAGCTGTTTTAATTCCGAGGTTTAAAAGTGGGAGAGTGGCAAGGATTTCTCAGGTTAGAAGCATAAGAAACTACCAATTTGGCTCTTAGTGGTCATGTCAGTGGTGAAGTCAATAGTGGTTTATGCAATTGTATGATTTCAGCCTCTCTTGATCTTCTTCTTGTGGTGTTGAGGAATTTTCATCAAAACAAGATCTCCTGTTTGGTTCAGTGCTCTTCTTCAATTCATAAAGTGGTGGAAATTCAAACTCAACCCCTTGGTGTCCATCAGAAATCTAGGATGCTAAAAAGGTGCAGAATTTATTGGTAAATGGCTGAATTGAACTCAACTGTTCCTCATTGTTTAGTGTTATAGCTTAATTAAGCCACTCCTTAATTTTCTGCTAACCCGAGGGAAAAAATGAAGTGGTGTATTTAATCCTCAAAACTGAGATGAATGTGTTCTTGATAAGGGAATTTTACCTGAGTTTTTATCCAAGTAATTTCTTGGGACAGAGGACATTCTGGCTTGGCTGTTGCTTTGCACTACAAGTGCCTTGAAGCAATGATTTCTGGTATAAAAGATCTCTGGTGTGTTGCCTCAACACTTCCTGAAAAAAAAGAGAGTTTTTGTAAACACCCACAACTGTGTTGGCCTTTATCGGTGTTTGAGACTGTAAGTTCACAAGGTAAGGAAATGTCAGAATCTTTGTGTTTATGTATAGATACACACATATGCATACAAATGTGTGTGTGTATATATATATATATATATATATATATAGCCTCACCTGGTGGTTTAGGCTAATTTTATGTGTAGATGTAGCCTAATAAAACATACATGTGTATAACCATATGGATGCAATGATATATCAATGTATAGATACACATGTATGATTAGCTATCCAAGATGAAAGTGGCAGCCCTAATTAGGACACAGATGGATATCAGGAGGGCAAATGAAACACCAGACAAAAGGATATTAGTAAGTTTTCTACTATAATAATATTAAAGATGATTTTATCTGTTAAGGTCTTCTGTGCTGGACAGTATTACTGTAGCTGACCTAATGATAAGTGCTTTTATACTGCAATTAGTGTATTAAGATGTTAAATAGACTACCAAGATATTTATGTTTCAAAAGTAAAGATGATTTTTTTTCCTACCATTTTATCATAACAGGATCTTGAGGTGATTGGGGATAAGATCAGTTAGTGGAAGGTAAGATGTTGTGTTGTCAAATCCTGAGCTGGTCACGAATCCATATTCCCTAACTTGTTGATAGAGTGGTGGTGAGATGGGGCAAACTTCTTTCATCTGTACCTCTTCTGCCTAAATCTCAAACTTTTCTCTGAGGAGAACTTGTGGAGTACTCAGAGAGCTGGCAGGTACTGCTGTAGAATACCATTCACATGTTCTGGCTCTTTCTAGAAGGAAAGATCTTCTGTAATGGGAAAAACATTTGTTTTAAAGCTAAGAATATCTGGGACAGAGGTAAAGGGCTCCTGCCCAGGAAGTTGGAAATGGGGGTGTGTCTCTGGGCAGTTTGTTTGTTTGCCTGTACGTTGAAACATGTGAGTTGATACAGAAAGAACTGCTTTAACAACATCTGCACAAGTTGTGTGTGTACGACTTCTGGCATTAACAGAGATTTAATCCAGGCTAGTTTAGGATGAGAGGTTGTGATAAACTAAAAGGAAACCTTTGGCCCAGGGTCCTGTCTCCTCAGCACTGCACTACAGGGAGCTGATTTTCTACTGGGAGACAGCTGGCAGCAAAGCTGAGTATGCAGTTAATTGCTGAACTCTTTGAGGTTTTCTTGCTGTGCTGTTGCATTTCCACACACTTTGGTTTTTAGAGGGGAGGGCAATGGAAGAGGAAGCAAGAGTGTATGTCTGTACCCTGAAAGGTGGTGGAAAAGCAGAGAATCTGGGCTTCTGTTTTAACCTGGGTGTTTTCATTACAGTTCCAGCAGTGAGAAGAGGTCATGGGGCAGAGAGAAGCCTGGCTGCTCAGGGTTTTTTTCTTGAAGCAGGTCACTGAATCATTTTATATATTTTTTTCTTGCATACTCAAGTTTTTCCTTAAAAGTAACTAGTCTTTTAAACAATACCTTCCATAAACATCACTTTTAAAGGAATGTATTCTGCGTAACTGACAACCCCTTGAAGAAGTAAAATTATTAGCTATATTAAGTTGACCCTTTATAATATTTTTGAGAATAATCCAATTTAAGATAACATTAAAAAGTTTTTAACGTATTTAATTATTTTTAAAGGCTACATTTTTGCATGTAAAATTTGCAGTACAAAAACATCAAGTGGATTATTTGAGAAGGTCTAACCTGTCATATTTTAATTTCCAAAGATTATTTAATATTTTTTTTATTGGTAGGTACAGTTAAGTACAGTGTTGGCCACATGTGTAGTAGTCAGTCGACAAGTTGGAGATTTTTGATTTAACTGCCTTTTTCTTTTACCTCTCATCCCATTTCAGGGAATTAACTTACAGAAGTGTCATAGAAAAAAAAGATAAGCATGTTCATTACAAGTTGTTGGAAACTAGAAATTAGCTACAAATACACCACATGTTAAAGGAAAATCTCTAGAAATAGGAGGCTTTGATTTTTTTTTTTGTTCCTTGAATTTTTTCTCAAGTCAAAAAGATAAATTATTTATGTTATGTAGTGAATACGAAACATTTTAATTTGTGTGAAAGCTTTGCCAAAATATTATTTGAAATTTTAAAATAAAATTATTTTTGTTAATTTTAATAGTTGTTTTGGTGGCACATCAGACTTCTCAGTTGCTAATTCCCTGGTGGAGAGCCACAGATTTCTATGGGCAGAAAATTTTCACTTTTTAAGGAGAGAGTGAGCTCCTGAACATAGTTTTTCAGGTTTTTTGTGTGTCATTCATCTAAAGAAGGTTAGATAGTAGAGTGTGTGTATGTTCAAATGAGAAAAGAATGCCTAAGCTGGAGACTTCAGAATGGCAACAGATTGAGAGGAGGACTTAATTGTGAAAGTAGTGCTTTATTGCCTTTCACAAGGTACCATTATGGCAGTCTGTGCTATCTCTTGGGTGCTTTATCTTATTTCTTCCTTCAGCACGACAGCCCTTGCAAGGGCCTATCAAAATCTGTAGTGTTTCACTCAACTGGACATTTATTAACACACAGTCACGTGGCTGGTGCACTGTGGTGGAAGGACACTTGATTTTAAGGAAGAACAAAAGAGAGGTGAGGAATGAAGCTGCCCTGTGTGTGAGTGGCAGGAACATCTCCCAGGGATGGATGGCAAACCACTGGAGAGCAGATTGGGCTGTAGACCCTATGGTGACCTTTTTCTGCTGTAAGGCAGAAAACATCTCAACTTCTGCAATAATCCCAACTGGAAAACTGTAAAAACATCCCAAATTCAACTCTTTTTCTTCTCCCCCCACCCCGTGACCTCGATTCTTCAGGCATTAAAGCAGTATCTTGATTTGTATTGTGGGTTTATGATACCCAAATAATTATCACTATTTTGCCTGAAAAGGTATTTTAGGTGCACCTCACGTACAGACCTTGGCATGTGTGAATTCTGCTTCTTCGAACGGAAACAGCATGTAACTTATGTTCAACAACAAAATGAACTTTAATCGATGTTAACCTCTCCACAAAACAGATGTTTGTCAGTCAGCAAGCATAAAATAAGGAATACTTTCCCTCAGTCTTGCTGATTTTGACACAGACAGTTAAGTCTAATGACAAGTATTATAAAGCTCAGTATATTAGGAGGAAGTCGATACATCCCTCAAAAAAACATAAGATGAGTGAACTTGATCATCATCTTATTGTCACCCTTGACCCTAAATGATTTTGTCAAACAGTAAAAGTTGATCTGTCCTCCCTTCATGATTGCTGAAACTGACTGGCAGTAATATTTTCCTTTTAAGTGCATTCACTGGAAAAGAGGGGTGTCTTGGGTTAAATGGCTGTACTCGATGCACACTGTTAACTTGAGAAGTCTACCTTCCATGCTGGTGCAGATTTTCAAAATAGGGTACTAGCAGCAATACTCTACTTGGTAGTTGCTCATCTTAAATGTAAGAAAACATTAAAAAGGGGTTGTCTTTGCAGATATTTGAAAATGATTTTAAAAATCAAATTTAGGAAAATAAGAAAAAATCTGCTCTGAGTGTCTCTAAAATGCAATCTTGGGTACAATTTAGAATATTTTAGTTATACTGGATTTCAATATTCAAATACTATTAAAATGATTTATGAGTACATATTGTTGCTTCAGTTATTATAGTCTATTTTCTTTTCCTGAAGAATCAAATATTATTGTTTCTCTATGATGCAACTTCTAAAATGCATTTATTTACTCGTTTATTTACACTTTGTTCCGGTGCTTCAGATTATGTTGTAAAGTCTGGTGGAAGTAGTCCAAATATCATAGTCTAATTGTTAGGCTAATTAATGCATAAGCTTTCTTTTTCAAAACAGAATATGATGAAGAGTATTTTTAATGTAAGTGATTTTTTTCTGCATTTTATGTCTTCCTTTCTGTCCCTAAGGCTGGAAATTATATTACTTTCCTTTGTAAATTCATAATAATATTTAGAAAGATAAATACTCTCAAGAAAACAAATTAGATATATCTTTCAGTTTATTATATGTGGGGATTTAGGTAAGCTATTCCTTTATTATTATTTTAAAAATATTACCAATTGTATGTAGAGCATTTAGATGTTGGTGCTGTGTTCTGGATGTGCTACATTGTGTGAAGTTTGGGAAAAAATTTAATACACTTTACAGGATGTTTATTCTCTCCTATACTATTGCCTTGGTGCTGGTAGCAAATCACCATGACACAAAATCTTTGCTACAATACTTACCCTCTGCAGATAAATAGATGCACTCCATCTTCTTTCCTGAAAGTGTGAACACGTTCTCTGCCATTTCAAGGCTGCTTTTTCTAGATCTCCTTGCTTTTATCATCCAGCTGACCTGGAGGATTTGGTCTCACCTTTTTCCCTGCTCTTGAATTCCTGAAGTTACTCCTGTGGCTTCAGTCCCTGGTTTGGTTTCTAATTGTGCAGTTCCAGCTGTGGTGTCTTATGAGCTTTCAGTCTTCAGACTTCCCCTTAGCACTTAGTTTTTGGTTTTGATTGTTTGATCGTGCTCTTCTGCAGTACTTTGGGCATGAGGTACAGCACTGCATCCACCTTTTTCTCTTGCTTCTCTTTCATTTCTGTCTTGTCCACTGCTCTGATCAGATTTATCTCCTAGCCACAATTCAATTTTTCTTGTTCAGACAAGGAAGTTTTCCTTTTGGTCTGGTCAACATTTATCAACAAACTGATAAAACATCTGTCTTTTTCCTGGGAAAGGCATGTGCTGCACTTCTCAAGGTGTGAGATCTTGCATTAGGAGAGTTTAACAGCTCTAGTTAATCAGGGTGTAGGAAGCCTCTGTTGAAGGGGATCTTATGAGGAAATGCTGAACTCTTAACTGGGGTCTCGGAAACCTTCTAAGGAGCAAAGTACTCCATTCTTCTCTACTGTTGCCATGCAAATGCCCTTTAGATATTCCTTCAAATGTTACTTTATGTTATGGGGTGATAACAGCAGGAGTGTTACAGAATAAAGACTTTTCTACTCCCCAGTAAGTGACTCTTTGTTAGGAAGAAAATGGATGAGGTGAGGTGTTTTCTTTTTTTATTTTTTTTCCTTTAGTTAACTCCACTTTCCTCCCAAATGAAGCACATGAGACGAATATTTAGGAATTCTTCTTCAGCAGAATGGATATTTTAAGTCCTAGTGAGAAAAGAGAACAGAGCAATATGTGATACTTAAAGGAGTCAGTGTTCCAGCTTTTTTTTGTGAAATCTCTGCAGAGGATAGAAGTGATCTTCACTTTCAGAAGTGCTGGAACAAAAATGAATCCTTTACTGAAAGGAACTGGGATCTTCCTACTCCTTCTTGACAGCAGAGACAAGATACAGTTGAGGATCCATCTCTTTCCTGTAGAAATGACAGACTGTGGTCTGTTGTGAGAGAGTGGCTTTGGATGCTTGAGCACTTCTCAACAGAAGTAAGTGTGACCAGGAAGTTGTAACTTTTTTCTGTATAATGTGTTTCTTCTGGGAGAGTTTGAAGGGGGAGTTATTGACTATTCTAAGTAGGCAGTTACTCCCCATACTCTTTTAAATTCTGAAATTGTATTTTTTTTTTAAAGCAAATTATGTTATACTGTCGTTCTCCATTTCAGATGTTGATTGCCTTGAGATAAAAGGAACAATTCATTCTGTCCTCTGTTAAGGTTTACTTTATTATCTAATAGGAAATCCAAATGGAAAAGGAAGGGTGAAATGTGTTGTGATTATGTGAAAACCTATTAAAACCTCCATACTAGTAATATATTAAAGTCAGCATGAACAAAGACTTTCCTCCTTGTTCAGTGCCGTATGCTGCTTTTTCACTGTTAAAATACATTGCATGTTATATCAAAAACATAGAAAATTATTGAAGTAAAATGTCTTTCATTTCTCCTGTATCAGAATGTGTTCCACCTGGTATTTGCATGGATTGGATCAGAGGGAACAGTAAATCCATCAAAACAGAAAGGAAGATGCAGTTAAAGCCTAAGTATCTAACAGTGATATTGGGATCTTGGAGATACGTTTTGTGCAAATATACTGTAAGGTGAGACAGCTTGTTTTCAAACCTTAGGTTTGGAGTTTAAACTTCTGAGTTTGCCCTGTGTGTAAGACGCTTGACTTCTGTGAGTAGATTTTTCTCTGCTGGCACAATTGCATCTCTTTTCAATGCTCAAGTTCTGAGTGATGCCTTTCTCATTTCTCCACGTTACATATCGTCTTATGAATGATTATTTTTTTTTTTTAATATCAGGTAACTATTCAGATTTTACAAGAGAAAGGGAGACAAAATATGGTTTTCTCAATGCATGTGTTACTGCAGCGAATTCTGAATGATTTAATTCTCTATTGCATCAGGCACTACTGTGATTCCAGTATTCCCTTTAACTACTTCTATCACTTTCTTCTTTGTATTGAAATATTTATCTTACTGTGTAAGAAGAAAATACTTTACCTAATTCACAATGTCCTACAGGCTCTTGAGATTGTTTGTTTGTTTGTTTGTTTTTTTTGTATTTGGAATCAGGATTAGTTCTACATCAGTTGTTTTACATATTTTATCTGATAATCTTTCCAACTCAATATCTCCATAAAACAAAGAACAATTTTTCCTGGGTGTTACTTGGGAAGAGGTGCGTTAAATATTTTTAGAGATGTTTCTGTCTGTGCTCTTAACATTTTACAGTGATGAGATATGGTTGTGCTTTAAAAAGCTTTTATGACAATTGAATACAGAGATTGGAGATGATGCCTTTAGAAAGCATAACATACTCGTTATTAACTCATTTCCATTCTTTTAATATCATGCCAAATTAATTAAAAAAAATCCAAATATATATGCTCATTTCAATACAATCCAGCACGTTATGGCCTTAAATTGATCTCTGTTGATATTACACCTGAATCACCTTGTAAGGATGCTGTACAACACTGGAAAAGCCAGGCAATTATTCTTAATCACCTAACATCTACACATCCTTTAATTCCTAACAAACTGCAGGGGGAAAAAAAGGAAATTATTAGAAGTATTAGTAAACTAGTTGTTAGTAAACAACTAACCTAAAAAAAAAAAATCAACAAAACAAAACACCCCCCACCAAAAAAAGCTACCCCAAAACACTCAAGAGAGTTTCATAATGTTTTGAGTACTAACACAAGCTATTGAAATATAAATCTGGGATGGCAGGTGTATGCAGTTAAAATGGTTCCTGTTTGCTGTTTTTCATCAGCCATTATTCATTTTCTAGTGAGTAATGACAGAAAGTCATCTTCCAGGACAGAATCAGAAAAATAGTCCATCTTGTGTTTGTTTGGGTTTTTTTCTTTCTCTTAAGCTACACACCCAACTCCTCTGTGCAGGATTTTGCAAAACAAAGTCTCTGCTTCTAAATATTCAATATGTATAGAAAAGGATGTGAAAGTGCGTGAAGGATTGTTTTCTGTCTAAGCCTACATCTCAAAATGAAGTAAACTGTATACGCTGGAATGGCATTTGGAGAATAATCTTGCTGTGTATTACTATCTGTGGGTCTTTTCCAAGTTTTGATGCGTGGCACAGGGTTTTTTCTGTATATTTTAAATTCCTACGTAATTTATTTCTGGAAAGGATTATGAACGCTATATCTGTAGGAAACTTCAGGATATCCTAGTGTGTAAGTCTGGAGTCTTCATTGTTCTGGAAGCAATGCTTTTGGTTGTTTGTTTCTTGTTTGTTTTGTGTTTGTTGTTTTTTTGAGGGGAGGGAGTGTTTTTGTTTGGGTTTGGTTTTTGTGTGTGTTGTTGGGGCTTGTTTTGTTTAGTGGGTTTTTTTGTTGTTTTTTGTTTTGTTTGTTTTTGTTTTGGGTTTTCTTTTTTTGGTGTAATTTTGGGTTTCGTTCTCTTTGTAAGGAGATCAGTCTATGATGGAGACTTAATAGCTTCTTTATTTAAGACTCACAGTCAGATTAAGAAATTAGGAATCTTGTATAGCCTTGCATTTCATCCATAAAGAGCCTTAATAACTAGAAAAACAAATAGGTTATGGAGAAATGGCTACTGTTTAAGTGAAATGCAGTGTAAAAGGTATCCATATAGATCCTTTCTTAAGGAGTAGTCCATTCAGATTCCAGAAAAATCCCCAAATATTTACAATCACAGCAGCTCCTGTTATTATGCCATGTGTATCCAGCATGGTTACTGTCCATTTTACAGGCTTGGTGGAAGCCATTTTACAGGTAGTAGAATGTTTTTCTAAAGCTTTTTTCTTCAACAGCAGTGTAAAAATAATTGAGTTATCACTTGAGTTACCAAAATTATGGAAGTCTTGTTAAGCTTTCTGTGTGATTCAGTCTTGAGACTCTAAGGCAGTGGTCATCACTGTCTGGTTTTACCTGTCTAAAATTCTGGGGTTTTGGTGTAAGCCAAACAGAAGGGATCTGTACATACTGAAATTTGCCAGATACCAGTGTTGGCAAAATGATAATCTCTTTGCAGCTCTCTTTTTTTATTCCAGGTTGAATTTAAACAGCACATGTAGCTTTTCCCTTAGATAAAAATAAGGTATAAAAAGGTTACAAAACACAGTCACTCAGACCCATTCCAGGAACATTAATGGGTATTAAACTGAGTAGTTCAACTTTCAAAAAATGACTCTGCCTGTGTGCCAAATTGTGGTGCTTGTCTGTATAAGATCTTTGTTCATAAAATATAGCAGGGAAGAGTTCTGGGATATCGGTTAGTTAGAATGTGAAAAGCTTTTACGTGTTTCTGGAACTGAAGTACAGGACTGGAAAATGATTGACTGCACTTTAGATTGTCTGTCTCAAACTGCTCTTAACCCTCTCAGAGACCTGACTTCTCTTTTGCTCAGTAGAAGAAAGTTGTCTGCTGTCAAATTTTGGATGTTTCAGTACTCCTTAGTCTCCAGGATAAACTGCTGTACTGACAATAAGGTGTGAGTTAAAGGTAATTCAGGGTCAATGACAGTCATTCAAATAGTATCATCTCACCTCTTTTACAGTGGATTTCAGCCAAACTGCCCCGGTTTGTTAAACCTGTGAACAGCTTGGAGGGGTGTGTTGTAAACCCTTGGTTAGTTAGTTCCATGTTGCTGCAGTTTCTCAAAGACGAATAAATTGTATAGACATATTAAATTGTATAGACATATTAATTATAGTCATTCATATTATGTAATACATGATTACATATTACATATTAGTAATCTTTAAATTTTATTTGTAATGTTTTGGGTTTTTTTTTTTTTTTTGCCAACAAAATCCAGTGTTTTTCCATTTAAAAACTTCCTGATATTGCTTAATTTTACAAAATACAGATTCTCATTTGATCTAAAATTATTAAGTATGCTCTTGACAGCCAAGCGAGGTAAGGAAGAAATAAGTTGAAACAAAATTTTGCTGGATAAATGGAATCAGTGTGATGCTCAACAGGAGTCTGAGGTTTGATGTTGCTGAAATCAACTCTATTTCTTAAGATGGTGCATATTCTTTCACTTGAAGTTCTACTTTGCAGTGCTTTCCTTGGAGCATTTTATTTTCTGCAGAAGAAACCTTTTTTTTCAGGGGATGCATCTTGCAAAACTGGACACAGCTGAGAAGAATTAAAGGCTGTTTTTAATGCATCTTAAAATATAGCTACATTACACTCACCCTCAGTCTCCTCCTGACTCACCTCTAAATGAGTGGGCTGGCTGTAACCTAAGGGTGTAGGTTCTTGCATCTACTAGAAAATATGTCCAGTGACCAAACTTAGTATTGCTGGCAAATAGCTGCAGACATATGTCTATAAGGTTTCAGGGTAACCTGAGGCATTTTTTAAATTTTTGTTTTATTTTTAACAGGAAGCCATTCTGTGGGCACCCCTGCAGGACTGAGGGATTCCTAATGGGGACAAGGGCGAGTGGTGGATGGGGGAGTATCAGACTCTTTCTACAGATAAAGAAAAATATTTTGCCTTTGTAGGCCATCAGTGCTTCAGGTTCAAGAGCTCATCATAGAATCATAGAACCATGGAATGGCCTGGATTGGAAGGGACCTTAATGATCACCTGGTTCCAATCCCCCTGCCTTGGGCAGGAACACCTTTCACTAGACCAGGTTGCTCAGAGCTCCATCCAACCTGACCTTGAATTCATTTCAGCACAGTGTTGATGAGGACAATATTTGGTTCTCAGTACATTTAATTTATCTCGTCCTGAAATATGTTATTGTTGTGATATGAATTCTCACAAAACCATATGGGATACAAAACTTCATTCCTGTCAAAGAGAAAGCTGGATCCGAGTGTTTTGAGCCTCACAGGAGAGAACTGTCCTCAAGACACCCAGAGGAATCAGCTGGCATCTGTGATCATTTAAGTTTTTAAGTTTTTGAAAAATTCTCTATGAAATCAGTCTGATTTCTACAGGTATAGAGGAGTTTATGAACTTAACCTCTCCTGTAGGTGTGATCTGCTGAAACTGGGCAGGGTAGTTACAGTGAGTTGGAAGAAAAGCTGCTAAGCAAGCCTTGGAGAATGGAAGGTGGTGATCAACAGGACAGAGAGCAAAGGAGCATTGCCAGTGTTCCCTCATGCTGTGGGGCAAACTCTGCCCTCAGACTAGGCCGGGCTGTTAATTTCTATCCTAGCATGGACGTTATTTTTCATCTGTTGTGTTTTCAAATGTGTGAATGGGAAGGTAAGAGATTTTCCCTTTTTTTTTTGCCCTCCCTTTGGTTTTCAGCCATGAGGCTCCCACTGTGTTTGACCGTGTGCTGGAAGCAGAGTGTGGTAGAAAGCTCATGTGTGTCCAGGTGCCCTGTCTTCCAAACTGAAGCAAAGTTTTGGCTTTAGAAAAAAAAAAAATCTGGAAAATCATTGGGCAAATCTGTTCTCTTTATAGGTGAGTTTTTTTCATGTTATGTTCCTTGGTTACAGTAAAACTGAATTACTTCTACCTAACCTTTTTCTGTAGAGATTTAGGAATTCAGAACTCTTACAAACTATTTCTAATAGTTGAAATCCAGCACGCTGAAAACTGCAACCTCTACAGCATGGCAGTGCAACCTGAATAAGCTATCAAAATACATACACACATATCTCTCTGCATCTACAGTTATAATCTGCATGCCTATTTAAAAATAAGCATTTGGATTTAAATAAATAAAAAATACAATACAAAAATAGAATCATAAAGCTAGTTCCCAATGGTCTCTAAATTTAATTAAATCAGTGTTTTGTAAAAAGGCTATTTATTCTATACAGTTACATTTTATTACTTTAACTGCAGGATAAACTGCCTTTTAAATTACAATGAAAAAGCTATTATTAAGTAGAATAATAAACCTGATGCAATTTTTAAATCCTCATCTTCCAAATATTTATTCCCATGGTTAATAACATTCTCCATGTGCTAAGCTCAGCATTAAAATTATTTAATCTAAACAAACTGAGAAGCTATAAGTATGCAAGTAAAAGAAATTAATTTAAAAAACCCCTAACTACTATGTGTTTTACTGGAGCTAATCTATTCTAATTTGTCCATATGGAAAATAAAATGAACTGTGCAGTACAGTCTATTATACAATCTTTTTCATTTTAGATGCACTTAAAAAGAAAAAGGACTAAATGCTACTGGCCAAATTGTAAACACATGAAAATGCATTGCTCTAAGCTGTAGGATTCTATTTGTACACTTTTTTTTTTCGAGATAAATATTGTTAATTATTTTGGATTTTGTCGCTTTTGTAAAATATAAATTGGACAGTACAGAGGTTCACTTCAGCAATGTGAATTTGGTTTATGACAAATCTGCAAAGGCTGAATATGTGAATTTTGTCCCTGTCTTAGTGTCTCGCTTTCAACCAAAGGCATGTGCCATTATTGTGGTGTTCTGGTTTTATGGTGGTGGAATGGAGTAGAGTGGAAAGACATGATTGAACATACGGACAATCCATTTTGTTGCATTGAGGAAAATTGGGAGTAGGAGATGCACAAGCTGGTTTAGTCTCTTCTTAAGAAAAGTACTCCACAGTGTAAAAAGTAGTGCAATGCAGCAGTGATATCCCTTTAGCTTCCAAGGCAAAGGGATCGAGGGATTTGAAGAAATGGGCAAACATAAGTTGTAGCTACATGCTGGCAAGTAATATTTAGGACTTCCACATTACTGGTGGCCTAATTACAGTGACATCCTATCAAGATTTAAGGTACCTGGATCACCCTTGTGTAGGATTTTTTCAGACCTCTATGAAAGGAGACAGAAAGCAAGAGATGCCCCAGCTCACTGTCCAGACTAGGAGTAGAAACACATTTTCCCTGGCCAGTAAACTTTGGTGTTAGGTTGAGAAATAAGGGGATTTGTTTGCAGTGACAAGAAAAGCAGTAACCACCTCGTATGGAATGTCAAGACAAATGGGCGCCGTAATATGTTAAATGACTGCTTAAATGTTTAAAGACAGTTTAAATCAATTGACTCTGTCTGTCAGAATTCCTGGAGCATCCTGAGAGCATCTCTGCATACTTTTGTTCCACTTATCTCCTACCAGAGCTGTGTCTTTCCTCAGAAGTGGTTTCAGTTCAAGGAAAAATCCAACTACTAATGCAATAACAAGATCAGTATTTTCTTGAAAGGCAGGTTGATTTTGTTGTCTGTTAGGCACTGGTCCTCTGGGAATCTCAATAGAATTTATGAATCACATCCCTTTAGAAGGGCAGAAACTTTTACAGATTAATTATTGAAACTATGCTACATAAAATAATGTGTGTATCTTGCTAGGTAGTTGTTGCATTATTAAACACAACAATTAGGGAAAATCAGAAAACTCTAAGAGTAATAAACTTCTAATAGATTTCCTCTTCTTTTGCCAATAAGTATTTGGAGTCAAAGTGCAATTACTGCCATCTTATTTGTGTGAGGAGTCCCTTTTAATCTTGCTTTGTAAATGAAAATAATATGTTTCTTGAACGTTCATATAAAACAATAGTAGAGCAATGCTATTTAGTCTATTTGTTTATTTTTTGATTTACAAATATGTAATTATGATATTAAAGTCACTTAGGCCTATTTATCAGTCTGTCTGAACAGGCTGTGCACAAAAGGATATGCATCTTTAATGAAGATTATTCATGTGAGTAATATTATACCGAACTTGTGCTAGACTGGCATCTTCATTGTTTCATCCTGATTTCCCACTGTTTTTCCACATTCCAAATGTTTTTCTTAGTGAATTTCTGTACTGTAGGGACTACTGCTACATATGCCATGACTTGTGGTGGGGTACTATCATCTGATGTTTAATTCATTAGGACTTATGTTTGATGCACCTTCCACCCCACCCTCTGCCTGTTACTTCTCTGGTTTTAAATATCCTAGGAAGAGTCATGGATTTTTTTTTTTCTTCCACTTTCCAGGGGAAGAGATTTTTCCCCAAAGATATGGTCTGTGGGGTGCATTTGTGTTTTGTTGAAAGGGCAAGTATAGGACATTGTTTTTCAGCATGGAACTAACATAAAACCCCTATTACTGGGCAAGGAAGGGAGAGGAGAGTAAGCAAAAGGATATAACTTTTCAGCCTTGTGAATAGAAACAAAACCAAACTCCATCCGTATTTGGATCTAGTGCTCAACCTCCTCCAAAAGAAAACTTTACAACAGTAAGTCTCTTGAATGGTAGAAGAAAGAACACTCAGACGTGATAGCAGGATGTGTCAGCTTCTCACACTGCAATCACACTGCTTTGTCTGAACTCCAGCAGCACAACAGGGGAATCTGAATTGATGCTGTGCTGTTTTATAGGGTTGGGATTTTTAGTATAAGAATGTAAGAAAAAAATACCATTCTAAAGATGCTATCTCTATATACATACATTTATGTGTACATATATATGTATACATTTGCACATCTTTTCAACCAACTGCTAGACAATTTTCTGTAGGAACATTGTAGGGAGAAGCAGCGGAAAGACTGAGTAAGTCATGGTGTTTTCAAGACTATGTTTGAAGTCATACATATGTTAAGGTGTCTTATTGAATGGAGAACATGTTTAGTTAACAGAATATGACAAAGGCAAAAAGACAAAGGCATGATCCAGTCACACAGTAAGAAAAGGATGTGGGGACTCAGTGAAATACTGTGCAAAGACACCGTCACTGGTCTTTGTTCCTAGGAGCATTATCAAGTGGGAGCTTCTCCTAGCAAGTACCTTAAAAGGAAGGCAAGCAGCATCAGGAATAAAAGGTGGGGAAGATTTTGAGTACTCAGAGCAGGTGGTCATGGAATCTTGGGACGGTGACAGGGAAAGAAGAAGATGGAAAAATACGCTATGCAAAGACAGTAAAATAAAAAGTGAAATGAAGGCATGGGATATCAAGAGTTACTAGAAAGGAGAGCTACGTCAAGGCTTTCTGAATGCTTGTCTTATTTTTCTGTTTTTAGCAAGCAATGCAATATTTTGGAGGTTTTTTTTTTGTTTTGTTTTGTTTTGTTTACTTTCCCTTCTGCACCAGCTTTGCTTTAAAATCATTTCTGTTAGTCTTCTGGCAGTTTTGCATAACTTCATTATTAACCTCAGTAGCTTGTGTTGTTAGCCTAAAATATGACAGTGTGTCGTGCACACAGTTGGCTTCATCTACATGTGCTCACGCACATGCCGTGCATAAGGACTTTGCTCCTTGTAGGGTGCATATAGAAACAGACTGCTCTGTCCCTGGATATTTAGGATACCTCCCAGTCACCAGGATATTCTGTGATGAAACCATATGCATATTCTTAACTTACCTTTAAAAATTAGGCAAGCGTGGTGTAATAGAAAATTAGTTGAAGCACTGCATAAGCTCTTGTTTTCATAGCACTTCTTGTGTTTTAGCTGAGATTTACAGGTTCAGGATGTGGTGAACCTTTTCTCATGAACAATTTCTTGGCTTGCTTGGGGGAATGCCTCAAACTCAATAAATCCCTCCCTTGCTTGCCACTAGTGGTGTCTGACACCCACATTAGAAAGTCACATGCAGGAACAATTCTCATTTTCTCTGCCAGTGAAATGAAATGTCTGCCCTCAGAACCACCTTTGTTTTGAGTGATGTGATATATGTCTTGTTACATACAATTTCTTCTGTATCTTTCCTGTTTAAACAGATCTTTCATCATATATATTTGAGCACTAAACCAATTTTTAAAGCTCAAATGTGTTCTTGGAAAATTCAAGAATGGATGGACAGTTGTCTTTAGTTTTCCTCTGTGAAAATACTAACACAGAGTTCACCAGTCTCACTCCAGAACAGAAAATGTAAATAAGCTCAAATCAATTACCTGCTGAATAATGCAACACAAAGAAAAGCTTTTTGAGCTAGGCATGGGAAATTGAATGCTATGATTTTATACAGGATCCATGCCAAGGTCTCTGCTGAGATGGGATGAGATTTTTGGCAGCCACCTAGGAAAAAGAGGAAAAGATGGTTATTTGTATTGAATTTTAGTTTTGCATTCATGTGGCTGAGAAGACTCTTCTAGTCCTCCCCTTTGCCATAGCGCTGTGGTGTTAGATGTTAGTTCCCATACAGGTTTTGTTTTAAAATAAATGGATATGGTTTTGTTAATTACATACTGATTAGTTTATAAATGTCTTAAAAGAGTTTTCATATCCCATGTCAATTTGATTAAAACCCAATTGAGTGTATACAGAGAGTTTCAGAGAAGCCAAACCAAATATGCTTTGCCAAAATGGGTCTGAGTAGTTAAAAGTTTTTTACAGAAAATATTTTCTTGTTTGTTAATAGTAGCTAAAAGAGTTTGTTTACAAATTTGATCTCTTACAGAAGGACAAGAGTCTGAGAATCTAGTGGTCCATGCTGAAATGGGAAAAGGCCATGAATTCCAACTGGTTCAAAGGCTTGTGTTTTGCACTTTATGAAATGAATTCTGGAAAGATACAGCTTAGCTAATAATAAGAAAGAACTTGGATATGATAAAAGTAACACTAGAAAGGAGAGATGATCTTGTTCTTGAGCATACTTGAGTTTAGCATCTTTAGACACATGTTAAAGTCAGCTGCAGCTGGTTAATATTATGATTTGTGCAAATGGACCAGCAATAGCAAAACCACCGCTGTGCGTAATTGGCAAGGTAATTTTGAGATTTGTTTTTGATGTGTATCCAGGGTTTGGAAACAGATAACACACAGATTTTGGCATAGGGGAGGCAGCACATGGACAGTGACTACTGGTATAGGTGTGTTACATTGCTTTACCGGAACAAGTTAACTCTTGGTTTGCTTTCTGCTCAAATCCACTTCTTTCCTTCACATCACCTTTCCCCCACCCCCAAAATTCTGGCTATCACAGATGGAATTTCCAGCTCCTGTGGGTGAAAACTTTGGCCAGGATGGTGCTATGCTTGATTCTACTCACATGTAAAGCTCTAGGCTATAGCCTAAATATTTTAAAATGGATTTAGATAGATTCTTATTCAGATCCTGACTTAGTTTAGTTTTACTTATTTATCTATGTATTTATTTATTTATAGCCCCCTTTCCTTTTTGCTCTTGGGCCTTTGCTGCTGCCAGAGAGATGGGAGTAGTTCCTATAAAGTTGGCATGTAAAAGGTTAACACTGGGCCATATCCAGATCTTGAATTCCAATTCAGTCAACACAAAACATACATAAAGATAAGTAAGATGACATCCTTGAGCTTCCAGTGCATCATCCTCACAAAGTCACTGCTTTGTGCTGGAACATGTAGTAAAAACAAGATGTTAGAAAAAAAATTCATCTTATGCCTTTGGCCAAGACCTCTAATTAGAACAAATGATCAAACAAAAGCATATTTGCATATGGTGAGTTTTAATCAGCACAAAGAAAAAGCAAAATGGAAAAGTAGAACTGTCAGACATTACACCTTGAGTAGTTCAGAAAGATGAGTGTTTTAAGGTTTAGCAATACACGTTAAGCATTTGGGGTTGAGTAAGTAAAAAGGAATGCATTCTCTGAGAACAAAAGAATTGTAGGGGAGTGTTATAATAATTATTTGTCAATTAAATAAAGATGGCAGTGCTACAGTCGTTTGTTATACACTTCAGAAAACAAAATATTTGCTAATTGGGTAGTATGATGATGAAATTATGTAATATGTTAAAGGTGTGAATTGAACTCTGTGTGGATTTTGTGATCAGATACATTTATTGAATAAGATATTGCATAAGTTGAGCTTTTCAGATGACAGGAATTTTGATAATGTAGTTATGAGGTGGCTCAATGTGGAAATGAGGTAGGTGAATGCTTGCTTCAATAAAAACTTTCTCAGTGTAGCTACCTAAATGGCATACATGAGAAGAAGATATGTTTGGGAACTGTTTTGGGAAAAAATTACTCAAGATGATATCCCACACCATTTGTTAGTTGCCTTGTTTTATTTAACCAAAAAGGTATTCTGGAAAAAAAAAAAAAAAAAATCATGAATTTTACCTTCATAGAAATTTATTGTTGCGCCTAGTAAAGGATTACATTTTAATATTAATTTCTTCTCAATAATTTTTTTTTTCTGGGATAGATTAAAATCTGCCTAGCCATACTTGCTTCTAAAGCACAGCAGTAATTAATTGAATTTTATCTAACTCCTATTTAACCTAATGGTCAGTGTGGGAAATGTATTTTTATTGATCATAGTAATGATGGAGAATTGCCTTTTAATGTGTCCTGACTTGGTTGTTTCAAGGTGGTACTTTATGTTATCCACACATTATGGTATCCTGCTTAATTGTTTTCCTTTCCAGGACAGTGTCTAAAGCACTTTATTAATTTAAACTTGGGAAATTGTTTTCTAGGCATAAACTTATTTTTATCTTTTTTTAGATAGCATGCTGTCTCCATTTGTTTGTCATTCATGTGTATTTCTTATGATTTGTATCATCTTTAAATATAAAAGACAAATTCTTTGGCTGCTCTATCACTAATTCTCTATGAAAATAATAGTTTTCTAGAGGATGCCACAGCAGGAATTTCCTCTTTCTATTTATGTAACACCAAAGGGTAAACCTCCTACTGGTTAATTTATGTGTAAAGACTGCTTCAGTTTACATGGTAAGTGATGCTTTAGCACTTAAGGCTAAATTAATACTAATCATGTTTGTGTAACTATTGACAACTGTTGTGACCTCTGGCTTAGTCTTTAAAGAGATGCATACGTTTAATTATCAGCAGTAGATTTTATTTATCCATAATTACTGTCAAGAATGAAATATAAGTTAGTGGGAAGAAAAAACAGGAGGACAGAGCTAAGGGCACTTAGCTCTGTTCTTTATTCTCAGGAAGAATAAAGAGCAAGTGTTAACTTCAGGTGGTGACCTGGCTGCATTTTTCCAAAGAATTTCTTAATTTTTAAAAAGTGAGGAAAAAAACAAAAAAACCCTAAAAAACCCAACACAAAAACCCAAAATAAATTTCTCCCTTTTTCAGAGTAATCAGTGAAATCCTTAGTGAACTGGGTAACAAAAATAGTTATCTCATATAGGTCAGTGTTAGCTTATACTGAAGTGAGGCTCACTTTTGATGCATCTTTTCTAGGTGGCTGTGGGAAAGTTCTCTTGGTATGGATGAGAGAGAAGAACCTTCTTAAAATTATGGTGGAACATCAATAAGCAGGGTGAAACTTGTCATGGCAGTGGTTACTCTTGGAATATTTGCTTATATCAGTGAAATTCCTATGGAAATTCAGTAAATTTGAGGTACATGTTCCTTGGAGGATCAATATAACTATTTTTTCTTCCAGAAGATTACAATTATAATTTGTGGGGGACTTTTTCCTGCAATAAGAAATTTTACAATTTGTATAAAACCCTTTTCTTCCCCCACCCCTCAGTAAAAATAGGCTTCTTCATATTACATATTTCCCATATATCCAATAATACATTAAGAAAATAGATTTAACTCAGTAACATCAAATATCTCTAAATCATAAGTAGTATGAAAATATAATGGCCTTAACATCACAACCTTCATACATTTCAAATGAGCATTTTTCTTAAAGCATCATCACTGTTTTAACAATTTCTTGTAAAGTCATTGATTTTGTGTTGCTTCAGGGAAGGTGCAATTTATTACTGTTAATAATGTTTCTGTGATCCATGAAAGGTTCCTTGTTGGCACTAATTAATTAACCCATCAGAAAGTAAATCTTTCTTTTAAAACAAATGATGAGGAGGTTTTACAAAGTCTATCTGACAGCTCTAGTTGTCATGGGAAGCAAGCTTTGGGATGTGAACGTCCTGGAAATCTTTTCTTCATTTTCCTGTAAACATCATGTTCTCGTCAGTCTCAGCACAGTCAGGTGTTGGGAAAATTATGTCCGTGATCACTCTTTACTGAAGCAGAGTCTGCTTCTACAGGGGGATCTTAGTCCATGGCTGGGTTGGTGTATTGTACTTGGGTTGAATCAGTGAGTTCATTGTCTTAGTGCATTTTGTGATGTGTCACTGGAAAAATAATCACAGGTTTACAAGCTTAAGTAGCCTGTTAATGGAGGATTTCTTTTTACATGCCTAAAGAAGTACCTCATACATGTAGGAAGAGGTGGGCTGCCCATAATGTTATCACCCCAGCAGCAGCCATGCACTGGGACAATATAAATTCGGCAGAGGTTCACTGTTGTGCTTGGCCATGTACAGCAGTCTGGAAATTCAGTGATGCTGCTGTAAGAAATCAGCTCAGTGATGAGTCCAAGTGCAAGTGCATCAGGTTTATTTTCTGCTGGCTCTGTGGTGGTCATTGCAGAGATGGCTCTGAGCAGCAGGCATAGGAGGGGCATGGGGCAGAGAGGGAAACAAACCCCTAGTGCTAATCTTCCTGCTGACATCCAGCTGGACACAAGGGCTCATCTTCTGTATGCATGGTTATTCCTGGTCTTTCAAGTTACTCCTTGGGATAATTGTTGTTAGGGCATTCTGTTCTTCCAGCCAATTTCCAACATGTTCATAGGCAGTTGTGCTTTTTATTTTTTTTTTCCTGCTGCTCTCTCTTTGTTCTGTTTTCTCACCTGTCTCTCTGCCTGGTTGTCTGGTGCTGCTCCACCCCTTTTGTGCTGACATATTATTTCTCAACTTACTGTTCAGTTAAGTAATGAAGTGCATCTCCACTCCCATAAAGGAGCTCAGAAAGACAGCAGCAAGAGCTGAAGCCCAAGTAATGCCCTGCTGGGCTACTCTCAGGCCATCCCAGGGATGATCAGCCCATCCAGGACCTGCCTGCACAAGTCCAGAGGAGCACAGGAATGCACAAGGACAGGTAGGAACCCAAAAGAACCTAGGACTTCTGAGGAAACAACCACTCTTGCCCAGACCCCTAACAGTGTAATCTCAACTGATCCTTCAGCCTCAGTGTCCAGGCATGAAACACATCACTATGTGTTATGGGGAGCAGCTTTGCAAATCACCTTTCAACCTAAGAGGAGCTGCCTCTTAGGGATAGAACACGTTGCAGAATTCAGGGGAAAAGCCATTTGAGACCACGTAGGATTTACAAAGTGTTTAGGCAGGAATCTGGTTTGAAAAGGGAGGTGTTCAGGTGATTTGGAGAGGAACACAGGTGGGAAAACAAAGGAGGAATAAGGAATTAGAAGGGACCATCGTGTGTAAATAGTGTGGTCAGCATTATTGCCTGGCCTTGCCCTGCACCTGATCACCTGTCTGTCCTCCTTATTAAATTTTTTCCCAGCTCTTGCCAGGGCAGCAGCTCCCTCTTTGTATGCAGGGGGATCTGTGTGCAGCAGCTGGAGTCAGACCATGGGGCAGAGGGTCTGTGTCCGTGTTGCCAGAGAGACTGCAGCGAGTGTAAGTCCGTGAGCGTGTGTGTGAGCAGTAGTGACGATCACATCATTACAACTGATAACTCCATTTAAATTTTAAATGTTCAAGGCAACATGTGCATGTACTACATTTTGCTGAATTGAAACGTGATTTAGAGTAAACACCAAAGTTTGGTACGGAGCAACAAGTACTAATGAATTTTAACTTGCTTTGCTATGTAAATGGGCTCTGGTCACCTTCATATGCTGATTACTAAAAGGAGAATTTCTGAACAGAAAATATAGACTTAATGCAGGGAAACTGTACTATAAAAATTGAGACTTGCTCACTGGAAAATATAAAACGAGGATTCCCAGAGAGATAAAAAAGTACCTGAGAATAATTTGACTAATCAGTGAGCCATTGAAAGTGGAGCCCTCTACTTTAGCACTCTTACAGCTTTTGGATGTATTTATGTATTTTAATTGGAAAAAATACAGATTTTTGCCACCTGGAGTTTTTACATGCTGCTTAGCTGTGGGATATGAATAGATTGCAATTTATGAGCTAATAATCTAAATAATAACCTAGCTATTAATTCAGTATGATTGTGAAAAGGCTTGACACAACTTGAATGTACTGAGTGTATTCCTGCCTGCCTTTCTCACTGAGTTATTAATCTGCATATAAAAATTATGTTGAATTACTGCTTGCAAAGGAGGAATTGACTGTGTAGGGTATGATGCTATTAGCTGATAATAGTGGTCTCTCTAATCTGCCAAATGAAGACTAACAAGATCCAACAGCTGGAAGTTGAAGTCAGCAAAGTCCAGACTGGAAAGACAGTGAAAACTGCTGGAACTGAGGGCAAGCAACCATTGGAACAGATTACTCAGAGGCACAGTAAGTCTTCCATATTCTTGTTTCATAACTAGCTGTCTTTCTTAGGAATATCACCTGATTTGTCACATACTGAAATTATATGAAGGTGTTTAATATATATCTAATGATTAAAGTCGAGCTAGTTCAAGAGAAGATACTGCAAGTCATATCTATCTTTGCAGTTGTCCAGACATTTTAGACAAAGATATACAAAAGTCAGGTTAAAAAATTCAGTGGGTCACAATGCAACTGTACTTGTTAAATATTCAGGTCCCCAGGAGAGCAGTTGATTCTATTAGAAATGGTACAGCTCGATTTTTTCGAGGAGGATGTTATGAGGAATACTTTGCTACCCGGAAAGCACATGTGAGTATAGAGCTGTAGATCCTCAGTGTATAATTAACAATTTTATGCTTGTTTTTCAGTGCCAGCCTGCAAGTCTGTTACTTTTGTAAATGTTTAATATGTTTCTTGAGCGATATTTACATTTTCTCAGAAAAAAAAACCAAGATAAACCTGTGGTGACTGAGTTCCTTTTACTACAGTTAATAATGATGACTATTATAAAATGAGCACGGAGTTGGGTTGGTTTGGGTTTTTTTTTGATAGAATGAAGCACAAAGAACAGGAATAAAAGCAAGCACACTGCTTGTCAGAAATGGATGACAGAGAAACTGTAACAGGAGGAAAGAATTCCGTTAAATTACATGCTTGAAAACACGTGGCTAATATATGGGGAGAGATACATAAGTTACATTAATGCAGATCAATAATTGATCTTTGCAAAGAGGGATACGAGACAAGTGTGTCATTAATGAAGAGGAATTAAATACAGTCGAGAAGTCAAAAGCATGTATCATCAAATATGAAGAGTGAGACTGAGTGAGGAAACAAATCAAACTTCTATTCAATGGGCAGTTTTGTGGTCTTGTTAATAGCACTCCTTAGCTTTATTGGGAAAGAGGAATAACCTTTCTGGAGAAATGAATGTGCTTTCATTTGAAAGTAGAAAATTAATAGCTCTTTAAAATTCAAAACAAATTCTTGTATCTGAACCTAGAAAGTTATTTGTTATCCAATGCTTAAAAGTGTAAAGATGATGAATAAAGAATGTAGTTAGCCAAGAATTCTGGACAGCTATAACTAATGAAGCAAAATGCAATTGGTTTTGAAGAAAAATAAAAAGAGAAGAGGTGAACTGGGAGATTTAGGACTGACAAATGAGAAAGTGCACAGAGGGTATTGAAAATGATGAAATCCATATTTTACTGGAGTTTTTTGTTGTTGCACAAAAGGGAGACTGAAATGGCATAGAACCAAAGAAAGTCATACCTGCATCCTTTGTGACTAATGAAAAGTTGAAAACTTGACTCAATATCTAGAATACTGAGGATTTTTAAGTGAATATCTTTGTAGAGGAGATGAAGGGACAACCAAAAAAAAAAAAAAAAAGACTTTTTTACACACATCAACAAATTAAACAAGGAAAAGTTATTGTCAGAAAAGCAAAAAAAAAAAAAAATAGTTGTTATGGCACAATGAGAAATGGAAACCATTATCTCATTTCCATGAGTAGTACCTCCAATATTTTTACTGTTAAACGTGGCGTACATCTGGAAGAAAACCATCTGAGATGTCTGAAAAAGTCCCTGGTTTTCTTTTGGCAGGGAATTCCTATTATGTATGGTTCCTGCACAGACCCATGCTACTGGAGCTCACAGTTTTATTTTATGCCATTGAAGATGAAAAAAGAGAGGGTTTGAGCTTCCCCAAGGTAAGGTTTTATGTTGATAATAAGGATAATGTTTATAACTAATTAGAAACTGAATGAGGGGAATTTGTAGGACTAACTGGTTAAATCTGTCCATAATACAGCCTTTTTATATCTTCCTGTGATTTTTCCAAAGTAATTATTTAGATAGAAGGGAGAAAACAGTAAAATTCAAGATTTCATTCCAAACTCATTTTAATTTATGAATCATCAAGTTCTGTACTAAATATTTAGTTTGCCTTTTTTGTATGTTGGTTTTTTAAAAAAAATATTCTTTGTAGGATCTATGGGTATATTTTCCTATCTATTCACTCTAGTAACTAATTTAAAATTTTATAAATTCTTATTTCAAAGAATGTTCACTCTGGAAAATGATTGTAACCTCACCAGAATGCTGGTGTGCTTTTTTTGCTCCATCTGTGCATCTGTTTTACAGAAGAGGAGGAAGGTCAGCAGCATCTTGATCAGTTCATTGGGGTTTTTTTGTTGTTGTTGTTTTGTTTTGTTTTTTTAAGTTTATCAAATCTGTACCTGTCTGCATTTACATTTTGTCAGATGCTGGCTACAAAAAGTTTAGTGCTGAAGAGTGAATGGGTTTTGGGAGAGGATGAGGGGTGGAAGCACCAGCCTGCCTTTATCCACTTGGAACAAGCTGTTTAACTTTCTTGCTCTTTCTTCTCTCAGACTAGAGTACATTTCTTATTCCAAAATGTGAAGGTCAAAGTCCTTTGATTGTGCTGTTCCTGTCCTTAGAGCCTCGAGGTATAAGAATATATATATTCCAATAGTCAGAATGCTTATGGATTGTTTTTCCAGTTCAGGTATTTATGAAAATTCCTACACTGATAGACTCTTGAACCTGAAATTGTCATCATTTTCTCTTCTTACTCTGTGTTTTTTTCAACTGTTGGTATGAGGAGCTGTTATTAAAATTACTCAACTGAGTACAGCACGAGCATCACTTGAGAACACTTCCTACTGTGCCTCATCAATGGACATAAACACTTCAGAGGACATCAATAACTAGTTTAAGTTATAATATACAGTATAAATTTTATGATGTGGACACCTGCCCACTAAATGCTTAACTGAGAGCAACAACATTTTTGTGCCTGGATTGGAAAAATGGGAGCCTGCAGTGATTGAAATTAAATTCTGAGGTGGGTTTGAATCAACGACTGACAAACGATGGTCCAAATCCTATTATGATACTTCTTCAAACAAGCCTTTAATGAAATTCTGCTTGATCTCTACTTTAGTTTTTGGAGACCATATCTGAATAGGAGATACAATGTGGATGCAGAACATTGAGCAAAAAATAGTACTCATAAGAACTTCAAATATATTTTAGTTTTATTCTAAAGCTGTATATCCACATATATTTCACATAGAGATTTAAGGATGAACCTGAGAATAAATTTTTTAATATCTAATCTGTGTTTTAGAAGCATAAAAAGGGTAGGGAGGGGGACAAGGTAATCAAGAATGAAAAAGGAAGGAATTCCTAAGTACATGGGATTCTGTGGTGTCACCAATAGTGGTTTTTTCCCCCTGATTATTGAGAACTCCATTTTCAGTGAAAAAAAAAAAAATGTTCTACTCAGATGGAACTTTTATAGTGACTCAAGAGGAATACCTAAACCCTTTTCTAAGGGTGCAAAAATAGCAGAAAATCAAGATAGGACTAAACGATAATGAAATCCAAATATGAGGTTTTTTATAATAGCAATGATAAATTTGTAGAAGAAGATAAATGACCCTTTAACCTTCCATGCTGATTTAATCTCAGAAATACGCTCCAATTTTACACATTAATCACAGGCAGCATGTCTCTAAATGTCCTAGCAGGTCACCCAAGGCAGCAAAAGTCCTGTTTAATAAAAACTGTGTGTAAACACACACATTTATATCAATCTATTTTATATATATATACACACATTTATAATTAAATCAGTTGAGGGATGTTTTGTAAAGCTACTGGGAGCAAAAGGCGATTCAAAATGATGAGCTTAAAGAAAATTTTCTAATGGGCATGGAAGGTTGTATGGTGAATGAGTGCAAGACTGGCTTTCCTATGAGATGAAAATTATACCAGAGGTGAGCAGCAAAGGCACTGTACTGCCTTCCCATGCCAGGATTACCTAACATGAAAGCTGTTCCAGCATTTGTGCATGTTTCTTTATGTATTTTGATTGATACTGAAAATTACTGACACGCTGGAGGAGCTCCCTACTGGGCATACTATGATATGCTGTGAATTCCAGAAGGAGCTTTTCCTAACAGCGTAATAGGAGAAAACTCACAGCTGACATGTATTCTGTCCTTTAGAAGACAGCCTGAGAGAGATGATGTTGCTGGGGCAGAAGCAATGGGGTAAGTAGAAGCTGATTATGAAGCTCAAACTATCCAGTGTTCCTGATAAGCTTTAGTAAGTTCTCTTGCACATTTTTCCTTTGTTTTGTTTGGTTTATTTTTCACCAGATCAGTGTGATAGGTAGAAAATAAACTAATTAACACAAGAGTTTGTTGGGATGTCTGTATGAATAGTAATTACTGGGTGGCTTTTGTCCTTTTACTAAATCATGCACGCAGTTGAGATCCACTTTAAGGTTTTGGCAAAGTGTGTAATGGGGTTTTCTGGTTGGCTTTTTCTTTATGGAATACATGTTTATATTAATTATATAAACATATAATTAATAATTTATAATATAATAACTATAATTAAGACTTGGAAAAAAGTGATTGATGGCCCGAAAACTTTTGAAATCTTAGCTAAGTGATATAAAGGCTCCATTGTACACATACAATCCTCTAGATGTAAAATGTTGACCAACATGCGCATAAACTCCCCTCTGAGAAGCAGTTTAGAACACAAGAGGGTCTTTTGTGAAACTCATGACTCAACAAGAGGGTCTCCTTCACAGTTTTGTCTGACCTGTCCTCTCTGTAGTGAATAATCAAGTGTACCTTTGCCTTTAAATCTTGTTCACCCTCTGTCACATTTACTATCAACTTTTTAAAATTAATATTTTATATCTGTAAACATATTTATACTTCTCTGTTACAAGGGAAGTATGTCAGTCTTGTCATTTGAGACAAGAATGTATTTTAATGTATGCTCTGTCATCAGTAAAATGAATGTTGTCTATGTAAAGAGAAATTTTTAATGTTAAGAATTTTTTTTTTTTATCTTGTCCGACGTATTAAGGCCAATTTGAGAACTAACTCTTAGGAAAAACATCATTTGAGGGTTTTTCAGTTTAAATTACCATAGATTTTTAAGTTTATCTTCCATTTTTTTAGGTTCTGTCTCTCAGGATGAGGAATTTAGATTTTTTTTTCCTAAAAAATAAATACTAATACTAAAATAAAACACTAATATAATTTCCTAAAATTTATGCTGCTGGACATTGTACCAAATGTGCTTTTTATTAATTAATAATAATTTTAATACCTACTCTTTTAAGGAAATCTTAAGACAATGCTTATTGGCTTTTACACTCAATTTGTTTTCTAATGACTAATCTCCAAGGACTCTAAGTCAAAAGTAGACTAAAGAAATGTGGATAGGAACAAATACAGGTTTTTTTTTTTGACAAGTAGTTTCTCTGCTCTAAAATGTGTCATTCAGTTGACTGAGAATTTGCAGATTTTATGCTGAATAAGCCATATATGCTTTGCACCATTGACAGAGCAATACCAGAGCATTTTCCCAAATGATTTGTGGTTAGTGGATAGCCCTGGCCATGAAAGATCCATTTTGTTCCTGTCCTTTACCTAAAAGGTTTTCATTTGGGTATCTATAGTGGATTTGAACCTCTGTTTTTCTATAGAAATGGCTTGATGTAAAATACTTAAAGATTCACTTTTCCTGAGCAGAAGTGAACGTGACAACATGCAGCTGGACTACAACATGTACTGTGAGGACCATATTTTGCCCTACATTAGGAAGCTATTTAGGGAAGCCCACTGGTCAACCAACTCTTTTTCAAATAGATTAAAGTGACATCTTGAGAATTTCTACCGGTGTCTGTTGCCATTAGTCACAGTAGTGAACTTGTATTATTCTCTTTTGGCAATTACTGCACTAAAAAAGTAATTTTGCTGGGTGAAGTGAGCAACTTTACACAAATTCCTAGGAGGTTCCTGCTCTGGGTAGGAGTCTCAGCTACAGTTTGTGTTATATTGAAAACTTTGTCTGAGCAAGGTAATGATTTGATCAGAGGGATGGAGCACCTCTCCTGTGAGCAAAGACTGGGGGAATTGAGATTGTTCAGCCTGGAAAAGAGAAGGCTCTGGGGTGACCTAATTGTGGCCTTCTAGTACCTGAGGGGAACCTACAGGAAAGATGGAGAGAGACAATTTACAAGGGCCTGGAGTGACAGGACAAGGGGGAATGACTTCAAACTGACAGAGAGTAGGTTTAGATTGGATGTTAGGAAAAAATTCTTGACTGTGAGGGTAGTGAGGCACTGGAACAGCTTGCCCAGAGAACTTCTGAATGCCCCATTCCTGGAAAAGTTCAAGGCCAGGTTGGATGGAGCTCTGAGTAATCTGGTCTAGTGAAAGGTATCTCTAAATGGCAGGGAGTTTGAAACTAGATGATCACTGTGGTCACTGCCAACCCAAGCAATTCTATGATTCTATGATTTACACAAGACTTGTTCTAAAATCCCCTGTAGCCTTATGGTTCCATATGAAAGATATGGAATCATATTTGCTCCAAAACTGGAGAAAACCAAATCTGAGTTTCCAAAGCTAGATGAACACCAGAAGTCCCAAGTTACTGGATAAAAAAAAATTACAGTCTGAATCCCCAACTGATACTAAAGTACCACCTTGCTCACCTCTCCTTTGTTATACTTTCTGCAAACTGAAATGTCTAAAATAAAAAACAAACAAAAAAACTAAAAAGTAAACAAAGCAAAAAAAACCCAAGTTACAACAAAAAGCCCCACCCCTCCCCCCGGGGGGGGGGGGGGGGGGGGGCGGG
>JAWWES010000001.1:13848815-13862852 GCA_035583135.1 Lophotriccus pileatus
ATGCAGTCTAGATGTCTCAGTACTTTTGGCCAGCAAAGACCTTTGAGGCATCCAGAGGAGATGCCTTTTATCAGGCTTATGAGTACTATTTGGTGTGGAAGGTGAAATGTTTAGGAGATCAAAGAGGTCTTCAGTAGGTCATGGCTTGATTACAAGTAAAAAAATAAATGGGAGTGACTGAAATCTTTGTAATAAGAACTGGAACCTTGGGCTCAGTCCCATCTTTTTCCCCCCATGCATCTCAGCACGTTTTTTAGCTTCCCTAAGTGTCTTCTGTGCTCTACCAAAGGTACAACATAAAGACTTTATTCCTCTCATAATGGTGTAATTCCAGGATAGTCCTCCCTGATGATGGAAAGGTTACATGCTGTGATGATGAATATCAAATGAATCTGGCACTGCCCATTCAGTGAGTAAGGTGGAAAGGTGTCTGAGGCACAATTTCAGCTGTTAACATTAGGCAAGGTAAGATATGCTTTGAGCAAAAGCTGATACTCAGCTTCAACAACACTTTGCATTATATTTTACTCACTAAAACAATCAACTCACTGTACCAAGGAACAAAATTTACATTAGAGATAGGTAACATTTATGAAAAAAAACCCAAAAGATAGAAGTAAATTATGCTATTCAGATTCTGCCGTTGGTTTTCAGTATTGCTTTCAGGAAAAACACAGCTGGTTGATATTGTGGAAATACAAGGGAAACAATGTAGGTGAACTCCACAGTTGCCAGTCTCTCTAATCTAATTAATTCACAGTATGTTTTTAATTTTTTTTTTAATTGGATTTCCATTGGCTGAAGGAGAAAAAATCTTTGCAGACAGACTCAGCCCAAGATCTGGGACTGATGATAGTCTCTCGTGGTTTGAATGATCATTTTTGAAGTCTTGGGGCTAATGATTAGTGTGAGACATTGTAGATATTACCTTTTGGTGTCAAATGCTTTTCAGTTTTGTAATCTGATTTGTAAACCAATATGTTAGAAAGTACTTTCCCAAAAGGTTAAATAATTCAGTGGTTTTATTAGTATAGCTAATTTAATTTCTGTTATACTGGAGTACAATGTATATTGCCCTCTGTTTCTTCTGCATTCAAAATATTGAAATATGGATATTGACCATCTAAATACTGTACTTTAGAAGAGCATTAATAACTGTATTTTTACAAATAATTTGTTGTGAAATTGTTACACAGTGGTTTTGAAAAGGAATAATTTGCTGTTAGTATTGTTTTTCTTTTAAGCTTTGAATTGGCACAGTGAGGGAGATCATTGTCCATCAATCCCAGTGGCTTGTCCCCAGCAATACCCACTAGCAGATTCCAGTCAAACATTGAACACCAGAGTAAATCAGAGAAGCCCTTCCCCTTTCAGCTTCCAGCAATAAGCAGATTAATGACTTTATTAGCCAGCGGCTACATCAAAACACTGCATTTGGTGGCTGTGAATTGGTATCTCTTGCATGAACTTATCTCATCTTCATATGAATTCATTTATACTTTGGGTCTCTTGTGAGTTTCACTATTTAATCACATTTTATGTGGAGAATGTAATTCCTGCTGATGACTTTGACTTGCTGACTGTGGCTGAGGTAGTATCACAGTTTTCCTTTCTGTACTGTGAAAAATAAGAATTGTTCCATGTTTGATTTTGTGTATATGGGCTGTACTATTCTAGGCGTCTGTTCAATTCCTCCATAATCGCTTTTTTTCCTTTTCCAAAGCTGGAGAAATTAAATTTGTTTACTCATTTCTAAATACAGAAACTATTCTTTATAGAATCACAGAATCAGAGAATGATTTGGGTTGGAAGGGACCTTAAAGATCATCTTGTTCCAACCCTTTGCCGTGGACAAGGACGCCTTCCTCTAGACCAGATTGCTCGGAGCTCCATTCAACGTGGCTTTGAACACTTCCAGGGATGAGGCATCCATAGCTTTTCTGGGCAATCTATTCCAAGGCCTCACCAGCCCCACAAAGGAAGAATTTATGTCTGATATCTAACCTAAATTTTTCTTCCTTCAGTTTGAAAGAGGGGAAATTCATCTGTCCGCTCTGTTTCTCTTATCCACCTCTCTTCTCCCCATTTTCAATTAGTCCTGTTTTGGGAGGTAATGACCATAACTATGTGCAGTATTGTTGTCAGGGAATGTTGTGGTCCTTGGATTTCAACATTAATAGTGTCAGGATTTCTTTTTCCTTTGCCCTCAGTTACTGATAGCTCCTCACATCTTACAGACCTCAAACTCAGCTGAGCACTTACTACACTGAACAGGATGAGAAACTTTTTTTTTCTTTTTTTTTTCTTTTTTTTTCTATGTTTAAAACATAAACCCCTTCTGATACCATCAAATTTGATGGGATTCTGTTAATTTTCCAGAATAGCCTCATGTTAGGGCAATACCAAGTTTAAAGGCTTCTCACAAGCATCTCTTATTCCAAAGAGAGAGATTAAAAAGAGGGAGGGAGAGTGAGTATAAATTATTAAAAAAAAAAAAAAAAAAAGCAAGGAAACTCTGCAGTCAGGCAGAATTTGCCCTTGACTGCAGATTAACATTCAGTGATAAAAGGTTAGGAGTGAGACACTGAAAAACAGAAAAACTTAGTGAGATCCTTCACAATTTTGCACAGAGATAGAAAGCAACAAGATAGATGAAAATTAATGCCTGCTGTGAAAATCACTGTTAGGTAAAGTAGTGCATATGGGAAAATATTTTTTTCCTTTGGCCTCTGGAGACCATTGGGATTTCGAAACTACCATGTTTCTGTATTTCTACATAAGTAAAGGAAAAAACCCTTGTTACCAGCTCAACAGGACAAAATGCTACTTCTCTTCCACTGAGTATTGTATTTAAAGCGTATGACAGACTGGTTCAGCTCCATGAGAAGAACTGACTTCTTTTTTCAAAAGGGAAGGAGAAAAGATGAGATGAAAGAAAGAGAAAAGCAAAGAAGATAAGGAAAGGTGGAGAAGAGAACAATTCTTGAGAACCTAATGGGATGTTCTCCTTGAGAACCTACTGGGATGTGCAGCTGCTACCTGTTTTTTGAGGTTAGCACTCTAAGGACTTTGAAAGTGATTGTTAGATATTTTATTAAAAAAGAGGAATAAAATAACTGAATTATGGTGAGTGCAATGGATAAAAATATATGGATTAATAACAAAACTGTCCTCCAACCCATTGCATACAGTGGATATTTTATTTGGCTTACTCTCAAACCAGCAACTTTCCACAGCTGTTACAACTGTAAATGAATTCAATAAATTTCTCAAAAAATATGTATATTTTTCATGACGATTGGGACTTTTGTACTGCTAAGGCAGCTCCTGGTCTCTGCATGTGGGGTCTTTACCCACAGTCCACTTTCCTGCCTTCTGCTTTCTTCAAGGAGCTTCTTGGTCTAAGCATGCTCCAAAACACCCTCCTTATTTTAGGAATAAGCCTTTCCCATATAAGAGATGCAACATCTTTTAAGGAAACAGCACACACAGTCCACAGTGGGGGCACAAAGAATTTATGTATTCTTATAACCAGTAGGTTTGCATAAATATCCAAATGATAATTTTTAATTTCTTGTTACTACAATGGGCATACATATATATGTACTCTCATTCTGTGCTTACACTAGTTTAGAAAACTTGAGGATCAGAGCCTGCCATCTCTGGAGTGATTATTGTAGAATAATCTGGTTTAATTTATTTTTTTTCTTGTTGGCTTGCTACTATTTTGGTTTTTTTTCACTAGAAAAGAAAGAAAAATAAGTGGAGATATTAGATAGTATTTGATATCAGGGTTAAGAACAGGAAATACAAGAAAGTTTTTTATTTATAAATAACAATTTTTTCATGTCCTTACTCATGTCTTTGTGTATAGATCCTTTTTTGAAGCCTTCACACGCAACTGATGTTTAAAAATAATGTGGTTTTCAAGGTCTCACTATATTTCCCTTCAAGGTGTGTTCAGAGAATCACAAGATACTTTTTTCTCTATGAAAATATCTTCAGTTAGGATGTTTCAGATCTCACTGTTATTAGAAATTATGAGAATGGATATTGTAAACCTGAGTGGGAGACTGTTTGGGAGAAGAGGAGCTCTTCTGGGGTCAGGAATTTAACGTCAGATGGGCATGAGAGAAGTCAATGCAAGAACGTGACTAACTTGGTTACAGGCTTGAAAGGTTTGACAGGAAATGGATTGCATCCTGGATGCACCAGAACATTTGCTCAGATTAAAAACCAGAATGTGTGAAACTTTGTAAAGATAGACAATTCAGAAACTGGAGGAGGGGAAAGGAAAAAAGGATGCTTAATTTCTGGCAAATAACTTACAGGGAAGAAATGTGGATGTATGCTAATCTCTTGAGCTAGAATCAGAATTCCAAGTTGCACCATGTTTGAACAGGAGCTGAGGGTTGTTTGGTGTCTATGTAATCACTTCTGATTCTCAAACTGGAAGTGTTGTTTTGCAGTGTGTCATGAAATGAATTACTATTATTACCAAGTTATTAGGGTGTGTAAGTGTGAAGATGTGTATATACAGTCAGCAGCCTGTAAAACTGCTCAGGAGAATCACATTTAAATACCTCAGTATAGCACCACACAGAAGCATCATCAGATGATAGGCATGAGACTGGGAATGAAATGAAACAGACTTATTAATGTCTTTTAAACAAATCTAGCAGAAAGACTTGATGTCTGATAAATTTGTTTATCTCTGCAAGTACAGCTGCTGAATGTCTTAATTCTTCACTTTAAAAGAAATTGTCTGTGGTAAATTAATAAAGTCTTGATTTACAAGTATAATGACCAGGTTTTTTCCCTGCTCCTTTCTTCAGCATAGCTTCACTTTCATCTTTTCTGAAAAACAACTTACAATTTAATTATTTCAAAAAGTCAAGAGGATTACTTAATGGAAGAAATAAATCAGCAGTGTTATTAGAGCATGAAATCAAGTATATTGAATGTTAAACAGAACCCCTATATTATGTTTAGCTCACATGAGTAAGCTTATTCAAGTCAATGGAAAGATGTGCATAAATAATACTTTGAGAATTAAGTCCTTGAATAACTGTTTGTAGTATGTGGACATAATACCCATAGAGAAAATTCTATAGTATAACAGTAATGTTCACTGTTCCCTTGTTATTTTTTTAATGTGTAACTTGGTTTATTTGAGCTGGTTAAATCTTCCTGTATAATCTTATTCAGAAAATTCCCTAAGCCTCTGCTTGAGTCTGTCTTTTTGATAAACTCAAGAACCTCAGAATTTGCCTGCACTGGATAGATATTTTTGGATGTGCTCTGATTCATGCATCCTAGTAAGGACTGTGGACTATAGGCAGAGAAACTGTAGTAAGTCAGATATGTCCTGAGTAAAGTGTTTGTGAAGAACGGGAGAACGTCATCATTGCATATGTGTAGCAAGATTTATGAGGAAACACTTTCACTTTTTCTGTGTGTCTCCAGTGAAGCAAATATGTACAAGCTAATTACATAGGAAATTAAATACAACATAAAAAGGAAAAGGTTGTCTAATGAATTCTTTGTCCTAAGCAGCTGCAAATTATTTAATAAAATGTACGTGCTCTGATACTCTTGAACCGCCAGCTACATTAAGATACCCCACAAATAGTCTCTTGTAAATTAATACGTGTACTTAAGTAGGACCATGCTGTTCATCATGAAAAACAATTTAGGCAATACCATAGGAATGGATTTAATTGGTAGTCTTTGTTTACTTTGCCTCAATTCCCTTACTACAAAAATCTGTTTCCTGTATTCAGTAAGTCACTTCGTAGTAGAGAAATTTCACATGGAGCATGATAACATGCTATAACCCAGAAAGAAATTTTCAGATATGTTGTTTTATTGACTTCTCATTGACTGGAATTAAATCTCTGTATCTTCACTGCAAGAAATAATTGGACTATCTTTCTTGGTTAAAATAAGATAACCAAGGGAGGGAGTGAAAAGCCCTTTTTGTCTGAATTTTCTCATATTTGCACCACATTTTTCCTTAGTATATTTTATATCTTTTTAGCACTTTTCATAAGGTTCAGTTTGTTGTTTACAATAATCTTTATTATTTGTTTAGCATTTTTAGTGTATTTCAGTAAACATTTGGTTTAAAGAATCAATATATAAAACTTGTTAGAGAAATGAAACTGATATAGACTTGAAAGTTATGCTTAACAATTAGAGCTTAGAACACTCTTTTTTGTTTCTTAATGTTTTAAGAGTTTTTGGGGATTTTTTTGTCCATTGTTGTATTTCAGGTAGAAATGAACATAACCTCTACAGGTTTTAAGGAACTAAGAGGCTGAGATATGCAGTCAATACCTGGGATAAAAACTTTTATGTGAATTTAAAGACACTACTGAAGTAAAGACCTGTTTTATCTTTTTTTTTTTTTTTTTTTTTTTTTTCTGTAGCACATTTTGCCCTGCTCTGGTGCTTCAGATGAGCAGTTAGCTGGAAGGAAACCTACAACTTGCTCTTGATTCCTATGATTTTTAGTAACTACGTCTAAACTCAAACATGAGTGTTATCCTTGGCAAATAATAACCTGTCTGAGTTCAAACTATTTGATGACAGTACTATTTTTGTGTTTTCAGGTGGCTTTTATGCGATATTATTTCTTCCCTTTTGGTTGTGTAGTAGCAGATCATTATCCCTTGTATTTCCATGGCTCTTTTTAAAGTTAGCCAGAAGTTTGATTTATTCCCCCCCTCCCCGATGTTGTATATTTATAGTGAAAAGACTTCATCATGCAGGTTATCATAGGCTCTCTTTGCAGTCAGTGGAGAAAAATAGAGCATGATTCATCTGACCTGTTTCAGCCATTTATGTAGAGTTAGATAATTTTTGCCCAGAGGTTACATTTTTCCCTGTTCTAAAGTGAACTCAGATGACTAGCTGAAGTAGAGATGTTAAAAATCTACAATTCATTGAAGTGAAACCTGCCCAGGATTTCTTCATGCTGAATATTAATATGTAGTCAAGAGTGAATATGTGCTTACAGATCAGCACAAGTGTACTACTAAGTTTCCCACTTTCCTTGGCTAGTTATCCACCTTTTTTTCATAACTAATCAAAGAAGTAAAGGATGGCCTTTTTAGGAAAATGGATTGCTGGGCCCATATAGTTGACTTGAAAGGATTTAGTCCATGTAGTACAAACTCAGTTGTCCACTAGACTTTTCAGAGGAAGAGGGTCTTCATTTAGAAAAGGTGCAGAATAACTTCACTGTTTTTAAAATTCTAGTCATATGGAGAACTGTTTCTAGTGTGCCTTACAGTATTAAATTTTCATGTGGGATACCTGCAGTGACTGTGTTGACAAAGATTATTATTGCCCTTGCATGTGGCAGACTGGAGGATGGAAATGTGATTTGGGGACCAGGGGTGAAGGAGGAACCTCTGTATGAGCACGTTCTCTCCTCTGTGTCCTCTGTGCTTACCTTCAAATTGGTTATTTTGCATTTATCTCTTTTTATTTGAAGAATAATTTAGGCTCTGTCCATTTAAGAGTTCAGATATACACCAAAATGATCAAAGATGTGGAAGTCTGAAAAGAAACCTCAAGAATACTAATGAAACACTGTGGATCCAGCTTTGGAGAGCAGGTAAGAGACACAGGGCATTCTTTCATGAAAGTAAACTACTGAATGTATTTGCACTTACTGTACTTCATTCTTCTTCAGAAATGGCTGTCTATCAGAGTCAGAATCACTGTAGATTGAAGGGCTATGTGTAATTTCTGAGTTTTCTGTTAGGAAAAAAGTAAAGCAGACTCTAAAAAAATCATACTACAGTATAAAGGGCATGTATGAGGGAAGTAAAATCAGAAATAGATAAATACTGAGGAAAGAGTTTGTTCCTATGCCTTCCAAGTCTTTATTGGATAAAAACTAGTAAAATGTATTAATCAGAAATAAAACCCTCAGGTCTATAAAGTATTTGCTGAGAAGAAGGTAATTATTTACTTATGCTAATATAATTCCTTTTTCAGGTCAGCAGATAACAAGTGAGCACAGTTAATAGGAAGGAAGTCAGTTTGCATTACAGGTTCCTAACTAATTTCCAGGACATTGGAACTGGATGATCTTTAAGGTCACTTCCAATCCAAACCATTCAATGATTCTGTGGATAAAAATATTGGTGCTGCACCATGCTATTCCTCCTAATCCAGATTTCCTTGGTATGGTATGGCATCACTGAGGGTGTCTATCTGCCATATGCAGCAAATAAAACAGAGACATCTGACTGAAAAATAACCATTGGAACCAAATAAATTTATATTGAAAGCAGCAAATTGTTCTGAGAATATGATAAATAGTTTTAGTTATTTCATATAAGGATTTGTAATATTTATTTATTTAAAATTAAAACCTAAATATGTTTAGGGGTTTTTTTATGTATGATACCAGCAGTGATATAATTTCTGGCAGTCTCCAGAAATTCCAGAAAAACTTCATTTTTCTTAGACTAACTCTCGGTTGTAGATTTCAGTTCATATGAAGTCACTGAAGATCTATAACAAAACACCAAGATATTTGCTGCACACATGGGGATATTGTTTCTAATACAATGTGCAGCAGTATCTCTTCAGAGTGTTGTACTTCACACAGAGAACAAAAGATGACATATATTGATCTCAGGACTTGTAAATCATAAATGTAGCCTAAAGTCACATTTTCATTAACTTTTTCCGTCCTTGTTTCCCACAAATCTGGGAACTGGCTTCTGTATATAATTGTTATGGAGCTGCTAAAACAAATTGCCAGCTGAAGAAGTAGATGATGCTTAAAAAAATCCCCTATGTGATATATTTAGAAATCTTTATTAAGACGTCTTTAATTTTAGCTATACTGAAGCAAAGAAGGATCTAGGATCTGAGAAGAGAGAAGGAACTGACAGAATGAAATGGGAAGCTCATACCTGATATTTATCTGGTGGTTAATGCAATTGGTCAAAAGATGTTAAATTAAAGGACATTTCCCCCTGTGCAGCAGTACTTTGAATTCAGTTCCCAGAGTCACTCAAGCACTCACCAGTGTCCAGCATGTTGCAACCTGCTGCTTCTAAGTTCTCTGTCATCCCTCTTCCCTCTTCTCTCAGACTTTGTGCTCGACCCTGATGAAGGAAAAAGTGTGAGTATCTACTGCCCTCTGTCTGCCACGTGCTTTTTCACAGAGGAGTAGTTTATCAAACAAAAAACCTGAGGATGCTGTGTTACAATATTTCAGGGACCTTAACTCCAGAGTCATACGGGCTGGTATTAACACAAATTAGGTGAGGTTCACACTCCATCTCAAATCAGGTGAATGTCTCAGAACTGGAGTATTACCAGCTAAGATGTGCTTGCTTTCCCTGAGCACCAGTATCACCAGTTTCAATATTTGGAAGAAGGAACTTCCCAATGGATGAGGGTCCTGTAACAAGGAGACAAATTCTGAGTTAAATCTCCAGTGGAACCACAGTGATCAGCAGGAGGTGAGGCCTTGTGTGGGGAAACCCTATTCTAGCTGTTCCTTCAGGAGCTTATTAGGCTGAGAGGCAGCAAGTTCTGACTTCACGTCTCCAGGTTGCTCTGCATAGTAAGGTGATGAGTAAAATGCATTAAAAATGTTATGTTGAGAAAATTGACTTTTTTACTTCACGTGTACTTTTCAGAAGTATGTTGAAAGGTAATTTAAATTCTTAATTAAATTTAGGAAGTTTTACTCCAAAAATTGCAAGTATTTCAGGCTTTGGTCAGAGCTTCAAGTATCACTTGCCTCTGTTTTCCTTTTCTCTCCAGCTACACTTGATCTTTGTACTGTGGTATTGCTCTTCATAAAAAGTCAATAACTACTATCACTATTCCCCTGAGAAACTGTAGCAGAAACAGAGATGTTGGAATTTTTATTTTCTCTTTTATAACAGAAAATTTACTTTCTTATACCTAAAGTATGACTTTTTTTTTTTTTTTCTTTTCCCTCTTTAAGCCTTTAAGCTTTCCCCTGATTTGGTCTACAAAGTGGTGGAGAGGCCTTGCTGGTGTGATGGGTGGGGGGCTGGGACTGAGCACCTGCTCCTTCCTCAGCTGAGGATGTCAGAATGCAACTTACACCACCTTCTCCCTCCAGGAGACACAATAAAGTAAGAGGCAACTCTTTGTGGTGCTCATCTCGTGCTATGAAAGCTGCCTTGCAATACAATACATTTTTGAACTAATGATAAATCTAGCAGAGGTGATAGGAGCACACTGCTTTTATGTCTCTCACAGGCTGTGCATGCATAACTCCTCTGCTCAGCTTCACAGAAAAGGTTTCCTTTCTGAAGAATATCTGGCAGAAAGCCTCGCTCTTGGGTAGGAGAAGCAAATGGACTTAGCATTTCCTTCATGTGACCTTGAAGTAGAAGCCTATGGAATGTACAATACTCAGTACTCACCTTGAAAATTTGGATTCTCTTTATCCAGGCATTTAAAACCTCTTTAAAGTTTATTTTTGCTTAGCAATTAATTTTTCTTTAGAGGAATACATACTTCCCCTGAATAGGATGATGTTGGAATAAAGTTAATATTATATTCAGCACATGTGTGCATAAATAACCTAGTGAAAATAGATGTCTACTAGTTTTCTTCAAATGTGGCAGCCTGATTGTGTTATTTTTTTAAAGTTATTTTGCACAGTGGCTGATGATTTAGGCTTTTACACTGGGTTGACTCTTTGTTTGTGTGGATGATGGCTAGGAATTTCTATGCCAGGAACTATTTCATTGCCAGTGATCAGTCTGACAGTCCTCATGCTCCTCAAACAACAGAGGACTGTCTGAGAGGATTGATTACAGAGAGGAATTTGGCTACAGTTGTGAAAATGTGACTTATAACTCTGTTTCTTGTCCATTACAGTGCCTTGTCTTTCTCTGTAGTACTTCTGTTGCAGTCCTCCCCTCTGAGGGTACCTTGAGTACAGTAACCTGTGTTTTGTTATCATCCTTTTCTTCTTTCCTTCCCTTGTTCATCTTCTGCTTGTCTGCAACCATTTCCAAAGCACTGAATAATTTTCTCAATGATTTGAAGATATTATCTGAGCTTATTCCCATACTAAAAGAACACATATGATGTTAAATGATTGCATTAAATATGCAGTGATCTTTGCATCAAATTTCTGAGTGACTTTTTATTTGTGTAGTCTGTTACTGATACTGTTACTTAGTAGTGAAATTAGTCTTTATATTTTAATTTTTCTATTTTATATTAGGAGGTGTGACTGATATATTAGATCAAACCCCACAGCCCTTGGTGTCTTTGGAGAAGGCCTTCTTGCTCTCTAAGAGTTGGAGATTCAGGCTCTCCAAGCATTTACTGAGCCATAATATAAAAACCATCAATGTTTGGTGATGGGTAATGTCAGCTGCTGTTGTCAAGTGGTCCAGATAAGCTAAATAGGTCAAAACACCAATATTGTAAGAGTAATCCAATAGCCAATATTATCTCAGTTCAAAAAATACTTTGTGGTTTATTTGACTTGGGGTTGTGAAGTAAGGCTGTCCTATTCCTAAAGGGTCAGCAACAAAGAAGAAATAGAAATATGTGCCAAGAGGATGTGAGTGAATGAGTAATTATGAATTGCAGTTATACTTCTCCCTGTGTTTTTGTATATTCATAATTTAACTGTAAATATGTTAATTGATGATACACATTTTTTTTTTTAGTCTCCTGCTGAAATGGAACACAAGGTAACCAGCCATTTTCTCCTCTTTGTGAAACTGCTTTTGCAAGTGAGTACCAGATTAAACCTCCTGCTATTCAGATCATTATTTCCTGAACTAAGTCCTCTGAGGAGGGCAATATTCTGCAATCTCTCCCTGCCTTCTCTTAGAGAGGATGTTATTTTCAAAATACTACAGGCAGCACAATGAATATTCAGTGAGAGGTCTTCCTGTGACACCTGCTTCCTCTGTAGAGCTTTAAGACTGCCTTTAAAAGCTGACAGAGGAATGGTATTATGTGCCTGTAAAAGCAATGAGTTTCATTTAAGGAGGTATATATTAAAGCTGTCGTAGGTGGCCTGATTAATGTAACACCTCAGTGAATTTATTATTTCCTAAGAAGCAGCACCAAGGAATATTTTATGTCAAAAGTGTGTATCGGGATTGATCCTCCTGTTGGAACCTCAGTTTTATGGCTAAGTTTCTGATCCTGTCAGCAAAATAGATGTTATTTCTTTGTTGGATTTTTTTAATTTAAAAATCTATACAGGTTTGAGGTTATGTATATATTTGTATTTATCATAGAATTGCACTGTAACTAAGAAGCACATTGTGGCATTTATCAGGAATTAGTAAAGTTCAGATGTTCAACTATAAAGATGAAAGAAAGACAAACTGTGTTGAGTCCATTTAATCATTAGGATTTTTCAGAGAAAAGTATGTCTTGTATCTATCACATACACAATAATTAGCAATAAACTGCAGTGCTGTACTGAAGAAAAACAGTGTGGCCTAAAAAAAGAATGTATTATGTGTCATTTAGTTAATGCTGCATTAGGCATACAGTGCCAGGAACTCCCTTGCACAGCTGTTGGAGATTCCTGTGAAATGTCCAGTGTATGTACTTACACACACACAAACCCAGATTTTTATATATTTATATACTTTTTCTTCTTCCTAGGTGAAAAATCAGATGCATAGTGGCCACATAGACACTAACAGCTTGGTAAGTTAGGAAAAGATTAGTGAAGCAAATCATTTCATCTGCTCAGGAGAGTTGGCTAAATTGCTTTAAACAAAGAGTTGTCACGGGCAGACAGAAATCTGAGAACTGCTGGTAGCTAAAGTATTTCATTCCTTGAATCCAACTTATAGGAGCTAATAGACAGGGGACTTGTATTCTCATGCAGTGGCACCCTAAATAGAAAAAGAGTCGGTGCTGGATGAAACCTGGTTATTTACAATGTTAACTGGCTTATTAAAGATGAGAGCTCCTGTGACTTCAGGGAAAGTCAGTGGGTTACCAAACACATGCTGTAACTTGTTCAATTTTATTTGGAGCCGTAGCAAATTATCTCTTCTCTCAGATTCTCTTTTGCTGATTTGTTAAAAATGTCTGTGTTACTCTTGTCAAGTGTATTTGTGGAGAAACACTCCATCTCCTCTGGAAAGCAGGAGCAGCTTAATCGTGGCAGGATGGAGCGGGATAGTTTCTGCCCAGGAAGGCAGGTTAGATACTCTGGGCCAGGTTCCCTGGCAGTGGGGTTCTCTTCCTTCCTGGACCTGATCCATTGCCATCTGCCTTTGTGGTGAGGGAGGGGTGGAGAAGGAAAAATGAGCATGTATTTTGAAATCCTTCTTTAGCGTGGTGTGTAAGGAGATGAGGGGGAATTTCCTTTGGTTTGTTTGGAAGCTTCACATCTAAAAGTGTGTTCATACTTATTATTATTATTATTATTATTATTATTAAGCATCAGAAGGTGATGCTGGTGAAACCTTAGTTGTGCCTATAAATATCATCAGATGCACGTTCAGGGAGCATGCACCACTTTCAGTATGCCCTCAGCAGCAATTCTGGGAAATTAAAATTATTTGCTCATTGTACCTTTGAGAGCATGATGGATTGTTGGTATGCTGTGGAGCAAAAGCGTTTGCTGTCATTGCCCTGTGTGTGTGTGTGGCTGGTGGTCAGCCACTGCCAGAACCTCGTGTTCCACTCTGAAAAATGACAGGCTGAGGTTTCATTTAATGTGTGGGTGGGTCACTGAGGGAGAAGGGGCTGAGTGGTTTTGGGTTATGGGTGGCTGTTTTTTAGCATTCTTGGCATAATTTGATAAGTAGCAGCTGTGAATACAGTTCTGCTTGATTTTATAACCTTAAAAGAGATACTGAATGTCAATTTTAAATATACAATATCCATAGAGTAGTGTTCCCTTTTGAATTATGAAGAAATACTTATAGAAAGGAATCTTTTCATGTAACTTTTTTCCTTCTAAGACAGAGGTTAAAGTCACCAGATAAATTAAGACTTCTAGTGCTAATGTGTCTTCAGGTTTTT
>JAWWES010000001.1:13862952-13879264 GCA_035583135.1 Lophotriccus pileatus
ACACTTAGTGCCTACAAGCTCAGGGTGAGAGAGGTTCTTCAGAATATTTCTTAGCTGTTCTCTGGAAACATCAAGGTAATTAATGTTTTCTACCAATGCAAATAAAGTAAAATAATTTAAAAGAAATGTACTATTAGCAAACAATTTTAGCTCAAAATGTTATCCCTCCCCTCCCCCCCCAAAATCTGTGTTGGCAAGAACTGAAAATAATTTAGAAACACTTTGCAATAGAAGTAACTTGTGGGGCTTTGTTTTGTTTTTCTCCAACTTAAGCTCTGCTCTTTATGTGATTCCTTATTGCTTATGACAGAAAATCCAGTAAGAGACAACACAAGTGGCTTCCAAATTCTCCTCTCAATAAATCCATCCTTCCTTTTTCGTAGTGAAATTACGCATAATTTTCTGCCTTAAAAGTACTTCTAGAATAATGGAGTCCAGAAAATTGAGCACGTTTTTCAAAAATATTGCTACAGTGTACAGAATGTAACACTGAGTAATTGTCACTGCCTAAAAAAATATTTTATTCGCTTTAGGATTTAAGAAGAAACATATTCTAACCTTGAGAACTGTCAGGAACGCGCTTCCGTTGAGACCATGAAGCAAACACCCTAGCTGAACTCCTTCTTAAAGAGAAACACATTAAGATATCAGAAAAGGTTCTTCACCCAGAGGATGGTTGGGCACTGGAACAGGTTCCCCAGGGAAGTGGTGACAGCACCAAGTCTGACAGAGTTCAAGAAGGGTTTGGACAACACTCTCAAGCACATGGTGTGACTCTTGGGGATGGTTCTGTGCAGGGTCTGGAGTTTGATGGTCCTTGTGGATCCCTTCCAATTCATGATATTCTATGATTTTATGATGCTATAAGTTAATTGGATGTCTTCAGAACAGAGAATAACTGAACAGTGATCATACCTGCCTTAGTCATACCTGTAAAGAGTCCAAGAATAACGTTAACAGGTTTCATACCAATAGCTCTGTCTGAAAGCTTGATGATTATAAGTATAAAACTGGATTCTTTTTTCATTCCTCTCCTCTTCTACATTTTTTTTCCAAGCATTGTTTTTACAAGGATCTATTACACACCTCCTCATTTTTGTCATTTATTTACATAGGCACTTCAGAGAGAAATAATTCAAGAAAGACACAGTTTTATGAAGCAGATCTAATCATTGTTCAGGAATTGAATGATCATCTCTTCTTTTCAGGAACATGTGGGAAGAGTGAAATAAAATATTACTAATTAATGTTGAATTAGATAAACAACAGTAAATAAATAGATCATTCTGCAGGAACTTTTAACCATTATTATAGAAATTCACAAGAAGCCATCAGTGTCTGAATTTAGTGAGCCTAGCAGAATGAAAGGAAGCAAAACACATGATCAGAAATATGACATATTTTTAGTTTACATGAGCTAGAAATCTTTTTTTCCTCTAACTTGCCATGAAATTTTACACTAGAAATATTTCAAGTTTCAAGAGTAAAATAACTTAATTCCAGCAAAAACTTGATGTAATTAATTTTGATGATGTATATAATGTTTCAAAAATTACAGTAAGAAATAATGGTTACAGAGGAGAAGCTTTTACTTTTCATTTGTGCTGATAGCAATTTTGTTGAAAGCTTCCTTAGTAAAATCACATTTCTTGACTATATGTGCAGAGGAAGAATAGCATAAAGTGTATAAAATCGGGTTTTTTTGGAAGAAGCTATCCTGCAGTCTGTAACCTCTTATTTCTTCTGGCAAGATGACATGGACAGAGTTACACTGCACATATTTGTTCTTGCAGTGAAGCTTTCAAGCAGGTTGCATTGTGCTGATATAACTGCAGGTAAGTCACAGTGTGCATTCCCACCTCTTACCTCCTGCCTCTCCTGAGGTGGTGTCACAGGAAGCTGCAGCAAAGCTGGTCTTGCTTTTGGACTCTGTATGGCCAAGGAGGAGAATGATCAGCATGGATCCCTTGAAAAATCACTTCAAAAGGACTTCAGTGGTGTGTAACAAACTTGGTGATATGCGTGGTGAGGGAGAGCAAGCAGGTGATTTTCCAGGAAAGCACCAGTTCTCATCCCTGCAGATTTGTCAGCTGCTGTTTGGCACCCTGTGTCTCATGGTTTGTGGTGCAGATTGCTTTCTGCAGTGCCTGCTGTACCACTGTGTGCACGCAGGGAACAGTGAGGGTACATTCCAACTCCACTTTAGATTTGTGCAGGAGAAGCAGAAATCACCCTCCAGTGAAGCCATGACAAATTTTATTGCCCTTTGTTACAACATGCGAAAGCACAGAAAAGAAGTATATTCACAGGGACTGTCTGAGGACAGTGAAACTCGTTCAGCCTGATAGGTTAGATGAAAGTCATTATCAGTATGTGAATTAATGGTACTATTAACAGAAGAGATAATTATTTAGGTTAATGTCCTTTCCTTTCCCCTTTTAATAAACACTGTACATCTTTGAACACAAAACCCTGTGAGATGGTATCCCCTTCTCATCACAATCATCTCTTGGTATTTTGACTTGCTTCATGCATAGTTCATTACTTTTGCATTCAAATGAGAAATATAAACAGCATTAAGTAGGAACAAGAACTGTTTATGGTTAGTGAAAGGAGGAGAGATAATTTTTGACCTCTTTCTTAGTTTTTATAAGAACTAGAATAGATTTTGATAAGTCTGTACTGACCTAAAACAGAAGTTAAAACCAATAGTGGCCACAGAAGCTTTCAGCTTACTGATATCTGAGAAGAACCTTGACTTTTAATATTTTAATATGCATGGAAACTAAATTTAGACAGCCTAAAGATGAAGACACTCATCTACTTGCAGATGTCAGATGTTTGTACATATGAATTAAGTATGTTGTGTTCAGTAGGCTGAAGAAGACTTGCAACTTATCAAAGTGAGTTTTTTATTCAAAGTGGAGCTTTTAATTTATTCAGAGAAAGCTCTTTCCTGAACTTTTCTGGGTACCCTTTTCCTCTTGTGGCCACCAGTGACTTCTGTGGGGTGACACTGACTCTGGAAGAAACAGCTTGTTTGTATCTTATTCATTTCTCCTTATTAACAGTGGAAAAGTACCAAATGTGGAAAGTTGTCAATTTTCGCTAAGTTACAGCGACTTCCTGAATAAATGTTAAATGGAGAAAAGGGAATAAAAAACATGGGGCAAAAGGGGAAAATGTATCCTTATCAGTCAGGAAACTTTGCTTTTTTTTTCTCTCAAACAACCCCAGGTAAATGATGCTGCCAAAGAATCAACATATCAAGATAGATAAGAGCATTTTTTAACATCCATATAATTAGCAAGAGAGATTACAATGTTGCCTGCAGGAAGTATTTCTAAAGCTGAGCATTACTTTGAACAAAGAACAAACAGAAGTAAAAATGCACAACCATTTAGAAGAAGATGAACAGAAAAAAAATTAACTTTGTGGATATTTTTGCTGCAGAGGTAACAAAGTTCAGAAACAAATTTTGCATTAGTGGGGAATGAAAAGGTGTAGGAGTTTTTCACTCCAGCCTCCCTAAAACTTTCATCTCAAGCACTCATCCTGTCTCATTCAAGTGTTAGACCTGGTCTGTTAGACCAGACTAAACAACCCAAAGGAGTGTGGCTGCTCTCTGGGTGGTGCTCTGGAACAGTGTCACTGCTCTGTTACCTCCATGCACCCCTGAAACAGAGAGGTTGGAGCCCAACCAGCAGCTGGAGCCTGGAAGTTGGAAGCTGGGTTGCCTTCAGGTTTAAAAACCAGAGATCCTCGCTTTTAGACCAGTTTTAGGAGGAAAATAGTGAGCTCCTTGGGAAGTCAGCTAGAGAAATTAGGATGAAGCCAGGCCAAGCGCATGCACATATCCAGCACAAATGCTCATTTTCATGGAACAAATTAATGAAAGTGTAGCTTAATATTTGCTTTGGAAACAGCATCATCTGTATTTAAAAGGAAAAAGAAAAAGCAATAATCCTTGTCTTAGGGTTTGTTGCTTTTTCTTTTTTAAAGCGGATTAATATTCAAGTATTCCTAGGACCTAGAGAGCCTGAGCTTCAGATACAAAGAGGAAAAGAGTGAGGGCTTACATAAGTCTGTTGGAAGAATGAGAAATAAAATGAAAAAAAATAAATATTGCTTAAATAACATTACTGCATGAAATAAGAATATAATAATGTTTTTCCTGGAGTTTTTCCTTTTGGTCATTACAAGAATACTCACTAGGTAAGAAGGAAAAGCAACCATACATCACCAGCAGAGCTTCAATGAGTGCCCTCAGAAGGGCAAAGTAAATCTGGCCTCAAGACTGTCATAATTAGATCAGCTGTTATGACTAAGCAATACAAGAGCTGATTTTAAATATTGTTGTCTTGTTCAAGAAATTTAACTTAGAGTTAGATGGGTTAACTTTCTAGTGGCAGCTGAGTTCTGGACAAGGTCCTGTTCATAGTTTCAAAGCTATAATTTCACATATTTCATAGATGGGCAAACTCATACACTAATTTCTTTGAATTATTACTGTTGAGTTCCAAATTTTTTAAAGATCCAGCATTTAAGATACCTGACCAGTAGGCTAAAGAAGGCTTTGATGAGCTGGATACCACATCATGTACTACATGTTAATTACCTGAAGGAACTCTGACTTTTCAGATGGTGCTGATGATTTTCCAGGATGAGAAACATCATTGTGGTTCCAAAACTTAGTGACAACTAAGGGAGAGTAGGAAGAAGGGGACTTCACTTGGCAGAAATCTGTAAGTACAAGATCACCAAAAGGATACTTTTTTTTTTTTTTAATCTGTAGGCATATTTCATTAAGTAAATGTAGTAATGACTACTAAGGCTTGTTTCTTTTCCTTCCATTTTATTACCATTTTGAAGAAGTTAAATGTGGCATAGCTTCTGCACCAGTAATTGGGTCATATATATTATTTGACTACAAACATCCAGAAAGAATTCTGACTCATACAGGCCCCCTTATCAGATAGTCTTGGAGCTTGGCTGACATTTGAGCTGCATGGTTCTGTATTGCCCAGATGATCTCGGACTGTTCTGAAAATGTGATGTTTAATCTAGCAGTTATTTAATAACCAGTTTCAAATTGCTTGCTTTGTTGTAATTTTACAGTTAATTGACAGGTGTCCCAGACCTAACTTGGGTGTGTCAGATTATGGATGAAGCAGTTCAATTGTTTTTTAAAACCTGATGTAAGAGTGTATGTTTATGGTTATTTATGACATATTGAAATGTTAAAAATAAATTCAAAATATATGCATTGAGTGATAACATTAGTCACTAGGAAATGAGTTACAGATGCTACACTCAGCTTACAAAATAATGAGCATAATCATCTTGTATAAATTGAATAGTGGATATGAGTTATACATTTGTTAATGCAGGAATAAAAGCAACCTTCATATTTTTTTCAGCTGAGGAAAAATACCATTTTCTTTCTCTTACATGAGATGGGAGACTGATGAAAGTTCGTGTGCCTGCTTTTATCCTTCATGTGTCAGGTTACACATGTTCCATCTAAATCAAAATGCTTACTCTGTAGAAAAGGGCTGTGATGGTTCCTATCTACAAGATGTAAAGGGCTTTTCTGGCTCTTGGTTTTGAGCTACACTTTAAAGTGCTCCGGTAGTAATGATTGGGAAGAAATACTTGGAATAAATTTAAATAACTGCATGAAGTGCTGCTTTCTTCTAAGGTATTTTCCTTGCTGCTTAAAGTGTTTATGGTCTGTGAGCTTAGCATAGGTTTGCTGTCCCTTTCATCTGGAAATACCTAAGCAGGGCAATGCAAGGTGGCACATTACTAACTGTGTGGGTTTTATAGAGTTTGGGGGGAAAAAAAAAATGTGTTGATCTGAGTGGTAGCACAGGATTTTCTGTGAATAGGGGATGTTAAATCACTTGCTTGCAATTCAGGAAGACCCTGTTACTTTAAGAGATGAAACTTTTGTGAAAGACTCAGAATTTACTTTCATGCTCAGGGTGTTCAAGTGAGGGGTAGCACCTTCTGCTGGTAGAGTTATTCACGGTGTTAAAGAGTTTGAGATATTGTCTGTCCCTGTATGCAGGATAGCAGTGACTTTCAGCTGCCTTGTTCTGTATTAGCTTTTGGTTTAGTTGTCTCCTTGAAACCTAAAATCACTTGTGAGCATAAGGATAAAGGAATTGACTGGGTTATAGCAGCTATCCCAATGTTATGATAACTAGACTAATAGAAACTGTACCAGATTTTCATAGTAAATGCTACTTTTTGATTGCTAAACACATAAATACATTCCTTTAGCTTGGCTCTCTTTTCCTTTCTTTTTCCTTTCTTAAACTTTGAAATAGGAATGAGAAAAGGTAGAGTTAATTGAAAATTTACCTTCTAAACCGCTGGGAGCCATTTGTTCAGTGTTTGCTTGAATTGATGTTTAGTGGGTGGTACCTTAGACCTTCACATAAGGTTTGTGTGGATAAGAGGGTGACAGTGACTACATTCAGTGTTGTTCAGACATGAAAAAAAGAACACAAATATGTTGCATAAAAATCGTGCTTCCCCTGTCTTATCATTACAGCAACTGTACAGTTTTGACAACCTGATCAAATTTTAGGTGAAATTAATTAACTTTTTAGTCTTTACTAGGCCTTTTTTTACTAGAAAAAGGGAATTTTGAAGTAATAACCTCAGAGGAGGGTCTTTTATTGTCTCCGATAGTCCTTGTGATTTTGATGTGAAAACTAAGCTAAGGAAAAACTGAGTCCATTAAAATCTACAGTGTTGATTATTGTACATCTCTCATGACAGATTAGAAGAAATGTCTGACATCTAACTCTTTTATGTATTAAGTATAATGCTTTGTAATGAGTTATATATAGTGAACAATGAGTTATAATTTTTAATGTAATTAATTATATATAATATATAATATTATATAATAATTATATATAGTATATATAATACTTTTGTAATAAGTTTCAATTTAAGAATTAGTAATCAAGTAGCAAGTTTTCTAAGATTTGTGAAAGGACATGCAACTAAAGGAATTTCCCATCTCTTAGACTTTGCTGTTGATTAAAGAATAACATGCTTAAGTAAGGAATGTGCATTATTCATAAGCTACAAGCTTTTAAGATTTAAATTATCCTCTCTTGAGAAATACTGCTTTTTAAAACCTTGCAAAGTTGAACAATTTCATCACTCCCTGCCCATCTCAGGCCACCCATCTCCATAGTCCAGTCAAGCTTCCCAGAGACAGCAGTGTAAAAATATTCTCACTATTTTAATTACCTTATTTGTATATTTTCTTGAGTAAAGAAAAAAAATCACAATAGTTTAATAATTTTCTCACCTCTTTAATAAATCGTGGCATAGTTCATGAAAAGGCTCCATAAAGTGAAGAAAGTGTGTGCTGATCTACTTGTAATGAGGAATGTGAACATCTAGCGTCTAATTAGAAGTATGTGTTTTTCAGAAGTACAATTTTTTTCCCTGCTTAGATGATAACATTTTCACATTTATCTATAAAGAACCCAGATTAGGAAAAACAACTACTTTCATATTCTCATATAGATCTTAACACAAGGGGATTTGTCATAATTTTTGGCTTGTTTTGCAATGAATTCAACCATCTGCAGTGAATCTACTGAAGATTCACAGGCCCATACCCACAGTATCTCCCTTTTAACTCAAATTTCTTTTATTGGAACAGTTTTGTGGTTGTAAGAAAAGAGGAGGAAAGAGGTTGGAAAGCTGTATTTAGGGTCAATATGATGGGGTTATTTGCATATCAAGGTGAGCTGATTGCATTGGTGTTAAAGGGAGTGTGAGATAAGTTGCTGATTTGGTGGAGGGGAGGGGGTTGCACTTTGTAGTTACTGACATTAAGTTTAGGAAAGAGTCCTGGGGATATTGAATAAAGGGGTGACCTTTTTGGGTAGTAGGATGATCCCCTGCTCTGGCCATGCAGCAGGAGGAGCAGCTGGAGTCCTCTGAAGCAGCAATAACTCCATTCACAGAAGGGATTTGCTTCTCTCTAAGGCTGCAGACAAGCAATCACCTCACTTCTGATGTCTGTGATGGTGCAGGACAGGTGAGGAGGAGTTTCTCCTCCTGCTTTCTGCCATCTCAGCATTTTGTTTAAGATCAACAGGCTTTGAGGAAGCTGCTAATTCTGCTCATGTTTGACAGGAAATGTACATGGATGAAGAGTTAGGTAAACATAACAGGGGTTGTGCTTTGTGAAGTCTTGTTTCCTTCCCCACGGATATTCTGTTGATGCTCCCTAAGCAGCCTCAGAAAATTGTGAATTAGAGCTTGTTTGCTGCAGCAGCTTTTCCAGGAGGGTCTCACAGCTTGGATCCAAAAGGAGGCTACACCAAGGCCTCCACCCCTCACCCCTGTTAATTCACAATTGGTCTGCATGAGAGCAAAATACCGATTTTTTTGGTATTTCCTAATTCTTCACCATTGTCTGCTGTTTCCTATTTTTTTTAATTCTTAACCATATATAATAAAATCTGGTATTAAAATAAGAAATCTATCAATAAAAGAAAACAAAAAGGGGAAGAAAGAGGAGTTCTTAGTGATACCTTGCTGCTACTTGTGTTCCTGATCTTGCTTTGGCTTGATTAATTCCACTTAATTAATACTAGTAGACTTAGAGAGTTTAAATGCACCAAATTAGTAATTTTCAAAACAATTCTTTTTCTTAAACCAATCCTGTGTATCAGCTCCTTCCTAAAAGACTGTATATGGCTATATTTTCCCAACATGAGCTTAAAGTGAGAATTCCTGAGTTTCTTTAGCCTTTTGATAAATGTGACAGTCTGTGTTAGAAATGCATCAGACATGTGCATTTTTGAATACTGGTATAGTTTTTACCCAATACTTTAAAGGGCTTGTTTTATTCTTTTTTTCTGTTTCTTTACTAGTGTGCAACATATTTTATGTTTTAAAGTGCATCAGTGAATATGTGAAGATAAGTAAAAGAAATTTGTTGTTTAATTCAAAATAATCGTTGAATAAATTGAGTTATGTAGAACTGATGTAGAAAAGTTAGAGGAAAATTCCAGAAGGAAAAGAAAACCTAAAACTTTGACTCTGATAATGACGTGCTGGAACTAAAATGATGAGAAAGATTTGATATTCATTTCCTAGATGCCCTGTATGTCTTAAATGAAGGAAAACAACAACCAGCTTTAGGCTGTAAGAGGGCTGTGCTCAAACTTGGCTGTACAGGCCCAAGAATTGCAGCTGGAACAAAGGTGTCAGTTGATTCGTGTTCCACATAAGCTGCTTCCCCAGGGTTGTAGATTGTTCATGTAAAATGAGACTCCATAACACTTTAGTTACACTGGAATATCTTGATCCCATCCATGGGGACTGCAGAAAAGAACGGAACAACACCTAATCTCTAATCTTCCTGAGCTAAAATAGAAATCTTGCTGCTTTACCATCTTACTTGTGCAGGGGCAGACTCTGATTTTTCTTGACTGCTTCCAAGTGAGTAATCAAATGGATTCACCAAAATAGGAGTCAGTAAGACCCATGTTGGCAGGTGTCATTCAGCATCCAATGCTTTGAAATTGCCTTATAATTCAAATTCTTTTTTAAGCCATTGAGAAAAGTAATCAGACTGATTTTAGGCTTTCCTCTAGGAATCAATATAGAAAATGAGATATACTAGAAGTTATTATGAGCCTTCATCAACAGAAGGTTTCATTACCCTTTCTACTGATTTGCTGCCAGGTTTATTATTGCTACTCAATAATATAGGATGATTTTTCCAACTTTTGGCAGCTGCTTTAGTAAACTTTAGAATAATGTTGTTATAGAAAATCCCACTTATATCTAATAAAGGGGTGATGACTGTTTTGCTAATGACTTTTATTAAATATCCTGCAACTAATAATACAGACAGATAGAAACTTTACAGCATTTCCTACCACGCTGTTTTTTTGATGTAGCATTAAATCCCATCCATGTTCATCCTGTTTTTAGAAATGTGGCTATTAACTCTTCAGGGTCAATATTTTTCTGTTGCTGTACTGTTAGAATAATTTTGGCTTTTTTTTTTTTCTCTTTAGTTTTCAGTATTGAAAAAGTCCATATTTGCCTTATTTTTGAGTGGCATTTGTTAGTACAAGTAAAGCCCATTGTCAAAATAGATCTTCTCATTGCATACAGCTGCCTACATTTTGTGCAGTACCAGTTCTTTCTTGTGCAATGTGCTCTGCAAAGGCTCTCTCAAAAATGTTGTTCAGAACTGTAGAAAATTAAGAAAGACAACAAGAATAATTAACACCCTGGAAAATTTCCAAATTGAAGTACAACAGAAAGTGTTTGCCTACTTTAGGACATGGAAAAGGGAGTTTAAAAGATGATTAATGTATGTGTAGTGTACTAACCAACTTTGCTGGCAAGAAGGGACTCAGTTCACTGGTCTTTAATTAACATGTCTTCAAACGCAAGAATCTGGGCAAGTGAAACAAAACTGCTTTGATTACTTTGGGCTATGGTGACTTGCATTACTTTGCAAATGGTGACTCAAATGGCTTAACAAAGCAAGGAGAGAAAACGAGGTGTGAAGATTAGGAAGATCAAGTGTAGTATATACACTTTTCCTGAGACTTGTGGCTTTGAGTTCTCCTCTCTGATGTGGTGAAGCAACTGCTGGAACAAATTGGCTTTTTTAACATGTGCTGATAATACCTTCCTCACATTTTTTATTTACTGGCCCCAAAGCAATTTTTGAGGCTGTTTGTCACAGAACAGCCTCAGCCCAGCCACAGGTGATGAGCTGCCTGCCAGCCACCCCAGCCAGCCACTTCCTTAGCTGCTTTAATTCTATAGCAGGACACATCAGTGCACAGGATTGCAGCGAAAGTCCTCAGCAAAACTCCAAGACAGATTTTAAAATGAAGTCTCATAGTGCTCAAGCACAGGAGTGTTACACTGAAGCTCGGGCTCTGTAAATCACTGCAAAACATCGAGGTCATTGCCAGGCCTAATCCAGCCCAGCTGTTCTGCCCAGTGTTATTGCAACTCTGTAATTTCCACTTTGCTCAAGAGTGGTTTTAGCAGCACTTAAAAGTAAGTTACCTTTATGCTTCAGTGATTACTACCTTTCATTCACCTTTTTTTTTTTTTTTTTTTTTTTTAAGTAGTTACTGCATTTTACCATTTCTGTGGGCTTGGCAACCCTTTTCTTTCAAACCTCGGTTTTGGGACTACTTGGTATTGAAAAGCAGCAAGTGAATGAGAAGAAATATGTGTAATTAGGGTGCAGTGGAATCCAAGAACTTAGTAAGATTAAATAAAAAAAAAAAAGATACTGTTGTAAATAAGGGACATCACTAGAGTTATCAAGTATAACCAGTTTTGTAAAAGCTGTTAAATCCAATGCTTTACACTTTAATCTCTAATTATAGGCAGCTTGAATGATCCAGATTATCCCAGATTGGCTCCTATTAAATTCTTAATTCTTCATCTGAAGGATTTTGTACTGGCTTTTAATTCTGTATTCTTCCACTGATAATGGCCAGTTCAGTGTGTGAAACATTGGGTTTAATACGTCTTGGTCCTAGATTTCTTGTGTGCTTTGGCAATTTCCAAGGAACCTCAATTTTCAGGATAAATCAGATATAAATTTGTTCGCATAAACTGTTGTAAGGATGTATCCAAATGCTAAACTTAAACCTTTCTTGTTTCTAAGAAGTTAGTGCTAGTGTAGTGCTCTCACCCCAAAGCCTCTGTCCTAAGGCAAGGAAGGCAACAAATCAATTGAAATCATTCCGGACATCATGCTTGGTGAATTGCATGAGGGGTCCAAATCTAGGTTTTATCCTCTTATTCTGTGGGGTGCTACCCACTTGAAGTTAATAAGGAGCAGAAACAGGAGACACCTCTTTTATTTGATGTTTTCAGGTGTACATCATGCAGTGCTTTGGGGGAATTTCTTCTCTCAGGCTGTGAGCTGAAAACAGAAGCTAACAGAGAAAATCCAGCCATTAAAGGAGAGATTTATTTTTCCCAGCTACTCGCTTCTGGTTAAATTAATTGAGGTTTCTTGACAAAGAAGCAGTTTAAAGTTAATAATCTCAGGAGCAGACTGTCAGTGCAGGTTTGGCAGGTTAATTATATCTGTGCTTCCCCAAAGTTATAAGTCAGTAAAGTATCTCTGTGTTCAGCCAAACACTTAAATGTGTTTAAGTGATTTGTTAAGCACATATTAAGTGCTGAAGTAGTCTTTGTACTTTTTATACATTTTGGCTGATAGTAGGAACCACTGGCTTGTAAAAGATCACATTGCCATTGGACTTTACAAATTATACCAGTGTCTTCTCCAGGTCGGGAACCTTGACTGTTTATCCTGATGGTGGGTGGGATGAGGAGGGAGTTTGGTGCAAACTCGTTGTAAAGGTTAGAGCTGCAAAGGTGGAAAATTCCCGAAGTATTCAGCAGCAACAACAAAGAAGGTTCGATGTTACACTCTGGAAGGGTGGAAACTCAAATGGGGCAGAAATATATGAAAAGTTTCCAAAGCTTCTATTACAACGCTGTTGAAAGTGTTATGGACCCTGCTTAAAATGTAGCACTGCACAGCTCTGCCGGATAAAGTAATTTTGTGATTCAGGAGAAGTGAAGGTTGAAAAGGGTTTTTCTACACCACTGGACCTTACATAAGTGCATCGCTAAGGAAATGAAAGAATTTAGGGTTTGTTATTGCGTATAGAACTGTCTGCCATCTCGTGTCTGAGAACAACTGTTAAGAAGTGCTGCTTACATACACACTGTGCTGCTACACAGTTCTCCTGGGAATTAGTAAGTGGAATTAAACCCTGTTAAAAAGCATGAGGAGCTGCTGCTTCTTCCATCCAGCAAAATCTTAAATTAAAGGGTTTCAGCTTCCAGAAAGAGAAAATGGGGAAAATGAATGCCTAAATTGTGTTCAGAACCTGAAGGCTGAATTTGGAGTGACTTAGAGATTGGGGCAAAATTATGTATATGGCAGGTAGATGAGTGTGTGTGAAGTACTTTTTGAAAGAGGTTCTTGTTCAAAATAATTACTTTCTGTACTGAGCCAGGAGAACTTTTCCTCTGTCAGCTCTTTTTAATGGTCCCGTGTCCTCGGGTCACAACAATGGATGAAGACAGTGTGTGTGGGAGAGAGAGATCCCTTTGGAATATCTCTGGGCCGTTTCTTAATCAGCTGGAGAGTTTGCTTTGAGTGATGTGAAACAGCTCTTCAACTTTCACCTGTGTGGGAATGTTTTGCCCTAGAGTTTGCTTCTCTGGTCTTTGAATGTAGGAGTTTCAAATGATAATTTAACTTGCTTTTTGACATGGAAATACAGAGCATTTCCAATAAGTTTTTGAAGTAAATACTTCTGTAAAATCTGATGTAATTTATTTCCTTTTTTCTTGAGTTTCCTCTGTTTCAGGGCAGTTTTGCAGGAGATGGTATTTTTCTATCATGTGATTCCCTCCCATGGAGGTGACTGGCTGGACCATGCTGCGCTTGTCAAGAAACAGACAATTTAGGTACTTCGGCCATTTTATTGTTTTATTATGTTTGCAAAGCTAGATTTCAGGTATTTCTAAAGTTACATGGCAGCTCATCAGTGCTTTGAGAATCTGAATTTTTAGGTTAGAGAGTAGCAGTTCTTTATTACACCTGCATTCTTATGAAACCTAGTTCTTTCTGCAGCTTGCAGGAGGGCCTACAGTCTCTCTCAAACACTTTTTGAAGGTATCTGTCTACATCACCAAGTTCCTAAATATATTTTATGGGTTTGTTCTTTTAGCACAGTTCCATTCTTGCTTCAGTGGGAGACATGCAATTAAATCCCTTTGGGTTCTTGGAAAATCCAGTTTTAGGAAGTGATACAAATTTCAGTGGGTGAAGTTGAGCTTTGAAGTAAAAATCTGTTACCTGTGAATGTAGTTAAGGGTGCCTGAGGTCTGCAGGCATGTCTGCCTAAATTAACTTCATTGCAAACTGCACCATCTCCAAAGTTTTGCTGACGGAAAGTTGTTTCTGTGATTTCCTTCCCCAAAAACATGCAGAATTACTTAATTTCTGCATACATTCTCATCTGCATATCTTAGATTTTTAAACAGCTAAAAATCAGGTGTGATAGGCAAGAATCCCAAGGCAATGAATGATATTCAAAAAGAATGAGGAACATTACGTTGTTATTTTTGGAGCTGTGAAAAAGGCAATTTAATGCTGTAACACTGACAAATGTTTATATTTTAAAGTGTGAATAGAAAACTGAAATTGAATGTTGCATAAACATTTTCTAATTTGGAGCACATAAAATCTTCAGCAACTTTGTACTACAGTGGCTTATTTAGTGTATTTTCATCTCAAAATTACATATATATATATAATAAATTCAATTTTCTCTTTAAATGCACACTATTTGTTTTGTCTTGTGCAAGTAATTCTCTGGAGAAATGGTGTAAGTTCTATTTATATATATTGTTTTGCATTGTGCTGTAGGAATATTTTTGAAAGGTCAAACCTTGTAAACCAGCGTATAACTTTTCTCAGTCATTAGATTTAACCTTTTAGATTCAGTACTATTTATTTGTAATTATCCATTTTCAGGAAAGACTGATGGATAATGTTTCAGTGTTGAGAGTTTGTTAAAAAACACAAATTCTTTCAAGCTGATATTTCCACCTTTCATTGTTTATCAGTAATAGATTTGTCATTAACAAAGTTTATCTGAAGACATCCATTCTCTTTCTTTATTCTCAAGAGAGTTGAAGAAAACTAGTTGTTACAACGAATGTTTTAACCCTGATCTAAGGTATTTCATCTTATGGAGAGGCAAAAAGGAGAAATAGGTTGCTCACAAGTCATCTACATGGCAGAAAACCTAGAAAAGACAGGAATAATCTAGGAAACAAGGCATTTTGAAGTGCATTTATTTGCCCTATAACCCTTCAGTAGAACAGGTTTCAACTGGAATAGCTAAATGACAAACTCTTTTTTGAAGATGAATAGTGAAAAACCAGGCATTCCTACTAAACATATTTGTGAAAGTCTTTTCACAAGACTTGAGGGAGATAAAACACACAAGAAATTCGAATGGTTAGTTGTGTATAATAAAAACACTCAATACCCCATAGAATCAAAGAAAAATGTAGATCAGAAGGGACCTTCAGAGGTCTCTAGTCCACACCTCTGCTCAAAGCAGGCCCATGTTAATCAAGCTGATCACTTTTGTCACGCTGAGCTTTGAGAATCTTTTCACAGTGTCTCAGGGCAAATTCTGCCATTCTGTACCCCTTCTGTGAAGACAGGCTGAGAGAGTGGGGTTGCTCAGCCTGGAGAAAGAAGGCTCCAGGGAGACCCTATTGCAGCCTTCCAGCATCTGAAGGGGACTACAAGAACTACAAGAGGGGCTATTTACAAGGGACTGTAGAGACAGGGCAAGGGGGAATGGCTTTAAACTCAAAGAGAGTAGATTTAGATTAGATATCAGGAAGAAATTCTTCCCTATGAGGATGGTGAGGCACTGGAACAGGTTTCCCAGAGAAGCTGTGGCTGCCCCATCCCTGGAAGTGTTCAAGGCCAGGTTGGGTGGGGCTTTGAGAAACCTGGTCTAGTGAAAGGTGCCCCTGCCCATGGCAAGGGGTTGGATCTAGATGAAGTCTATGGTCCCTTCTGTTGTGGGTGGGAGTGGAAGGCTTAGACAAAGTTATCAAGAAGCTCTGCTGTTGAGTCTCAAGGTACTGAAAGAACTCCCTCTCCAATAAGGGTTTAGGTGTGGCTGAATCCTGTCTTAGCCTCGGACTGTGTTAACGGTTTGAATTGAAAGGAATTATAGAGGTGTGATTAAACCACTTTGTCCTGTGAGTTTTAATGATGGCAAACCAGATATATTTATATGAATGGATTATTTATTAAGACAAATTAACAAACAGGTGAACAGTTGAAAGATCCTAATCAGAACTGTTTACTACACAATATAAATGCTAAAAATCCACTAGTAGAGTATAATATAGCATAAAGTAGTATAGTGCACTGTAACAAAGCAATTACTGAAGCAGTTATATTAAAGCTAGCAAAAATAAATATTTTTTTAAGTAGAGATCTGATGTAACTCATCCATAGCAAAGCTTGTGGGGAGATCTCTTTCACTCAGCCTCGAGGAATATCCTTGAGGGGCGTCCCCAGCCAAGGGAGGAATCTCCACACACACACCCCAAGAAAGATTATGTCAGAAGAACCTGCCTGCATGAGAGGGGACTGGGAAGTCGGGACGTCGGGAAGTCGGGACGTCGGCATGTCGCGACCTCGGGATGTCAG
>JAWWES010000001.1:13879364-13907530 GCA_035583135.1 Lophotriccus pileatus
GATTATGTCAGAAGAACCTGCCTGCATGAGAGGGGACTGGGAAGTCGGGACGTCGGGAAGTCGGGACGTCGGACTGTCGGGACCTCGGGATGTCAGGGAGTCGCGACGTCGGGAAGTCGCGACGTCGGGAAGTCGCGACGTCGGGAAGTCGCGACGTCGGGAAGTCGCGACGTCGGGACGTCGGGACGTCGGGATGTCAGGATGTTCGGAAGTCGGGACGTCGGGACGTCAGTATGTCGGGAAGTCGGGACGTTGGAAAGTCCGTACGTCGGGACGTCGGGATGTCGGGAAGTTGCGACGTCGGGACGTCGGGAAGTTGGGACTTCGGGAAGTTGGGAAGTCGGGCAGTCGCGACGTCGGGACGTCGGGAAGTCGGGACGTCGGTAAGTGACGGCGTCTTCTCGTGCTCCACCTCACGCCGCCGCCACCGCCGGATCCCCCCCCTGTTTGCTGCAAAACCGGAGCCCTGTTTAGGGTTTGAGAAAGGGACCGGGGTTTGCTGGTAGCCAGGAGCCCTGTTTAGGGTTTGAGAAAGTTCTAGGGAGAAATAAGCTCTTTCCTGAGATGAAAATTTTCAGTTTTGTGGCTTTCTTTGTACATCATGAGATGTAGTGTCCACTTGTCTTGGTGGTCACCTGATGAATGTGCTCCAGTATGTCCATGTCTTTCATATACTGGACAGTCTCAAATGAAATACAGGACAAGCAGAAGGGGAGAATCACTTCCCTGTGCCTGTTGGCCACATGTTTGCTAATAAAAAAGAGGATGTGCTTATCCTTGTTCATTGCAAAGGGACAGTGCCAACTCCTCTTCAGCTTGTTGTCTGCTGGGACCCCCATGTGTTTTTCTGAAAAGCTGCTTCCTAATGAGTTACCTGGAAATATATTAGGATCTTTTATGTATTATGTATGTATCTGTTACTTTTTTCTGCTTAGAAATCATATCTCTGCCCAGATTATGAATGGGCATTTTAGGAGGATTAGTTAGGTTTATACTTAACATAGAATATGCATTCTTAGCGTGAAGTGCAAAAGTTATTTATCTTTTAACTATGGTATTGATTTGCATGTCCGTAATTAAGCATTACAATTTTTTTTCATTACTGGATATGTATGACAACAGTTGATATGATCAGCAAAGTAAAAGTCGTGCCATACCATTCAATTTCCCTTCAAGAAGACTTGGCTGAGTGCCATAGAGAGCCCTCTTATGTAAACTAATTTTAACCCTGGCTTTATGTTGTTCCAAGTAGTGGAGGATGCAAGCTACCAATGCAAAATCTTAAAATAGAATAAGAAGAGATTAGGAAGTTATTCTAAGTTAGCATGGCTTGTATTCTGTGAAACAACTTCTGGTTATGAAAACTTAATAATATGAGAGCATAGCAGCCCAGCATGTTCAGAGCTAATTTAACTGATGACTGCAGCTCAGTTCCTGACATGCTGGTTTCCAGGGTACGAAAACTGCAGTTAGCTCTGATTTTGCAGTTGATGACATACATCAAGTGAGGCAGGAGAATTTTATCTAATACTTGACAAAAGTAAAAATGATGGAAGAAAGAATGGCAGCTCTTTGCTGATCCGGAGCTTAAAGCTGGTAAAGTTCTTGGCATTTGTCTCTCATGAGATTGTAATAATTAGATGTTGTTTCAGACTGTTAGTGGCAGTGGCTATTAAATATGCACCAGAAGGACAAATAACATAAACAGGGCATTTAAAACTCATATTTCAGCACATTGCAAGTTCATAGCTAGGGAAAAGATTGCAATTTAACTGGCAATGAGAGGAAAGATTGAGTTCCCTCCAACTGAAATGTTCAGGGCTGAGGACAGAGAGATTAGCTGATAATCATAGAAGATAAGGCTCAGAGTTACCTCAAGAAGTCATTGACCCTGACTCACTCCTCCAAGGCAAGATCAAATCCACACCAAACTTCTCTTATCTATTTTGTTCTTAAAAATTACCAGTAGCATGAGAGTCAGGAATGCCTAAGTAAATTTTTACTTTTGGAATTTTTTTCGACTAACATCTGAAATGGAAGTCCCTTAATACAGTTTAATTGATTTTTTTTACTTCTTGTCCCATCCAGAGTGAATGTGGAGCACATACGATTCCTCCTTATTATGGAAGCTTTTAGCGCATATTGGGTACGGTTACCATGTCTCCCCAGTCTTCAAATAAATCTCCTTTTATAACCCACACACCTTTTTCTATAGACCTGCTATCTCATTCCTAAGTGCTTGTATTTGCACAGCTGATTATTCTTACCTAATAACAATTTTCTCTTCCCATTACGGAATTACATCCTATACATAATTCAGGGTATAGCTTCAATTAGTCAAGAGAATTTTTTAAATCACATCCTTCCTGGCAGCACAGAAGGCACATTGTGCACCTTTCTCCTACCTCCCTTATTCATATTGCTTTCAAATTCAAGGAAAGTCCTTCATTACCTAGTTCATTAATGAAAGTATAGAGAAGTACTGAACACAGGATGACACTTGGCTGATTTCATCACTTTTTTTTTTTTTTAGTTTGTTTTATTTTTACTGTGAACCTTTGCTATGTACTCTAGTGATGAGTTTTCTGCATAAGAAACCTGCATATGGACCTATTTTAAAACTGTTTAATTGACAGTGGTTTAGGCAACTTGTTTCTCAGAATATCACAAGACTGTCAAAAGTCTTGCTACACTGAAGAGATATAGTGTCAAGGTACATTTTATTTATAAGACTTGTTAAGATGCTATAGAAAAAAAAAGTTAATCTTTACTCTCATTCCTATAATATCTTTTAGTTGCTCATGAATAGTTGTTTGGAGTAGGTATGCCAGAATCCTTTTGGATGCTGAAGAGCAAGAAAAGAAAAAAATTTGTTACTGCTCTCACTGTTCCTCTCAGTGTCTCACTTTGTGCTGTGATCATAAGCAGAGGATTTTGTAGTTACTTAAGTTTTATTACAGTTTTTTAAACATATTTAGTAATTTATCCCTAAAGTTCTAAATTATTAGTTCAGTTAAGCATGTTTGTTTCTTGGCGCAGTTCTGTGCTACTGGGATTATTCTGTTGATCCAAAGAGTTCTTGTGTCCTTTCCAGGTAAAACATCTGAAATATGATGTAAAGAACTGGACAGAACTTGAAGTGTCTCATTACAAACAGTACAATTGTAGTGTGGACTTCCAACTCTGTTTCATGAGGTAATTTTTGGCTGTAATTGTTTTTCTTTTGTGAAGGAAAGACCATGGAAATAAAGACAAAAGACTGACCTTCGGGGGCTTGTATTTTTCTTGTGTACTGACCACATACTTTTGCATTATTTAGGTACTGTAATGCAGTTCTTCAGCGCTTTCCAAAATAAGGGTCTGTGGTTTTTTATACACTGTTAAGAGTTTAAACAAATGTATTCCCATTACATTGGGGTTTTTTTTTTTTGGGGGGGGGGGGGGAAGAAATTAAAATAATACTCGCTGAAGTGGGAAATCTCTTTACGCTATTTCTCACTCAACTTGTGCAGGATGCACTGTTGAACCTCAGACATCCGAGTTGTAGCTGTGTTTAGATGTCTAAATATGTAGATACTGTGCGCAAAGGGAACTCAAAATGTGAGTCATTCACTTAGAAAAGAGACAGGACAACACAGAGCTCTTGTTAGGAAGATGTTCCCTGTTTATTATTTAAGAGGCATTCAGGCTGCACTAAATTTTTAACTGCAGTATGCTGTAACCACTGAAACAAACCTGGACAGAGGAGAATGTGCATGTCTTTAGATATTGCTTCTATTTAACCAGTTCTCAGTTGGAAAGGTCTCAAAAAGATTTCAGATTGTGGGCTTCCTTTTGACTGTCTTCAGAAATTGGCCTTTAACCATAAATAACTAATTCCTTTTGACTGTCTTCAGAAATTGGCCTTTAACCATAAATAACTAATTCTTCATATTTGCTTCATTTTCTATTGTGTCTGAGGAAAGCTACCTGAAATAATTACCTCATCTAATCAAAGATTTAATGAATCCTTGATAGGAAAAAAGAAAATATTATTTGAATTGAGCCATAGGCATGAATTAAGGTTGTTGCTATTACACTTGTTTAAAAAAATATTCTAAATCATCTAAAAATAATCACTTTTTCAAGCAAGGAATTAAATAATTTCCCCTTCATTATTTAGTTTATCAACTCTTTTTCTTAGTAGCCTGCCTAATTTCACTGCTAGATGACTGACTGAGATACATAACAATACTTTCAGAGTCAAGATAACATTGGCAGAAATGGGAAATTTAACTGCAGAAGACTCAATAATCTTTTTCTTTCTACAAGTTATATTTTGTATTCAATCTGGAAAAACATACTTAATTGATAGAGTGTTCAAGTTATGTGCACATTTTGAATTAAAACAGGCAGAAATATCCAGAAAATCAATAAGGATATAATTTCTCCTCTTTTTTTTTTTTTTTTTTTTTTTCTTTTTTCCTTCTTTTTCTCTCTTGTCCTTTTTAGTTCAGTAGAGAAAAGATTGCCACATTTTCTCTCTTGGTCCCTTTAGCCTTCAACCATCATTACTACTGCAGGCCTCCTGAGGATCTTTTTGGGTCTCTCACAGTACATAGGAAGGAGTCTGATGAAAGCTCTGAACTATTAAGTGAATGCCTGATAATCCTTCCAAGATGATATGTCCTTTTATTGGACTTTATTCTGGTACGTGCTTATTCTTTAAAACATTTTGGTCTGTTATTGCATGTCTTTTCATCCATTTTGGAAGGAAAATAGAAGGGAAAGGTGGAGATTAAAGATGGTTATGTTGGAGGCTCACCAGCTGTAAAAGGGCTATTATAGATGAGTGACAAGTAGAATAGCTGCTATAAATTCTTCTAGTAAATAACTTTGTTTTCAGTATGACTTTGTAGAACAGTGGAAGAACTTGTAAAAAGTCTGGGTTTATGACTTTCAGTGGAATTACTCTGATATTTTAACCTGTTGGTACAAGACTATGCACCCGTTCGTATTTTTGCTGTGATCAGTTGTTGATTCAGGTAAAAATACTTGATCTCCAAATTCTAAACCAAAAGAGGATTGTTCAGTTTTATGCCTGCAATAAAACTTCCATACTACTTTTTGCTTTGTTCAGTGGCTTACTAATGGAAATGAGTGACTGACAACTAATAAACAGCTTAAATTACTTTTATATGTGTAGTGTATACATGGAACAACATCTCAGTCCAACTAGAAGTCCATGTAACTTGTTTGAAAATAATTTCTACAACGTCTAATCCTCTTTCACTGTAAAACACAATTGCTAGCTTTTAATCTTGTTTGCCCAAAACACAATTTTGCTGTTACTCTTCCTCATGAAATGAGTCAGCAAGCATGTAATTCTCGAGTAAGATAGAAAGGAAAAGGATTACTGAACTTGGCTTAGACAGCAGCTATGCAAATATTTCTCTTTATTTATTTTTTTTTCACTATTGGTTATTCATTAATAAGGTCTCTATCTCTCACTACCATAGCTGAAGTTGTTTGTTTGGTTTTCTCATTACCTTTACCAAACAAAATGATCCTTCTTAGTGGACAATTCCTCTCTTACTCTTGATTTAATTTAAGGGTGAGTAACAGGGAAGTGCAATGAAGAAGTTGCCATTGACTTAAAAATTTTTGCTGTGTATTTATCATAGTATTGGTTTCAGGATTTGAAATTGTTTAATGTTAGATATCCTACTATGGATTAAGTAAGCAAAGAGAAACTAGCTGCAAATCTGTATTAATTTTTCAGCAGCAACATGCACAGAACCTATTAAAAAATAATGACACATAAAATGCTAAAATCAAAGTGAAGAGAATGTTACTTACACTGCTACTTTTTATCAGCACCTGTCCTTCAGTGGATTCTATAATGCTGTTTTTAAATTTTGTTTTGAACTATATAGTACTTTCTCTGCAAATACAATTTACTTCAAAGTAGTTCCCATTTTGATGGAGTTAAAGAACTAGCAACATGGAGTATATTCTGCAGAACTCTAAGTTTCCTGCTTTCAATTTTTTTGTGATATAGATGAAATTAGTTTTTTAAATCTTCTCCCTTTAGTCTGAAATAGGTGTTCATGTGTATTGAGCCTGTCAGACTGTGTGCTGTCGCTGAGAATGAGAAAGGATGTCAAAGCAGATATTTGAAGAGTTCTCTTTGCTTGACTGCAACTCTGAAAACTTGAAATGTCGATGTTTATGAGCCCTATATATTATGCAGGGCACAGATCAAGTGTGTTTCCTTATTTAGTCTGGAACAAGTTCAAGACAAAGGGAAGCAAAATGTTGATTTTAAAAGTCAGTAGAGGAACAAAAATGACAGATGAGAATGAAAATGCAAATTGACAGAGCCACTAGGAATGGAAAAATACAAATCTTCAGTTAGAGTTATTTGAAACTCATTTGATGACTTCTGGTGCAGTGATAGGACTTCTCCATATTTATATGCTCTAGGAGTTAACTGTGTAAACCCTTTAGGATAAAGGTTATAAAATGCATGAAAAAGGGTGGTTTATATTGAAAGGGATTAGGAGTAAGAATTAATAAGCTCTTTTCTGTGTGCTTTGATTTCTTCCCTAATGGAGTGGGGCAGCAGCAGCAACAACACATAACAAGCAAAGATACTCATTTATTCATTTTCTTTCTTTGTGGCAGCTCTTCTGGGAGTGCATTGCTGCTCTGATGAATCAAGATATAGCTGGTATTTGGGACAAAATTGAGATGCTGGTTAACATAATTTTGTTTTCTAACATTTAAAGTTTCTTCAGTATTGAAGTGAAATAAGTGGCACCTGGTTCTTCAGCATGCAGTCAGAAGTTTGTTTTCTCACTGTGTAGTAAAATGCAGGGATTTGTATCTGATCATACCTACTGTTCTTGTATTAAGGTTAAATCATTGCCAAGTGTATTCTGTACTATACATTTAGTCTTAATTCCCTGTCCAGAAGTGCATGAACAAAAGATTCATATTGCCTCATAGCTGCAACCACAAGTCTTAGCAAAGTGACTATGAAGTCTCCTGGCAAGGAAAGTCATGAACTGTTAAACCCCAGCTCTAATAAAGGTATAAAATGGAGTAAGCCAAGGTTTAGGAATGTTGAAGAGGAGAAACTTGTGGAATCCAGATGTACTAACCTTTGGAGGGAGCAGGCAGAGGAAAGATGAAACTTGGTGGTTTAAAAGAAGAATAAAAAAGTAACAACCTGTGGTTTTCTGTTAGTTCTTCTTCCATCTCTCTCCAAATTGAAATCTAGAAGAAAGTTCACATAGTATTTGAAAAAAAGTATGTGTGCCTGTGGTAGGGGAAAGGAAGTCTCGAGGTTTTCTGCACAGAGCCTGAATGTAATGAAATAGAAGGAAGTTGTAGCAAGGTAGGGGTTGGATTCTTCTCCCAGGAAGCCAGTGACAGGACAAAAGGACCTGGCCTAAGGCTGTGCCAGGTGAGGTTCATGTTTGACATCAGGAAGAATTTCTTCATGGAAAGGGTTGTCAGGCATTGGAATGGGCTGCCCAGGGAGGTGGCGGAGTCACCATCCCTGGTGGTGTTCAGGAAGGGACTGGATGTGGCACTGAGTACTCTGATCTAGTTAACAAGGTGGTCAAAGGTTGGTCTTGATGCTCTTAAAGGTCTTTTCCAACCAGAATGATTCTGTGATTCTGTGAATGGCATTAGGAACCTGAAGTGGTCTTCACAAAATACTGATTCTTGTGCCAGCATGGTTCACGTACAGGAGCCCAGGAAAACCAGTGGGAATGTTTTCAGCATACAGGGTTACATCATGGCACACTTTAACAGCTGACAGCAACAGAGAAAGGCTGTTTGTGCAGATACAGCACCAAGCCAAAGAAGGATTGTGCAATGATTGTCTGCATGAGGTAACAATTTTGTGGCGTTTGTACTGATGCCCTGTGGCAGAGTAGGAGTTTAATTGAGAATCACCTTATGGAGGTGGGTAGATTTGATTATTAGTTGTTTCTACATGTACCCTCAGGTTTACTGAGGACCACATGATTACTTCCTCTTAAGCAGGAGGCAGTTGCCATGACCTGATGTGTCAGTGAGATGAGAAGAGACAGGAGGGAGGTTTCTGGACACAAATTTTAAGATGTTAAAGAGGAGATAAGACTCCTGAGAGAAGTTTCCAAAAAACAAAAACAAAGCCAAAAAAACAGAGTGATACAGGAAAGAAAGTTTTCATTTTATAAGAAGTTACCTGACATTTAAAGAAAACCACCCAAAAACAAAACAGAGACCATTTAGAAAGGAGGAGCTTTCTCTAACTACAGTTGTGCAGCCAGTGATAAAATCTAGTTATTATAAAGGCTGAAAGACAGTACATGAGGACAGATGAACACAGTTCAAAATGATTCCTGGTCAACAAATAAATAGAAGTAAGCTAAAAGTCCTCCTCGACCTTTTAATAAATTATTGGGAAGAGAGATGAAATATTAGGTGACAAAACTTAGATAATAAAAAATTGTATAGTAGCGTAAAAGCAAAACCCAATTTTGAGGACCTGCAGAATGTTTTCACTATCTTGATATCTTAATGACTAAGTAAACATTGCAGATGAAATTCAGGGAATGTGGAAATCAGAGACAATAAAGGAAAGACTACCCTAGTTCCTAAATCATTGATAAACTCTGTATTAACCTTCACCACTCAAGGAAAAAGGCCTTAGTGACTCTAAAAAAGTAAGGATTTTCTGGAATGGATGAAATGAAAGTGCAAACCAAGAATCACTGCTGTAATTTGACATATATCTCTTTCTGATGGGTTTAAATCTTGGATGTTAGATGTTCTGATCCCCCAATTTCAAAAATAATGTAATAATTTGGAAAAGGTAGAAAGAAAGGATATGAAGATTACCAGAGGCATAGAAGAGCTGTAAGTGAGACTATAAAGAGTGAATAAAGATAGATAGAAGTGGTAGTATTTAGCTTGGATAAAGATCTGAGGGGGCATATTTAAATAACTATATCAAAAATCATTAAAGAAATTATGGAGAGTGATTATTCATGATTCATTATAAAACAAGAACTGGAAAGTGTAAAATGAAATAATGAGAGGTTTTAAAAGGAACAAAAGGAAGTGCTGCTTCAAACCATGCTTAATTAAGCTGTAGAATTCTGTGCCAAAGGATGTTGTGGATGCCAAAGTATAAATTGGTTTAAAAGCAATTAGAGAAATTCATGGAAAAAAAGACCTTCAATTCTTGTTAAACAGGCAGATAAGACTGAAACTTCTGACTAATGAAGTATCTTAACCACAGGATTATATTTTACTGCATCAGGGGAATACCTGAACTTGCACAGGTTTTGGCCTTTGAATAGAGCAATAGGAAATTTTGAGAAATGTATTTTTTTAATAAGTCCAGCCTTGCTAACAAATGGGGTCTCATGAGTCAAAGTGTTGCTACCCCTTCACAGAATTACCAACTGGAGGTTCAGAATGTAATGAAAAGAATTGTTTAGGGATTTGATGGTTGGGTGGAGCAGCCTTGGCTGCTAGAGGTAGAGGTTCAGGATCCTGAAAGGAGGAAAGAAGGCAAAAAGCAAGATCTCAGCGTTGTCCTTCAGGAGAACAGATTTGGGCCTGTTTAGGGTGTACTTGGAAGAGAGACTGTAGGATATGGTTCTGTGGAGAAAAATGGTAGACTAGGAGAGCTGGTTGATTTTCTCAGACCACATCCTCCAGTCTCAAGAATTGTCTACTCCACATGCAGGAAGCCAGGTAAAGGTCTGAGGAGACCTACAGGAATAAACAAAAAGCTTGTGAAAAATTCAATATAAAAAGAAAGGATAGAAAGGATACAAGAGATGGAATTGGTGTTAGGTGGCACAGAAGTATAGACACATCGTGTTAATGTGGAGGGACAGGCTAGGAAAGCTGAAATGCACCTGAGGTTCAATCTGGCAAGAAGCATGAAGGTCAGTCAGAAGGAATTGCATACAGTTAAATCAGCAACAAAAGGATGGCTAAGTAAGCAAGCTTGCAGATGACCCTAAATTGGGAGGAATTCTTGATAGGTCTACCAGATGGTTTTGAAGCCTTCCAGAGGAGCCTTTACAGGTGGAGGAATGGGCAGAGGTGTTTCCTCATAAAGTTCAACATGTTATTATTCCTGGGGAGGAATAATCAGATGACCCAATTGCAGGCTGGATGCTGGTCTGCTGAAAATCATCTTGGCATCCTGGTGCATCCCATGCTGACCAGGCAACAACAGTGTTCCCTCTTGGGAAAGAGAGTCCTCAGCCACGGGGGAGGCATCAGGCCTAGAATAAGCTAATTCAGGTGCTTGTAACAGGGAGGAGGGAACTAACAAAAGCCTCAAAAATTAAAAATGTCTCTACAGAATTGTGCTTCTCTAAAGATATTTCCTTCTTTCTGCACTCTCTAAAATGCCATGTCAAAGCCTCTAGGTGTGAGTGAGTACTTGAATTCATCTGTACTGACTTTCATCATCTTGGAAGTCAGGGTGGGTCACTTATTAATATTGCCCATCCTCTACCTTTGCCTTGTAACATTTGCATCTGTGTTATATGGTAGAGTAGACTCTGTGCCCCATTTTATCACAGCCCTCTGTTGCACATTTGCAAGTGCAATGTTCGTTGCATTAAAATTGTTTTGCTTCTGTGAAATAATCCTCCTCCAGGATCCTGTAGTTAGTTATTTGTATCCTGGAGGGTTATCTGATATTCATTAATATTTATATTCTCTTTTTCTCGCCGTTCCCTCTTAATTGCTGATTGGGTCCCATATTCCATGGCCTAAAGCATACCCTGAGCAGATTCTCTGCTTGGTTCTTTAACCCAGATTGCAAAACCATACTGTCTGTATTCCATTTCCCACTTTACAGAAGATCGGTATTAACCTGCTGTTCCTTCCCGAGCTGGTCACCTCCACCTGATGGACTGTGGCGGAAATCTTTTGTTCTTGTGGAAAATTCTCTTTTATCCCTCCTGGGAAGAACTTCAGTTGTCCTGGCAGTGAAATCTGGAGAGGGGCCCAATCTCATTTGCTTGATTAAAAGTGTAAATCTCTGTGAGTGAAAGGACATGTTTTTACTCAGAAATAGGTGGAGGATTAATTTTCAGAATCTTTCACTGGAACATGCTTTTCAGAGACACAGGCTTGACAAACAAACAAGAACTAAATCTCAGGGAGGAGCTGAAATGATGTTTGGAGAATCAAACATAATACAGTCATGCATCATCTGTGGTTGCTAAGGGAACCAGCTTTGGGATCCTGTCTGTGGGATTCTTCAAAATCATCAAAGGAGACACCACTGGTGTCTGCCAGTTAAGCCACCTACTGCTGTAAAGATCAATTTCTTGCTCCTTTTCACAGGGATAGTCAATATATAAGTTTTCTGAGAGAAGGAGAAATATCATCACAAAATCACTGCCTCTGCAAGGTGGCTGCGAGACCATCTGTCCCAGCAAGCAGCACCTGCACTCCCAAAGGAGCAGCAGTGAGTGAACCAGATACAACATGTTCTCTGCAAAGATTTCAGTCCTAAAAGTATTCATGTTTTGTGCTTGACAGTGTAAAATTTCATGGATATATGGTGTTAAAAAAACATGGTTGGTATGGTCTCCAACTGTGAAGGTCATTGCTGATTTCCCCTGATCCCATCTGCCTTATACCTATACATATAAGCTGCTGTATTTAAAATTCCATATGCTTGGTATTTTAAAAGAGAATTATTTGGGAATCTTTCTTGCTTTGTTGCTAACTCTGTCTGTGCTACTTTTCTGTGTTTAAAGGTTTTCTGCCCATTTGCTATCATTGCTATTATTCTGCTGTTGTCTTCATTTCTGACATTCATTCATCTTCCCACAACCCCCCCATCTTACTAACCTGCTCATCAAGTACTGCTCCTAATTCCACCTTTCCTCTCAACTCTTCCCACTTTCTCTTTGCTTTCCTCTCTGTTCACAGCTTTTCTTTTTCCAGTAATCTGATTTTTTTTTCTTCTTTTCTATTAACGTGTTTAGTACCTGTCTTGATGGAGGTGACAGGAGAGAGTGAAGAATGGAATGGAAAGAGGACAAAGGGAAGGTAAAATAAGGGCTGTGTAGCTTTCCAGGCTGGTAACTGGACTTTAGAAGGCTTAAGAAGAGGTTTGGACTGACTGAATTTGAAAGCTTTTAGAGTCCTAGGTAGGGAAAAAGTGACATGGCAACATGGATTGCTTTGGGGACCAGGACAGTGTGGTACAAAACAAAATGTTTATTTTTGGTACAAGCCCTTGGGTGAAATTCCTTCTGATCAAACAATGAATAGCTTGGACTGTGTATCCTCTCTCTCATGAGAATGTAGAGGTTCTAGCTTTAGATATAATGGTACAATTAATTTTTGATAAATCACTTACATAATCTGAAGGTATCCTAGGATGACTTTCTAGTCTGCTGGTCAGGACAATAAGTGTACTCCTATGAGAAGATACCCTTCCTGGTGTGAATATTTTAATTATCTTTACTAAGTGAAGCAGTGATGATGAGTAATTGAGATGTCTAAGCAATCCCCTCACCCTCTTTTCTGTGATAGTGCTTAAAATGGTCTCCTGAAAGCAGTGACATCATCTGTTCTCAAGCAGAAGAGCGAATTGCCCTGACTGTGTGAGTGTTCAAACACCTGATCTACTGAAGAACTATAACTCTGCTCTACCTCTGCCCATCAGGCAATTACATGAAGCTAGTCCTGAAAGAAACATTTTTAGGATGATTTGACAAATTCTCCTCCGGAGTTGCAAACTGAGTTTGAAAGAAAGGTTTGTTCTGAAGTTTTGTAATTTCTGAAATCCACCTTTTTGGGTGTGTCCAAATTTGTGTGTGTTCAAATTTACAATGAAAAATAACAGAAATATGGGGGGGGAAACCAAAACAGACAGAGAAGTGTAAATTGCATCTGGCCCACCCAGTAAAAGTTTCATTGTTTCATTTCTCACCTCTATTTCTACTATCTGCTCTTGGAAATAAAGGGATAGGAACTGGGATTTGTCATCATTTACTTTTAGGCAACTTTTCTACCCTTGGACCATATAATAGTGCTGGGAACAAAGACAGTTTGCTTTAAGGAGTCTGAAGTTGTTCTCAGTTACACAGACTTATACATGGTTCCTCTTTTCTCTGATTCCTCTCTTGACCTGCTCTTCAGGTCCTCAGAGGTTGAGAGAGGATGGCTCAATTCTCTGAACTTCACTATTCAGGATTCCAGAGAATGCCCTGAATGTGCCCTAATTTCAGCTTTCAGCTTCCAGGTGCTGTTGTCTGAACTCTCTGTGTGTTTGGGGTTGGGGAGCTTGGCCCATTCTTTTTTTTTTTTTCTTTTTTAAGTAGAAAGTAATTGCAGCAAGAGAAATGAATTGTTATGGGCTGTTCAGAGCAAGGTGTTACCTGGTGTGGTTCCTGGGTGTGCTGTGTCACAGACTGAGCCTGCACATAGCTAAAGTAATTTTCCCCACACACAGCAAGTAGTGCTGTATAGGTTGATGTTATTGCTATGATACAGTGTTTAGACATTTATAAAATAACTGATCTCCCTGTTGGCAGAGTGTGGGTTAAGCATAATAAACAATGAAATGGATGTTTATCTTTTAAGCAAACTTGCACAGCAGAACCTTTTCTGTTTCCCTGGCAGGACATGAGAAGAGTTACATGTCTCTTAGATTACTAGAGGTGAACAGCAAGTTTCTGTACCACGCTATGATAGAAATTGAAGAGTCAGCAAAAATAAAATTTTCCTTAGGGAAATACAAAATATGATGGTGGGATGCATTAGGGTTCTGTTAGAGAGAAACCCTCACGGGAGTTTATTTGAAATACTGCCTGTAGTTTTTCAAGACAGCTTGCACAAGAGTGATGGTGATAGGCAGGAATAAGGGCAAAGAAAGATCAGCAAGAAATTGAAGAACCTATTTTACAAAGCAAGGCTGAAAACATGCCTTATTTATCAGAGGTAAAGCAAGACCAAGTTCTCTTTAAATGAGGACAGGAAAAATAACAACATAAACTAAGGACAATATTTCTTTGGATAAATTTAAACTGGAAATGCTGTCACTGAGGATCTGGAATGGATGTCTCAAAGAGATATTGCAGATGTTAAAGAAGGTAACTATTGTAAGGCAGACTTTGATGTTAGCTATTAAAAGGAACTACATGACCAAATGTTGTCTATTCAGGATCTCAAGTATACTCAGTTTAAAATAGATTGAGACCTCCAAGGAGTCAGTATAGTAGAAATTGAACATAAAAAGAAATATCAGATTAAAGTAAAATATTTTGTACTCTGAAAAATTAGTGGTTTCAAATGACAACCTTAATGCATCACCTCTTTTCAGTCAAATGTTTTTTGAATTTCATTGTTATCCACAATTCTAGATGTATTATCTATAAATACATAATCATGTATATATTAACATATATGTGTATCCATTTATTCCAATAACTGATGGAAACTAATATGAAGTCTCAATGTTTCCTGTGAAGCAGAAAATCCAATTTCTTCAAGACTGAAACAATTGCACAGTATTTATGTGACTTGGGCATCAAAATTGCCTTGAATTTATTCTCCTTTCAGTTGCTAATAATTAGCTACAGGCTTGTCTTACCGTAAATGCTGCTGGTCTGTAACTTTACAAGTTTCTTAGCAGAACCTTGGAAAGTGAGAACTAAAGGTTGTTTAAATTTTGTGACCTTTTGTTATCAAATTTGTAACTATCAGTATTTGTGTATGTATGTTGTGTTAATTTTGTCCATATGGCATGACCCTAATACACTTTCATTCACCAGTCAGAAGAGGAAAAGGAACACTGATGTCCCTTAGTCAACAATTCTGAAGATTTTTTGTTTAAAACAAAACCAAACAAAACTAAGACCAAAAAAAACCAACCCAAAACAACTAATCAATCAAAACCACCATTGATGTAGATAATGAATTGGCTTATTATTTGCTTTCCAGATGTATCCATTACTTTTAGAGATGGAAAGCTCTATTCAGAGAACTTTGTAACACGCTTATCTTACTTATTGCTTTGGCGTTTATCTCACTATTGTTAAGAACAAAGTCTGAGAACAGAACTAGACAAAAATGGACTGTAATGAGCATGAAAAGTTGTCCTGGTTTTAATCAGTTTGAAATATTTGAATGGCACTTTATATGCATGCAAACATTTAAAATCAGAAGTAGTAGATTTGTCTTTTGGTTAAGTAGTACTTAGTTATCAGCTGACATGTCTCTTGCCAGTGCATAATCCTTGCTTTGTAATTTTTTTGGTTCTTCTTAAAAATCCCTTTTGATTACACTTCCTTAATCAGTTGACTGTTAAACTCATGACTTTCCCCACTGACCCTGGCCGTTCTGACTTTCCCACAGTGAAGATTTATAGATTAATAGTTTTGAATTATCTATATCATAACCAAATTGTGTATAAAAATGTCAAAATTCTGCATCACCCAACCCCCTTTCTAGGGAGTGAAATATCTATCAGACACTCTAGGAGCTCTCTGTCCTTTTTTATTTTAAGCAGAGGATGCTTTATTGCAAACCTGAAATTGGCGATTGTTAGACGAAATCTCAGAACAACTGATTATTCTCATGAAATCCAATGTCAGTAACTTGTTCTGTGTTTATCTTTCTTGAGATCCACTTGTCCTCATGCAGCAGGAGAAAAACACCCTTTCTGGTTTTGTTAAACTGAGTGTTTTGTATCCCAACTCATTATTTATCTTGCTCATTGAAGAACCCAGCTAGTAATCCTTTCCTATTTTTAAATGTAATTAACTTGGAACTGAAAATTCTAAGTAGTTGTTCTCATTAATATTATCCTCTTTTTGCTTTGTCAGGACAAGAAAAATTCTTGCATAATTCACTGGCTGCACCTCTGGGCTGTAACTGGGAATAGCTGAGCTTCCTCTGGTTTCAGGCTGATTTTGTACTCACGACTGTCCATGATCACTGTTAATAGCACAGAAACCTTTCTGGTTGCCACATTGTTGAGTCTTTGGCCACAAATGAAAAATTTTGGAGACAGTGAAATGCCACTAAAATGTAAACTTGTAACAGAAATTACTGTGAAGTGTTTTGGAAGGTAAGATAGGCTGGAAGAGTATGGAGGAGAGATGGATAAAGAGGAAACTGTCTTTGCTCTCCCAGTTCCCTTCCCGTGGGATACCTTCAGCAGTTGAGGAACAGCAATTCAACACTTAAAGAACAGGGTGGAGGGGAAAGGCAAGAGATGAATCCAGAGAAAGAGAATGATAACTACTTTATGGGACCAGTAAATGTATGTGTCTCTCCATTAGTTTGTGACTGTCTCAGTCATTGAGTGCTCTCTGTTCCACAAGGAACAGTTGAATTTCTCCATAGTTATGGAAGTTGAATTTCTGGATACCTCTCTAAGATACCTATAGAGAAGGAAAAATCAGTTCTCCTGGTGTGTGTTATAAACTACTTACTTCAGTAGTAGAAGGTCATACAGGGTGCACAGGGATATAGGTCGATCTAATGATATGGCAGAATCATAAATATTCTTTAAAAAAATTGAGTAGTTATTTCAGATTATTTTTTATCAAAAAAAAATTTAGGGGACAGAAATGAAACAGTAGTAGATAATTGCTTTTTATGCATATAATTATGCTGTATTTCTCACAGGAACCACAGGCTTAATTTAGAAAAGGCAAAATATTTTTAAATGCAATATCTCTCTCTGGAAATGCAAACACATCTGTGCACATGCACACACATATCTATATTATGTACTACATGTTTCAACTTTTGCTTTCAATTATCAAACCTAGAGAATTTGTACATTGTGTAAAGCTTTATAAAAGTGTTCATGATTGTGACAAAATACTGGATATGACATTGCCTTTTTTATCCCTCAGCTGTTACTTTGTTTGTTTTTTGATACTTCCTGAATTGAGATCAAAATCAAAGCAAAAAAAAAATGTAAATGTATGAAATTACCCAAAACAAGAGTCTTGCCCATTCTTTTATCCCGAGTCATCAAGCTGGGATATGAACTAGTCAACAGCTATTAGTATAATCTACTTTGCAAGTACCTGCCCCCAGGATGAGGCACACAGGAATATGTAATCACAGCCAGGGGACTGAGATGGAATTAAGGCGGGAGCTGAGCAGCCCTGCCAGCACCATGTGCCACTGCATGGTTCACAAGCTGCACAAATTAAGTTTCAGGCCCCTCACAAAAGCCTAGCATTTAGCCTGCTCCGTGTAATATCATCAGGGAAATTGTTTCTTGCCTGTGTGCACTTACGCTCGAGCAAAATGCGCGGTACAAAACATGTAATACATTTTGTGGTTACTGAAGAAAGGAAAAAGAGAAAGGGAAGGCAGGTAAGTGAACTGTCAGTCAGAGGCAGCAAGATCTGGCTGTTATCACTTTTGTTACTGATGCTGTTACATCTGCCAAGTCGCTCCTATTCTTTGTGCTCACTCAAGGGTGAGGGCACTTAAAATATGAAAATAGGAATCCGGACTGTGTATTAAAAGCTGCATATTTATGTCCTGTTAGTAGTTGCCTCTTCTGTCCCCTGTTGCTCTTTCTTCTTTGCAAACATTTCTCCGCATATTTTAATAGTAAGTTTTGGTGAAAGCATTGACAGAGTTTATTATAGCCCTGCTTCTGAAAAGAAATCGCTATAGCTTGCAGCTAAGTAATTTTCACTGCATCCTGTTGAAGGTGTTTAATTAACATAAATCAAAATAAACAACAAAGCAAGTATATGATGTTTTATCTGCTTCAATGTGTGCATGTGCTGTAAGTTTTTCTACACTGAGGGCATGAAGGAAGACAATCTTACTAAAATAAGTATAAAATTGAAAAAGTAGAGGTGGCTGCTTGTATTATGGGTATTTTTTTTCTGAAAAAGATCACGTGTATAGAAAAATTATTTTTGTTTACACAGTACAGGTACTGGCCATTTTCTCTTTTGGAACAAAATGCTTTGATTTCAATTAAAGTGGCAAAGTGCTTTATGTTTAGTGCATTGGTGCAGCTAATTCTGTATTACACTGAAAGGTGTGGGGCAAGTGGGAAGGGAAAACAATATATAAGTCAAAACATTGAGCTCCTGAGAGCAACTTAGTCCAGCAGAGGCTCCCAACTGCCTCATCTGGATTGCTTCAGAAAACTTGAGAAAAACATGCTTTGGCTTTTTTTTTCCTCTTGTGAATCTACTAGACGTAATGTTGGGCTATTTGATGTTTTGTAATATCTCTGTATCATATTAAACCATGAATGCTTGGTACTTCTAATCTCCCTTGTTCATTCCTGCTTTCATGGTGTCCCTGACAGGAGCTGATCCTTGATCATCAATGTTGCATAGGAACATGAAATCATCTTCATGCTAGCTATGGATTTTTTAATTTTGCTTGCATAATGAGTGAATGAACACTTTTTTTGCTGTATTTTCTAGTTCTTGCTGAAGATTTATGCTGGTTTGCTGTAATCTCTTTTAGACACTTTTCTTGGGGCTTGCCTCTGTTGTCAGTGGTGCTGTTAGAGATGATACTGTGGATGAGGCTCAGGTGGCTGCTGTCTTTTGTCAGGTAATCTGTGCTGCCAGAATGGAACCAGAGTCTGGATCAGAGCATGTTTCCCCATAGTTTTGATGGTTTCCATAACTGGGAGTGGTTGGATGTGGTTTGGGGTAAGTTGGTGCCACAGGAAACCACTGGCTGACAGAAAAGCACTAGAGCTGTTCTTGGCCGATGCCAAGAAACTGGAGGATCCCACAGTGCAAAGGAGATTTTTTTAATCTGGGATAAAATAACCTTTGTAGCCCCATTTCAGAGCTGGTTTCACCTGTTACTTTAGCCCAAAGCAAAACAGTTGATCTGCTCTCATTCCTGCCCTCTGCTACATTTGCTCATAAAAATACAGGGGTTTTCTTCCACGTTGCTCTTGAAGGCACTTGATATTTCCCATGAAAGCAAAGGCAGAGATTTTCCTGGTCTTGATGGAACCGCTTCTAGGCAACGAAGAATCATTCCCTCTGGAAAGATCTCATTTCATGGCTGAGAGAAAACCTTCTAAAAGTTACACCATCTGTAAAGTATCGTTACCTTAAACTCTCCAAAATAACGAGCTAGCCCTTTATAACTTTGAAGGCATTAGACAGGGGGAGCTGTTTTACATTTCTGTCTTAGTTTGTTTTTTGGTTTTGGGGTGTTTGTTTGTTTCCTATTTTTTTGGTTTAGTTTTAATCAACAGTAAATGTTCACAATCTACTTGAGTGGCTGGAACTGACCTTGAAATTAGGAATGCAAAATATAAGAAAGCAGATATTTGTAATACCACTTGTGCATGCACTGAAACAGGTTATGCAGCAAATGCCATGGCTTTGTTTGTTTTTGTTTTTGTTTTTTTTCTGAGGTATATCTTCTATTTTGCCTAATATTAAAATACCATTTTGGAATATCATTGTTATTTGTACCTGGAGTCATAATAAACAAACAGTATATTAGTGAACAAATTTGTTAGTAGATTGCTATATACATTTGTGTTCTACAAACAGGCTATTTCATACTTTTTGTTGGATGCCTGGTTATAAATGGAAGCTGCAGTGCAACAGACAAATGTTAAAACAGTAATGGGATTATGCTGGAGGTGAAAATAAGAGGACTAATAAGGTTGGGTTGGCAAAACCTACGGTTAGAGATTTTTCTCTTTTCAGTTAAGATTTATAATAATGAAGGGGAGAGAGCAGTGTAAAGGAACAGAGAAAGCAGAAAGCATGTTTCATTAAAATGCCTGCATGAATCCTATTGTAATTCTCTAGTAGGACTTTCTGAGCTGACTATACACACTGTTTGACTAGGGGCACTTTTTATTCTTTATAATAACCAGTTATTTTAACTGGAAGCAAAATTAAAATTTCTGAACTCACGAATCTGTGGGAGAGAGGCAAAGATAGTTTTCAAGGTTTTTCCCAAGCAATCCTTATCTTGAAAAGAAATTGTGGAGGATCATTGCTGGATGGCAAAAAGAAGACAAGTGGGCAGTGTTTAGATAATGGCTTATACTAATTTAAATATAATACAGATTTTCCTAAACTGATTTCTAGTTTGGCTTTATGGATTCTTCTGACATAATTTTGCATTAAAAGATTGCTTGTGGGATGCTATATATGTGGGAAGCTCTGTCTGCCATTTGCACAGTGTTTCTCAGTCCTGTGAGCTATGGCCAGGGTTTCATGGCTGCTGGTTAAGTCATGAGTCAGCTGTACTGCACAATGAAATTACATGCAGGATCAGGTTGTCTTTTGTCATTTTTAAGAAACACTAATTTATTTTTTAAGAGTGGTCTGAAAATTACAAACTTGTGACATAGGAAGGTGCAGCTGTGTGTTTAACTCTGGTTTTGGTGGGAAGGGGGTTGTCAAAGTTAGTTTTTCTGTTGCCATTTGGTTTTGCTTTTCTGGTTGTTAAAACTGCAGCTGTTATAATTGGCAGTTTCCAAAGAAACAGTGAATATTTGCAGAAGGTCCTAAAATAACACTTGTTCGGTTTTAGCATGTAATTTTCCCCCTAAACTTCTACAAGTTGGTGTTAGAAGCACTTACTTGATTTAAGGCTGCATTCAGTTTTATGCTGAACGTCTAACAACTTTTTCTGTCTCTCTCTTTACACCAGAACAGATTTTTTTTTTTTTTTAATACAAATAGGCAATTGTATAAATACAATTTCTGTACAGTTTTGTGAAATGCAAGAAGGCAGATCCTCTCCTGCTGCATATACTTACATGTATTTCTAACACAGTCTGAAATCTTACCAGCTGTTGTTCCTGACTGTTGGTTTAAATGACAGCTTGGTGGCAAATACAAATGATTTCTGTTCAGTCTTGTGAAAATGCTGGAGGTTTGTCTTACCATGTAGGAAGTATTATCTTTACTCAGGAAGTCAGATGCATTTAAAAAAAAACTCTGATGTTTTATTTTTCAGTGCAGAGAACTCCTGTCCGAGTCAGTGTTTTCCAATGAATAGCAATAGGGCTTCTATTTTTAAGGTGTTAAGATTAATTTTTCTAAACAAGTAGTATTGTGGGTTGCCTGGACTGTAATATTCCATAACCAATTACTCTCTATCAGCTGGCTCTGCATGAAAGACTTTTTTGGATGGAGTACAATGTAAATATTAGCTCAGGAAAAATGAAATAAGGCGATAAGATCAGAATAATAAAAAACCTAGCATAAAAAGCATCAGAACAAGATAATTATTGTGCCATTTTTAGTAATTTAGTGTCAACAATAAGTTATTATTTAATGTTCTTCAGAAATTGGATTGTGCATCATGAAAGAAATATATAGTCATCAAAATAGAAAACTGGAGGGGAAGAAAATAGAGGAAAGTATATATACATAGGCATCCTCCATTCAGAATTTAATCATGTTGTATTTGCTTTCTGGCATCTAGGCACGTAAGCTAATTTAGTGTTGTACCTTACTGAAAAGGAAAGAATAGTTCCAGTCAATAGAGAAGGTCTGTGAAATTTTTACCTGGAAAAAAAAAAAAAGAAAAGTAAATTGAGAAGTAGAATTAACAAATTAATTTGGCAACAAAAGCATTAACTCATGTAGAGACTGAAGATGTGGATAAACCTGTGGAGTGCTAGGGCTGACCATGACAGCCTAAAACTTTGAAGGCAAAAAATGCTGTCAGTTGTTTTAAGCATTTAGTTAAAATCTGTTACCCAGCCTATGCCAAACATTTGTAGAGGCTGGCTATATCCCATGCCCTTGAAAATTCCTGGAAATCAGTTGGCAAAGTGCCTGGCTGTGCACTTGGGCTTCTAGGAAGGTTCCTTTTGGTGTGTGTTTCAATACATTGTAGTTTAGGCTTCCTCCTTTTCTGGTGAAAGAGATATCTGGCACATTTTTTTAAGAAATGATAGTTTAAAATTTCTGCTTTCATGTCACAGATTTCCCTTTAGCAGTAAATGGACAAATGAAATATAGGAGTAGTATATAATATTTTATTTGCATTCCTTCCATCCAGAAGTTTTACAGTTGAGAGGAAAACTGTACATGAAAAATCACAGTAGAAAATAGCCTTCTAGAATTTTGGGGAATCTTTTACTGTAGGCCGAAGCTGAAAGATTTTTGGTTTATAACCAAAAGAATTTTTCATGAACCAAAGAATTAGCAAAGTTGCAAAATAATTTTACCAGAAAAAAATTATCTTGCTGATTTGTGTTTAGGTAGAAATTAATATATAGTTATAATTATATTTCAGGGATTCACATACAAGAAGTGAAGTGAGACAGAGTTTTAATTCATTGATGGATACAGCAGCTAAAAGAATAATTATTTTAAATACAGTACATAATGAAAATCAAAGTCAAACATTATCTTTCAGATTTCATTCTTTAATAAGAATCAAACTGCAGTATTTAACCGTGTTTTTAATAAAATTCTAAAAACTTATGGTTTTATGTTTTAAAAGTATTTCTTACTGAAAGAAATCCTTATGGTTAATTTAAAATATGTGTCCCATTCTTCACAATAAAAAATTGTAGGTGACACAGTGCAGCAAATATTACCTTCTGCACTACTGTTTAACACAGACCCATGTTTTTTGCTAAATGAAGTTTGGGATTGACTTGCAGAGAAGAGGGAGGGTTATGACCAGTAATGTCATCTGTTTATACAGGACACTCTCCTCTTCTTATTTTAAAGTCTGATGGATTTTCGGCAGTCTCATACACAAGATATTTTAAATTATGTCATGTGGCTCATTTTAACATATTCCAAACTGCACATTCAATTAAACTGAAGCAAATGAAGTCACAGCTGCTCTGTTGCCTGAAATAAAAACTAGAAAATCACTGAGCTGTAGTTGTTCACATTCAGGAGATGCACGTATAAACAGAAGAATCCTATCTGCTGCCTCTGAATGTTCATACATCTTTTGTTCATCTGCAGGCCACGGTGAATGCTAAGCTTGAAACCGGTAATTTGTTTGTTTCAAATACATTCTTCATAGTTCTGAGGAGGTAAGAATTTTAAAAGAGAAGGAATAGATTTCTGTCAGCTATATGTACCTCCGAGTTCATGAATTCCATTAAACCCACACAATGCATATAAATGAATATATTTAAAAGAATCTTCAGTTTTGTATATAAATTTCTTTTTGTCTGATACTGCATGTGAGGAGATTAAAAATAAATGAGGTAATATGGTAATATTTTTATGCATCCAAGCAAAACTAGTTTCTAGTTATTTCAAAAGCGAGCAAGGTCTGAATCATTAAATGCTGAATATGTGACAATCAGTGATTTATATAAGCAGGTATTCAGAGATGTTTAGGCATTTAACATTTGATAAATTGCCTTTATATGACTGGCATTTATAATGACTTATGCCCTGTTGGTTTGCTGTCTAAATGTGTAATGCTGCATAATAACGGGATATTATTTCAGCTAATGACGAAATAATTAATAAGCTTAGTGTTAATATTCTTATTACTGTCTGAGGTTTTTAGCAGCTTGGTTAGCCAAGGGAGAGGGGCTGTCCACGGGAAGGTCATCACTTCCTCCTGCTGCAAAGATGGCAGGTGTGGGCTTTGGTGCCCCAGCAGAGCAGGTTAGAGATGAAATCTAGATTATGTTTGTTGGAAGAGCTCCATGGTGTCAGCATGACTGGCCTGAGGTTGCAGTGCCTGGTGGCAGGGCCTTACAGGGACATTTTTCCATCCAGGTTATTGGCCATTATGGACCATAATTTTTTTTTTTGAGAAGAGCTCCTCTCAAAAAACAATTGCCAGGTCTCTTCTGTGGGGACCCATCTTCCACGTTACACTTTCTTGTATCACTGTTAGTGGGCTTTTATCAGATATTAAAAGTGAAAGGTAAGTGGGTTGCCAGTTCACCACGTGGGGAAAAATACTATGATTGCAATAATGCAAATACCTCTTCTTACTTTCTGTTACTCTAGTTTATAGGCATAGTAAATTCAGTGAGAGTTAAACTCCCCCTACTCCACATGTTTGAAACCTGCCAGTTGCACCACTGGATATCAGCATTCAATTTTTCACACTTAAATTGATTGAAACACAGTGACACCTGTGCACCTTTCTTCTTTTCTTTTCTTCTCTTTCTTTCTTTTCTTTTTTTTTTTTTTTTTTAATACTTTTGCATGGATAAATAACTTGCACAGTAAAAGGCAGTTCTCAGTAACACTGAATTCCAGGCTTGTGAATTCCTTTTGGTGTCCCTGGGGAATATTCTAATGTCTTTCAGTCTAAGATTTTTTAATAAAACTCTTTTTCATCCAGTATGTTGATGGCAGACTGTGCACAGCTAATTGACAAGACCCTGTATCTGCTGAGTCTACTAGTTATATGTATTTATGTGACAGGTTTAATGCAGAACTCATATCAAAATACAGTGTGTGTCATAGTGGGGCACATGAAAGATCTACTCAGGGACCAGGACCTTGTGGGGATGAGGACTTCACATATACAAACCCAAATAGCCTGCAGTGGCTTTAAAGCTTATGACTAGGTACTTCCTAGTGGAACTAGAGAGGAAATAGCAGTGGTGGTTTGGTTTTTCAGCTCCTACCTCTGTGGACAGAGGAAATGTTAGAGCGCTGTCACTCCTTCCTGTACAGAGCTCTCAGCTGTGTTATTTTATCTCTATTTTCCCCCACAGTGCTTCTCTACAAAATGAACCAATTTCGTGAAAGACATTTTAAAATGTTTTTATGATTGTTAAATGTTACTATTACTTGTTGGAATGTGTACTTCTCTTGAAGTAGTGTCTCTACTGCTGTGGCCTATGACTATTTGCTGGGAACTGGTTGTCTTCATCCTCTTTGTTTTCCTGATACTGATAATAAACTTTTATTTATGTAGTTACTGGGACTTGCAGGTATCTTGATATAAGAAATCCTACTGTTAATCTGGCACCTGTCTTGGTTTCTCTCTTGTATAAGTTGGAGGTTTTGCAACTTGCAATTCTTTTTATGCTTCTAATGTCTGTTCATCATTTCCAGAAGTTCTTGGATCACCTGTTTTACCATTCCTAGTTCTAATCTGATCATGATTTGACCTGGATCAGTCTCCCATCCACTAAACTTCAGGAGACAGCTTGTCCCTATATTTTGTGCTAACAATTTTAGTTCCCTCTGTAGTTAGTTGAAAAATTATTTACAAATCCCTAGACCAAATTTGTGCTTTCATAAATGTGTTTTCCAAAATCTGCCTTCATTGGCTACTACACAACATTGGACATTTGGAGAATTTAGCTTTGCTGTCATAAATACAGGTATTAAGCTGGATTCTACCTTTGCCATATACTGTCACATTTTTATATAATGTCTACTGGTCACCTCTGGTGGCTGCTGGAGCCCCCTCCTTCCAAAACTGACATCTTACAATACAAATATTGTCTTTTCAATTATTTAATCAGTGCTTTGAACAACATTTTTGCCCTTATTTTTTTTCCTTACTTTAGTTTTTTTACAAGTCTTCTTGAAATGACTTTGTTACATTGTTTGTTTGTTAAAGGCTTCTGGTAATTTCTTACTGTGTTTTGAATTGCTTTCTTAAATATTCTTTATGTGTTCTCCAGTAAAACCTCTGTTATCACAAAATGAAGTCTTGAAATGTTTACCCGTCATCAGCTCACAGGTCTTCTAGCATATCAAAATTAAATCTGACTTTTTTGGGGTTGAGAAAAGAAACAAGCATCAGTATTTTCTTTATATATTAATGAACTTTATTGCCACTGCTGCTATTACTTCAGACTTCAGCAGTTGACTGTATATAAGTTTTAATGTTAGTGATGATCATGATATTGTTATGTTTTCCTTTTTGTTTCTTTGTTTGAAGACTGAACCAAGCACCATTATTTAAGAAGGGGTTTGCTACAGATCTCTCTGCACTTGCAGGAATCCTTTTGGAATGTACAGATAGTGCTGTTCATGCAGAAAGCGGGAAGAAGAGAAGGGAATTTTTTCCCTTCTATTTTATGGCCTAAATAAAAAAGCTATCTCAAATACAATAGAAAGGGGAAAAAAACCCCAAACAAAAACATAAGCCTTCTGGGCTTATATTTAATTCATCTCAGATGAACTTTATACAACTTTTTCCTGCTGAATTGCACATTTTAAAAAACTCAAAGTTTGTACATTTACAGCTGAATAATTTGAAACTTACTGGAAGAGAGCCAAGATGATTGAAGTGAGGAAATTAAGTTGTTATTTGCTATTACCTAACTGACTTTCATTTTTATCTTGCTTAAAAGCATTATATTACAGTTCCATGTTAAGGTTCTAAATTTTAGATCAATTTGAGGGAATGTGTGAATTATATCCACAGACATGGGTGAAAAATACAACAGAAATGTAGTTTGGATCATCAAAAGTCTGTCTTTGCTGCAGTTTCTAGCATATGTAGACTTTAACAAAGATAAATTCTGCAGACAGACTCCTTCTGGAAAATTACTCAAGTGTTCTTTATCCGGTCCACTTCAGGAATAAGTAATTTCAGACACATCAGCAGATTTGGTTACTTATATTTCAAAATATTTTTGAATGTCCAAGTATTGATAAAATGGGGAGTTTATATGGGGGAAAAAAAAGATATTATATCAAAATAAACATTTAAATATCATAGATACAAACTTATTCAATTTTCCAAATTCATTTATTTAATTGGATTCTGAAATTTGACCATTGTGAATAGATGAAAACTCACAAGTTTTTTACAAGAGAGGAGGAGCAGCATTCATGTATTTGTGCTACTAATTTCACTGAAGCCATTTTGCACATGCAACATATCTAACCAAATGTTTTCAGAGGCACAGCCCCATTCTGCTGCAGTCCAATTGAAGCAATATGCTATCAAACCTTAGTATTTACTTTAGAAAGTCCTTAGGAAAAAAAAAAGGCAATTCATGACATAGCTATTATTTTATGATAGTTCCTGTACTGTCTGAAGTGTTAATGCGATTCAATTTCAAAGCATATTATACATGAGCTGGTGATTGCAGAAAATGTAATTTCTTTTTGATTCGTGAGCATAAAAGTATGCCTTTTTCTTATAGCCTTTCACTCTGTTCTTTATAGATGTGATAATTTTACTAAATTTTAGTTAACAATGCTTGGTTGGATATGGCCCTTCCATTTCCAAAATAACTTGGGAACATGCACAGTTATGGATGGGTAATTTGCAAAGGGAATGCTGGTGCATTATGTCAGCGACGGACCTCGGGGGATATATCACCCGTGTTCTTTCTGGAGTACATTAAAACAAGCCAAACTTGTCAAGGATTATTACCACTGAACATACTCCTACTTACTGGGAGACAGTCCAAGGTGATGAAAACCATAATGAGCATATTATTCTTTAATAGCTGATGTTTTTAAATGAAAGAAAGAAGAGGAGCCATTATGGAAGTTTCATTTTGAAGTCACCAATTTAAAGTTGGATCACGGGCATTTAGGTCTGTATTTTGTCCAGGCAAAAAGTGTTGTGAATGTATTGAAACTGACTCAAAGATGCATTGGAACAGACTGCCCAGAGAAGTGGTGGAGTCACCATCTCTGCCACTGCTCAAGAAATGCCTGGATGTGGCAGTCCGGGCTCTGGTCTAGTTGACCAGGTGGTGTTCGGTCACAGGTTAGACTCGATGGTCTCAGAGGGCTTTTCCAACCTAAATGATTTTATGTTATGAGGAAGTTGCACCTGTAAACTTTTACCTTCTAAAGCTTTTTCTATGAAGACACTTTCAGAGAAAGAATTTCAACAGAATCCAAGACATTTGGCATCTTTCAGTGAAGACTAACAGTAGGTTCCCTTAAAAGTAAATAGATGGCCCCAAATTCAGTTTCATATCTTGCCCATAACTTTGCAAAACAAGTAACTACGAGGAATTGTGGTGATTTCTGAGGAACTCTTGTACAGGATATAGCAATTCGTAATGGATAATTCAATTACCAAATTATTCTGTGATTATGAATCAGTGACACAGCAAAATGGCTCATAAACTTTGGTTTCGTAAGTGGGAAGCCTCTTTGAACTCCAAAAATTTTGGATTTCAGACTAGATGAGACTGTATTCAAAAAAAACTCAGAAACATACCTTGTATTTACAATTTTTGTTACCCTATTTGTTACATATTG
>JAWWES010000001.1:13907630-13920258 GCA_035583135.1 Lophotriccus pileatus
TGTGGGTCTCACTGGTAGGTCTCACAGACAGCAAAATATTTTTACTGCATCTTCATTGTGCATATCTTACTGTCACACATAAATTTTCAAGAGCTGTAAGTATCCAGGGGTGACACAAAATATCTTGGCATTACTATCAGTTCTTCACCATCACCCTCTCTTTCCATGCCAAGCTGTGGCCTCCTTGGCTTCCTTTCCTCTCCTTCAGCTCTGGGGATGGTGGAGCTCCTGGGCAGCTGGCAGGGGCTGTGCTGAATATGAGTAGGGGTCAACCAAGTTCCTTGTAGCTTTTTTTTTCTCTCACTGTGAACAGTTTTCGCTCTGTTCAGATGCCAATTTTCTGAAACATTCAGAAATGTAGCAACGTTTTAAATTTCGTGGTGTGTCCCCGCCCTCTTTCACAACTGCTTTGAAATTGAAGTAGAAGAAGTAGAAGAACCGTGGAGAGAAGACCACCAGAGAATGAATAAGGAGCTCAGGTGCAGGAGCCTGTTCCCAGGATATGAAATTAATGAGTAGAAACCCACAGTATTTCAGTTCAGAGGTGGTCCTAGGTAGGAAATTCAAACAGGCTACAAGGAGGGATCTCTCCACTCCTGAATAAAGAGGAAAGCTTACATGGATCAAGAGTTAGAAACGTGGTTATGGAATTGTAGAAGCTGGAGATCCCTTACAAAAGAGTTATCCTCCAACAGGAGTCAGGGCTGTGCAACATGGAGTGCACTGACAGGAAAATTTCCATGCACAGATTGCTGAATGAAGAAATGTGAGGGAGATCTGATTTTTTTTTCCTCTCGTGTGTTTTTGTTTTGGTTTGCTTTGGTTTGGTTTTTTTGTAGTGTATATTTGATTGTTCACGTGCATGTAGGCTGATTGGTAAATGGTGGTAAAGGTACTTGCTTGTGTGAAGGAATACGAGCTGTACTCCGAAAGAGACTTGTTACATGAGGCTTGTCAGAAGTGACTTCAGAGGGCCTCAGCTCACACCTACCCATGACAGGGCTTTGCTGAGTACTCTGGAAGAAGTTGTCTCTTGCTTATGCACCAGTCAGGTGTTCTCATCATCACCAAAATGAAAATGATGTTCCTCTTTAACTGGAGACTACATAAACTGAAGCTTAAAACATGGCAGGAGTTATTCCGCTTATTGATTAAAACAGCTGTTGCATTAGTTCACTTGCAGACTTCTAAACAAAAGCAAACGAAAAGATGCTGCCTTTGCTTTGCCAGCTAAGGTTTGTCTGTATACATGAGAAGCCAGAAACCCCACTTGTCATGCTTGAACTGTCAAATCTACATGTGCTGTGTATTTTACTAAAATTCCTGTGTTCGTAGTGCCTCTTGAGAATACCCTCAAATTGCATCTCTGGGTGAATTTTTTTATTTCTGTTGCCAGAACAACTGTGAAAGGGTTGGAGTCAGATCCTTTAGATTGAATTAGACCATGTAACTTTAAAAATCTATCATCAGGTAGCTACCTCCTTTAGTCAGCCTTTACATGGACATATTGTGGTCTCGTGTCTTTGCTGGAAGATGGAAGTAGTGCTGGTCTTCAAGCAGTGAGGCACTGAGGTTGAAAACCAAATGGGAATAAATATAGTATCCAGAAAGGAAAGTCAACACTGTTTGTCTGTATACATGAGAAGCCTCATCAGAATTTCTGATTCCTGCCTTTCTGTCATACAAAGTGGCTTTGTGGAAGATTGATCTGTTTGGGAGAGAGCTGTCTGGAGTTATGAGTGTGTTTTTATACAATAGCAGAATATCAGCTGCTGAATGCAAAGGGTGTATTTTACTAATCCTGCAATCCTGAGAGAAGCTCTGAGCTATTATGGCTTACAGAAGCCTCCTCCCTAGCGACATTTTGAAACATCAATTGTTAGAAGACCTTCTGTTTAACCAATTAATAAAAATTGTATTGAACCAAAATGATGAAGAAAATACTCATAGCTTCTTGAGGGGAAATAACGCTGTTTTGAGGGGAAAAGTACATGCTGTATGTAAATATTTGACTGTTGAGATGGATATATCTCTTGTACCATTCAGAATGAATTGCCTATAGCAGTATGTGCTGCAGGGCAAGCTGTCAGTTATTCAAACAAAGAGAACTGTATGAATCATTGAAGGTAAGAGGGGAGATAGTGATGCAACTTCTGATACTTGGCTATAGCTCCTCATTTGCAGGTTGCTGCAGTGTAAGGGACATCACTGCTAAGTTATTATGCTGTTACAGTCTGCAAAAGTGTTTTCCATGAGTAATAAAACAAGTGTTACCAAAAGTAAGCGATTTATCAGGAGCATAATGTTTCTAGTATACCTCTAAAAGCTTCTTTAAGTGTCTGGGAGACCATCCTAAATGGTCTTAAATACAGGAAATGGAAGCAATAAAACAAATTTCTACTGGAATAAATTTGAAGATTCTAAGAAAAAAAGTACAGTTTAATTGTACTAGAGAATTTGATTTTATCTAAACAGAAATACTAAACTTTTTTGTTCCTATCTTTGTAGCGAGTGCTTCAGTCAATAATTAATTAAATTGTAATGAATATTTCATTTTTTTCAAAGTAGAAAATAATTTTACTTCAAAGAAGAAAAGTCTGATCTGTAATATTACTGTTTTATCATTGCCAAATATGTAACTGCACTGAATATAGCCACTGATTGTCTGTTTCTGTGTATTTAAAAGATGGTATTATAATTTACAAACTAATTGTGGAGTGTGGAAATGCAGGAGTCTTGGAGCAGTTTAAAATAACTTGAAAAAATGTTACATGGTTCTTTGCTAAGCTCTTAAGTGAAGGAAAGTGCTAAAACAAGATTGTTAACTGAGGAGCATTTTTAAAAAACATTTTGTAAAGAACAAAATGCTGGTCTTGGGATGTATTAAAATACACCTCTATGTTAAAGAAAAAAAAAAAAAAGTAAAAAGAGCAAGGGAAAGACCAAGCATTCTTTTGACTGTCCCATCTGTTGATTCTTATTTGGTGGAAAAAAAAATGCTAACATGTTTAATGTTCTTTGCAGTTCCATTTCATCCAGTTCAGGCAGAAAAATATAATGGAATCAGGTTACCAGATCAAAAGCTGGAGCATCACCGAACTGGCCATTCATGGGAACAACCCCTTCAGAAAAGACTGAAAAGGAAGTGCAGATCTCTTGTGTCTGTAAACACCACATTTCTCACCGTTTCTTCATCCTGACAGCACAGGTAGGAGGCCTTTTGCAAAGTCTTTGTCTGGATCGACATTATCCTCAAACCCGGGGAAATGTGTGATCTGAATGACCCATTTATCTAAATAGCTCAGACTATTTTAAAATACTTACTGGGCTGTTGTAAGTCACAGACAGTCCCTGTGTTAGCCAGCACTGTGACCTCTATAGCACACCAGGAAGATAAACACAGAGCTGGTGTCCTGTTCTCTTCTTCAGGAAACCCAAATTAATGCTTCTACCTCAGGGAATGCGGCAATGGGAGGGAATGGCTGGGAGGAGATGCTCACAGCTTTGAGTTGTCACAGGGAATTCTCACCATCTCCTGCAGCTTTTGTTGTACTTGAAGGGGCAAATACACTTTTTAAATGGTTAACCAAGGTCCTAAGGAATAAACATGGGGTTTTGTTAGCATTTTATAGCTCTGTGTCCACTTGCAATGCAGTGTAAGCAAGTAGTTACCTGAGATCAAGGACCATGTAGTAAATCTGGTGACAGACTTCCCCTTTGTCCACACAGAGTTAAAGAAATTGCAGCCTGACAAGTCCTTCCAAATAATTTTACAATGTACAATTTCAGTCAACATTTGGCTGCAGACATCTTGTTAAAACAAAGCAATAAAGCACAGCAATCATAAAACAAGAAAGCTTGATTAGAAAAAAAAACAAACAAAAAAAGGGTTTGGAAAGCTGAGGTGCAAAATGATTGAGTTCTAATGTAAAAATTTTTTAGGCTGATGCTTCAAATTTTTACACAGTCCCTGTTTGGAATTTATTCCTTTCCTAAGTGCTCTGTTTCCCATTGCTCTCCTATCACAAACCCTAGTAATATAAAGAAGGGGAAAAAAGGCAGGAAAAAATAGATTGCTTTTCAGTGGAAATGTACACATCATTTTCATGCAAATGTACCTTCTCTGTGCATATTTGATGAGTGATTTCTCTCACAAAAGATTTTTCTGTTAATTGTTGTATCTGTCACTTACAAAATCTGTTTGCTAAATTACAAAGTCAGCCTTCACTGCGGGTGTACTGCCAGCCACTTCTGTCACAAAAGATCTTTAGTCTAATTGTTTTATCTGCTGCTTGCTAAATTATACCTTTCGCTGAACTTACACCAAAACCTTTTCAGGAAGCCATCAGTAGTTACTGACATACAGAATAGCTTATACATCTTGGATTGTGTGAGAGGGTCTGAAAGATGGGTGTGCAAACAATGGATCAGCCAGAAGGACCTCACAATAACTACGCTGTGGGGTTTTATACAGAGAACGTTGTAATTGGTCAAATACTGTTTTAGAGAAATGTGCTTAGTGTTCCTTAAGAATAATATAGGACCTTACTTTGAGTGAGATGTCTAAGGGGACAAGTGGCAAGAGGTGTTCCCCAGGGGATGGAATTGGGACCAGTGCTGTTTAACATCTTTGTTGGTAACATGGAAAGTGGGACCCAGAGCATCCTCAACCAGTTTGTTGATGACACCAAACTGCATTGTGTGGTCAACACACTGGAGGGAAGGGATGGCATCCAGAGGGACCTTGACAGGCCAGAGAGGTGGGTCTGTGTGAACCTTCTGAAGTTAAACAGGGCCAAGTGCAAGGTCCTGCACCAAGGTCATGCTCTGGCACAACATATAAGCTGAGCAGAAAATGGACTGAGAGCAGCCCTGAGGAGAAAGACTTGGTGGTGAGAAGACTTGTCGATGGGCTCATCATGATTTGGCAATGGCAATTTCTGGGTGCTCCCAGCCCAGAAAACCAACCGTGTCCTGGGCTGTATTCAAAGCACTGTGGGCTCTACTCTGGTGACACCCCACCTTGAACACTACATCCAGCTCTGGTGCCCAGACATAGGAAGGATGTGGATCTGTTCAAGGAAGTCCAGAGGAGAGACATGAGGATGATCAAGGGGCTAAAGCACTTGTCCTGTTAGACTTGCTGAGAGACTTGGGGTTGTTCAGCCTGGAGAAGACTTTGGTGAGACCTTCTAGCAGCTTTCTGGTGGCTAAAGGGGGCCTGAAAGCTGGCAAAGGACTTTTTACAAGAACATGTAGTGATAGGACAAGGGGGAATGGCTTCAAATGGAAAGCACATAGTTTGCAATTGGGTATTAGGAAGAAATCCTTTAATGTGAGGGTGGTGAGACACTGGAACAGGTTGCCCAGAGAAGATGCAGATGCTCCATCCCTGGAAGTGTTCAAGGCCAGGCTGGATGGTGCTTTGAGCAACCTGGTCTAGTGAAAGGTGTCCCTGGCCACAGCAAGGGGGTTGGAACTGGGTGTTCTGTAAGGTCCCTTCCAACCCAAACCATTCTGTGACTCTATGAAATTTGTATCATGACAGGTTCTGGCACCTTTGTTCATAGCCATTGTGTCTCACTGTTATTAATGCTGTTTGGACTGTGTCCTGACCTGAAAAATGCATCTCTGGAAATGCCAAGGTCCTGCTTCAAGGATGCAGCACATGTTCAGATCATCTAGCCTGTTCTTAGAGAATGCTCAGTAAATATCTCTATATCTAGGCTTTTGTCTTCCCTCATTTTATAAACCTAATCCACTCATAGCAAATAACTCTTGATAGTTAAAACTACAGAGTCCCCACCCTGCTTGCACATCTTCCTTAATTTACATCCTTTCACCAAAATTTCACTGTGCATTAATTTTTTTTTTTCTGAATAGGTTTTTTTCGAATTAGGAAAGGCAAACCATTAGGCTGTCATTACTGGAATAATGCTAATAAAATGTTGGAGAGGGCAGGTTTCAGAAGAGCATCTTGCAAACAAACACTAAGCTGATGTGTCTGTATGAGCAGCTTAATTACATCAATGAAGAAAACATTAATACACATGTGCATGTGTATAGATCGATAAAGGTGGCCTTTTTTTGTTCTAATGGGAAGTGGAACATATCTTTCATGTAGCACTCTAAAATATAAAAATATGTTGAGGAGACAGAGAGAGATGAATTATGGAACCACGACCAGTGTCGGTGGTTATAGTTAAATGACTTTTTTACGTATCCACAAATTATTCATTGTGGGCATGACTTACGCTTTCATCTTGATGTATAGGATTTAGCCTGCAAATCTAGACCACAGAATATCTGATTCTAAATTATTTCAGTGCTAGAGAACTTGTAGTGAAATTAATAATTGCTTGGGGGAGAAAAACTTTATGGAAAGGGCACAAACAGTGGAGTACTTAAATAGCAAGAATTACATCAATGTTGGGTCAGTAGAAGATTGAATTTTCAGGTATGTCTAAAAATGCATTTCTTCCTGTAAAAATATAATTTTCTAAATCTACATTTAATTTAAAAAAAAAAAAAAACCCAAACAAACCAAACCTCAAAACCTCTACTGCCATACACACAGAATATCAAATACCCTGGACACTTAGAGCACTGATTTCATCTCAGTCTTCTGAAAGTAATTGTACTACGTTGACTGTATCTTTTTAGTGAATTTTTTTTGTCTATTGCTGTTTTGCAGTGGTTTTACTCTATGTGTTACCCATGTTCTATTTATTTTAAGGGGACCTTTTTTTTAATGTTGTTCTAAATTGTATGAGGACTCTTTTGCAAATGCCAGTCCATTTCTTGTGTGCAGATTTTGTCACTGCTTTTTCTGACTACACTTTAGATTCATCTCTGATGGGATTTGACAGTGTTACTTTCCAGCATTTCATGAGGGCAGGGAGTAGGTTTCTTGTCATTTCTAAATTTGTTTTGTCCTAGTTCAAGATTTATAATTATGAGGTGAGGAGAGAGGCTCAGTTTCTGGAGTTGTGGCCCTGTTGAAGATAATGGAAGCCTTGCACTCAATCTTTTGGAGCTAAAATCTCAAGCAAAGCCAGAAAAAAGTGAGAGAAACTCAGACTGAATTGTTTTAGTGCACAAACTGTATGTGGTTTATGACAGATTAATCCCAAATTTGGGATTAAGATTATCATAGGATAGCTAAAATGATTTATTTGTAGGAAGAACTATAATATAAGCAGACTTGCAAGTTAACAATTCAGTGTCCTGATATTTTCTTTTTTTGTCCTCTGCAATTGATGGCTAATGAAGCAGCTGTGTTTTTTACACTAAGGGAGACATAGAGGGAAGAACTAAATATATCTCTGTTTGTGTCAAGTAGCTCTACAGTACCAAAGAGGCACTATCTGTAATCCAGGATTTAAAAGATATTGTTTCCTGTGCTTTATTGTTTATATTTGCTTATACTATGTGGATCAGGGTTTCTTTGTTCCAGGCGCTATAAAAGTGAAGGACCCAAATAATTCTGGGATACATGGCAAATGTGACACTCTTATATTAAATTTTCAAGTCATGCTAATGTCCTGTAACCTCTGTGGTAATAAGATACTATTCTTTTGAAGAAAAAAGATATTAGATACTGTTTTTAACATTTACTAAGTAAGGCATGAAATTAAATTTCATGCTAATAGATTTTAATTTTTCAGTATCAGTAGACCACAAGCATGAGCATTTTAAACATGAAATTAAGTATTGAGACTAAACAAAAGTTGAAACGAGATGAAAGGAAGGAGACCACTTCTTCCATTGAGTCTCAAAAGTTCTTTTTAGGCAATTTAACATTTGTTTAAAGAAAAAACAAAACCAAGCAGATTCCTCAGGGAAGTGGTCACAGCCCCAAGCCTGAAAGAGTTCAAGAAGTGTTGGGATAATACTCTCAGGAACATGGTGAGACTCTTGGGGATGGTCCTGTGCAGGGCCAGGAGTTGGACTCGATGATCCTTGTGGGTCCCTTCCAACTTGGCATATTCTGTGATATGTTGTTTGCTAAGAAAACTTTTACACACTGGTCTGCTTCTGTGGTTCAGTGTTCACCTGTAGTGATCTGCCTTGTAATGTTTTGCCACCTGTCCAAATGATAGGGTGAAATAACATTGATAGGGACTCGTCTGAAGACACGAATTAATTTTTTTAAGAACACTTGTTGTGCCTTTCTTCCTTCCAGCCACCTCCCTTGGCATCTTTTTAAAGCACGGTATCATCATCTCGCCTCAATATGAACATAAAACCCTACAGATGGATCCCATTTTGTGTTTTGCTTTCCTTCCCTCCAGACCACTTGACACAGCATTCCCTCCCAGGAAGAGCTATCAGATAAACACTTGTGCCTGACAGAGCACCAAACAGCCAACTCGACAGTTTTTATTACAGATGCGACAATGTCAGTGATTTCCCTTTCCTGCCAGAAGAGCAGCACTGCTGCAGCCGGCGGCTGCTGTCAGCACTGATTGCTCTTGGCCCCTCTTGCGTCCTTATAAAAGTGGGGGCAGCATTAGGCAACCTTAATCAGGCCAGGGATCAATCAAGAATTGAAAATCATTTTATTTATTCCTATGTTTTCCTCCAAAGGCACAAGCTTGGCTTATGGTTTATGGATATTTTGCTGTGATGCGAAATGCGACTGCAAAAACAGTGAAATTTATACGCAGCTTCTTCCGGGTGATTTAATTTAATCATCCTTCCAATTATTACCTACATAAATAATTCAAACACTGTGAGTTGAGGAAAAAAAGTGAGATTGTGGTATATATACTTTCTACACATTGTAAAAGGGGACTGTTGCTATCCTATATAGTGGTTTCAGTTAAATATGGAGCAACTGTATTCTGTGTTAAGGCTGCTCTTAAACTTTACTCTGATGAGATAAGAACATGCAGTGGTTAAAACCTCCCTTGATCTTGGAAGCTGCCTGTAGCTTTGAGTCTGTGGTCTGACCTTGGGCAAGTTGCTACTGTGAGTAAAGGAAGCTTCATCGTCTAGGTAAAAGCATGCAGCTCTCAATATCTGAGCTTTTGCCAGTAAATTGGGAATATGCTTAATATTTTGTCTCTGACCTTGCCATTCCTGAATGCTCTTGTGTATTGTTCATGGCTGAGTAGCATAGTGTCTACTTTATATTTAAACCATATTGAAAACTGTAAAATTTTGACCCAAAATAAATCTGCTGTCCTATGCTTGGAGAAACCCAATCTGGTATGTCTTGCTTAGTGCACCTATCATAAGTCAATATACCTTCCCTGCAGTGGGTATTACTTGTCTTCAAAAATGTAGGCCAAGCATATGAAGAGAATTTTCTCTTTGGATCATTTCCCAGTACTTTCAACACTCAGCTATGATGTATAACTCACTTTCATTTTCTTCTTATCCATGTTTCAGATTTTGAAAGGAGGAGAAGGATCCAGAGGATTATTCTAGTGTTGGTTCTAAAGGCTGCTTATTTATTTTATCTATTGGAAATTACATTCAAAGTCTTTAGACTGAGTGCTGAAATACAGACTCTCCTCCCAAAGACATAGACTCAAGTTCTCTTTTTTCTCTTCCTCACTGGCATCTTGGCCTTGGATTTTCCTCTTCTGCAAAATTTAACAAGTTCAGTAGGAAAGCTGGAGACAGAAAACCCTCTGGATGGAAAACCAGAGCTATCAGTTAGTGGGGAAGTGAGTGCTGAAACCCAGGGGAAGGAGCAGAGAAGCCAAGCCTGGGTTTCCCAGCATTGGCACACATGCCATGAACACCAGGTCAGCTCATGCCCTCCTTCACAGCTCTCATACTGCTGCCGCTCTGCCAAGTGCTTTAAAACCAAAATAGAAGTTTGTTACTAATGATTCTTTGTAAATTAGCTCAGTTGAGCTTTTACTCAGTGTGTCAGCTGAGTCTTTAACTAGCAAAGCCTTGAGCAGATACCTTGCTCAAATTGAAATGTTTGTTGTACAAAGGTAATCTCCAAAATGGAGTAAATAACCTGTTTCTCTCACAAAGTCAGGCACAAATGCATCAAAAAGGTGTGATATATTCACATAACATCATAGGAAGCATATATTATTATTTAAGACTAGGTGGACATTTTAGAATAATTGCTGTTGGTTTGTGTTTCGCTTTAAGGATAAGCATTTGGACTTGATGGTGTTCAGTAAACCTGTGGCATCACACTTGAAATGGAGCACGAAAAGAGATTGCCTGCTTTTGTCTTAAGAAAACTTTTTGTACTGTTGTTGGCACTTGTGATTTCACTGTAAGTTCTACAAGATTATCTATTTTTCAAAAAATACCATCTCCTAAAGCCCTGATTGCATCACCAATATATATATATATATATATATATATAATTATTAAAAAAAGATAATTTCTATGTAAAAAAAAAAGCATGAAGTATTTGCCTGAAGGCCTTCACTTATATCTCCTAGAATATGGTGGTTGCATAGTAATTATCAGGGACAGACACTTGGGAAGCATTCTTTAATCAAGGATTTTTGATTAGTCTAATCACTTCTCTACAATGACTATGCAAATGTTAATTCTGGTGGTGCTTTTTAATTTGAAACCGTAGGTTTCCTTATTAAGGAACACAAAAAAGTTAGTGATGTTAATAACACTGTTGTGGCTGCAGCATGAAAATCTACAAAACAAAAATGAGGGGAACATAAAATAGCAAAATACTTCCAGAATAAAAACATTATTTCAGACATTTGGCCAGAGCTAAAATATGTTTTCCACTCCTAGCAGATGCCTGAACAAAGCTGTTCCTGATTTGATTTTCTATTCTAGGAGAAATTAATCTTTTTATAGACTAATCACTTACAATTGTTTTTGGGGAAAAAGCATTTTCTGTGTGCAGCCATTCCAATTTCAGATGCTTTTAATAGAAATCCGTGTCAGCAAAATTACTTTTTTTAATGATTTTTCTATTATATTTCTGCTTGAATTACTGTTGATTAGGCAAGTTTGAAGTTACAGCTTAATCCTTAAAAGTATTTGTATAGTCATAGATGTGCATTCAGGGTTCACAGTAAGGCCTTAAGGACTATTCAGACCCATTTTTGCACCAGCAAAGAATCACTTTTTTATAGGACATTTTTGAGAGTTCTTTCCAGCCTCAGGGTTTTTCTTCAGCATCTGAGATTTTGGGGCTGTTTTGGTTTTTTTTAGTTTTTTTTCAGGCATACTGTCATTGAAAACAATTAAAAAAGGGAGTAAAACTAAGACATCTAACTACCTTTCAGCATAAACAAACATTCAAAAATGGTAATGGTATAGAAGAAGTACAGCATATTCCTATGGAATACACCTGAATCAATTAAGAATACCGATTGAGCTTCATCAGTTTGGAAACAATTATGGTTTTATGCAAGTGTATTTGCAGATTTGCTTGACTTAGTAAGTAGGAGGAGGGTGTTTGTACACACAGGTTGGCAGGATCAGGGTTTGTATGACAAACTTTCCTACTGTAGTTATGATAGACGCTATTACAGATTTCAAAATCCCAAGGACAAGGAATGTTGATCTTATAGAAATGATTTGTAGAAGAGCTGAAACAAATGAGGCACATCTGCCATTTGATAATGTCAGTTTTATTTATTTGTCTTCTAATTTTAATAAAAAATTAAAGTAATTATTTTGAACGTGTGGCATGTACCTTGTAATTTTTAGAAAAGGTTGAAGTTTTGTATTTGGACTTAGTGTAACACCCATGTGTTGTGCACAGTGCCTTGCCATATCTGAAAGTCAGGTATCTTGCACCTCATACTTAGCAGATAAACTAGAAGTGGAATCTTGCAGATTTTTTAATCACCTCTTGCCAGTTTATAACAATTGTCTCCCACTTATAACTTTCTTCTAACTTTTTTTTTTTTTTTTTTAATATCTTGCTATTTTGGTTTGATATCTTCCAGATATTTAAGCACCTAAAAAATAAAAATATTCTATTTTTTTTTTCTTCCAAAGAGAGTGATTTTCTGTAAATCCATGAATTCACTGGATCTTTGAGTATTTTGTGATCTTAATTTTTTTATCTGTTTATAAGCTTTTGGACTTCCTCTTGCATATGGGGATTTCTTTGCAAATTTTAGAGATACGTTTTCTGTTCCTTTTAAATCATTATTTTTCAATGTTTGTGTGGCATATGGGATCTGAGGGACTTCATGGTTATTTTTCAGTAAAGCGTAAGACAGCAAGAAAAAAATGTTGATACTATTTTAACTAAAAATATCTAATATTATTTGTGCACACAGTTGTTTTTTACTTAGAAGAGAAGCTCCAGAGATAAGCAGGTATACTTTCACTGTCCAAATGACAGAAATGAAAACTTTTTTTGGGTTAATGTTTTACAGAACACTGTGTGTAGTTTCAGGTATCAACTTTTTGCCTCCTCACAGAAATCCAAAGACCAGTGACTGAGCCTTATCTTCTCTTTGCTAGTAATTGCTCCATTTTTATTTTTCAGGACAATTACAGAAACTCAGTGCTTTTACATTCATATTCAAGCTATGCTCTGATGTCTTTTTCATCCCTTCTGATTCTTAGGAACCACAAGTAAGATATCAGGTGGCAAAATCTGACAGTAAGTGCATGACACAGTCGTATCAGTGAAAACGAATGAGAGATCTGTAAG
>JAWWES010000001.1:13928419-13941312 GCA_035583135.1 Lophotriccus pileatus
TTTTTATTAAAGTTGATATAGGCTTATGTTCTCTATTCTTGTATAGAAAGCATTTGCAAAAAAAAAACCCAAAACACTTCTGGACCAGTTCACTTTCTGTTTACGCTCCTAAAGAACAATGCAGGAAAGAGCTGAGTCTGATAGACCATCTGCTGAAGTGTGAGTGTGAAATTGGAGGTACAAGTATAACTAAGATGGCTTGTTAAGGAAGATTTGAATTCTGTTAAGAGAAATATGCCTTATTTTCTATCATAGTAATAGAATGCTTTCTAACATACACTTTAATGGATCAATTCTTGTAAATTAATTAGTCTCCATAAAAAAAGATGGTTATTTTTGTAATGGTGGACATTTCAGTAACAGCCTATCTTTGCAGGTTTATATCCTAACAAAATATTAGGCAGTAGACTATTGAAATATCTGGATAGACAGCAGTGATTACTGCTATTGCCAACAACAAGGCAACAAGATTTTATGTTTCTTCTTGTGCTCGAGAAATCATCATTTCAGATGTGTTTGAGTACCATGGAGTGAAAACATCACTGGCATAAGGAGAAGCAAACTAGAAAATGGAAATTTACTGTACATGTAGCTGAAAAATGTAAACCTATTTTCTAAATAGCTTTCCTGAAAAACAATCATGGTGATAGTCATTCTCCATTCCTTTTCTTTAGAGTAATTTCTTAATCCATTTTGGAAATGGATCTCAGTGATCAGAGATTGTATTTTAGCCGAAGTTCCATGTTCAGGCTGAGGAAATTACGATGTGCTGTGGTCCAAATACAACATGGCATCTTTTTTGTTTGTACGGGAGTACAGACTAAATGTAGTGTCCCTTTCTAAAATGTGAATATTTCTGTATGATAACTTTTGATGTAGCATACATATTTGAAGTTTTCCATTTACTTTCCCAGAGAAAAAAAATCCCTTTACTATTTCTTTTACCAGTGAATTATTTATTAGGAGTCAGGACTTTTGTTTTAGTACAAACAACATTGTTCTAAGGTGATAGTTTACTTCCTTTTTTTTTTTTTTTTTTTCTTTTTTTGAGAGGAATGGGAGCCAAAGGCATTCCCATGTACATCTTCCAGAGTATGGTGGCCATATAGGTATAGGCAGTGAGCTCTAATGATATGTTCAGATTCAACTCTGTATAAAATTAAATGTTTATTAGCTAAAGATGGATGGCCTCAGCAATGTAGGCAGTTGCTCAGATACCTCCTTGGACTGGGAGACCTAAGTTCAAAGTCCATAACTAAAACTTGGTCCCCTTGTCTCCCCAATGAGAATAGATCAGCTGTTTGTGGTTCAACACTTTCTCTTCTGCTAAAAGTTCACTCTTGAGCTCAGAAGCCTGCTTGATAGTAGTCTAGTTGAATAGATACATCTCTTTAAAGGATTTTGCTTGGGTAAATTGACATTTTTTCTGTATCTGTTGAACATCCCGGACTAATCCAAAGTATATCCCACACTAACAGTTCACTTTCAGAAATTAATCAAGGATATGTGTCAAGAAAACTTTTTTGCTTATACAGCTTGAATCCTCTCAGTAGAATTCTCTCCATATTCACAATAGGTTTCCATAAAGTTAATTTCCTTACTTATGGGGCTTCATGAAACTAATTTTATTAACTTCAGTATCTTAGCAGTTGATTATTTCTATTTACTGCATTAATGGAAGCTGATATCTCTCCTTTTAACATGGTAAGTCCATAGGGATAGTTTTAATTTTATCTGTGTTTTCAGTGAATAACTAAAATATTAATTCTATTTTCATGGCTGCTAAAAGTTTTAGAGATACTATCTTTTCTTCCTATGGAGAATACAGGTGTATGCAGTTATCACTCTACAACTTCAATTAAGTTTTATAATATTTTCGTGGGACTTGCCTGTATTTTCCTATCTACTTTCTCTTGTGACTCTTGTGACTCTTTAGAGAATAGTTACAACAATGCCTTTTATTTGCATTTTTAATACTACTTGAACTTTTCCTACTGCTCACTTGTGAAATGGTTTGCAGTTTTCACTGCAGAAGTGAACTAAGAAGTGGGCACTTTGGGGTGATTACTCTGAAGTATTTTTCCTAGACTTGTCTTTGTGATGCAACGATTTTTATGGTGTTGGGGTTTTCTTGCATCTTCGAGTTTTGAATCCATGTTCCTCTTGTAGAATTGCTCTGAGTGACAAGCTTTCACCCAAGTGACCTGCAATCAGCCATCTAACACACTGCCCATAACAGAACAGTGAGGAACTTGGTGTATCTGGGCTATGTACAACAGAAGTTCAGGAGGCTCCATGGCATCATGTCAAATCCCCTGTCCTTTAAAGGGAACATGGGAACATATTTTGAGGGGTTTACCTAATTTGACTGGCAGTGGAAACAGTCATACTTTTCTCAGGGGCTCTGCTGCAGTCTCTGCCATTCCTCAGCACGTGCCTCTGCTCACAGCTGACTCCAGTCCTTCCTGTCCTACTGGTTTTCAATCAAAGGCATTGGAGAAGAGAGAAGAGAATGGTTCTGTGCAGAAGTGCTGCCTGGAGCTCAGTTGCTTGGACAGCAGGAATACTCCAAGGAGATGCGTGAAGATAGAGGTGAGAAATAAGTGTCCTGTATTTTAAAAATTACTTTTTTTAGAATCCCCTCAGATGTAAATCTGCTTGTGTTGGTGAAACCTGATGCTGACTTCAAGGCAAGTGACAGAACCATATCCCCAGCTTTGTCTGGGCTGCAGAACAGTAGTGACTGTCAGATGACCCTCTGGGTGAAGAACCTTTATCTAATATCCAATCTAAACCTCCCATGTTGCAACTTGAGGCCGTTTCCTCTCATCCTATTCTTTGCTACCTGGAAGAAGAGACTGACCCCTAGTTCTCTACAACCTCCAGTCAGGTAGTTTTAGAGAGTGATCAGGAATATCTTTGTCTTAATTCAAAGCACACCTCTGAAAAGAATTTAATTTATCACACAAATACCACTTAACAGCATGTGTTCGTGTGCTCATCTATCTTTTTCTAGACTAATTCATAGATAAGCACATCTTTGTGGTATGGATGATGCTCAACAATAAATTCATTATGAGAAAAGTAAGAAACAGGTGTTAAATTAAACAGAAAGACCACTATTTGAAATGTCCTTATAGTCTGGAGTAACCTGCTGTAAGACAAAGGTGTGATGATTCATGGACAGTGATTTGGAGCTGTTTCTGGAGGAAATGTTGAAGATGGATTTGTATACATTATCATTATTCCATAGTCAGGATCTTAATGAGGATGAGTTAGGGGAAAAGAGGAGAAACTATTAGCCACATAGAAAACAGGTATTTAGAAGTGGCCTTATCCTGTAGTTGTCATCACTCTCTATGAAAGACAGAAGCACTGTTTCTTTTGTCATTGTCTTTGTACAGTAGCTGATTTCTTTATGGGTTATAACTCTTGTTTCAGCCCACTTCAAAAGTTCTTTTCCATTTCCTACGTGTTGCAGACCCAGCACAGCAGTCTTTTTGTGACTATCTGCAGTGGAACCATAATTAATTTATTTTTTTGGTACAGAATATTCTGTAGGATATTTCTTAATCCAATTATCTACAGGCTGTATCATGAGAGGATGTTAAGGTCAAAGGTGATTTTTTTTTTAATTACTATTTTATTTACATCTGTAATAATATGGACTGGTATTAGTGAATATAGTAAAACTGTGTACAGTGATTTAAGAGTTTATCACTTGAACATCAGTGTTGCAGACCCAATTTATGCTTTTAAATTCCCTGTCAGCTTTTTGTGGATGTAGGGTAACAGATGTTGCTGCAATAGCTGGGGTCTGACCTGCTGGAAAGCAGCTCTGTGGAGAAGGGCCTGGGGGTCCTGGTGGACAACGAGTTGTCCCTGACCAGCTGTGTGCCCTGGGGGCCAAGACAGCCAGTAGTGTCCATGGTGCATTAGGAAGAGCATTGCCAGCAGGCCCAGGAGGTGATCCTGCCCCTCTGCTCAGCCCTAGTGAAGCACATCTGGAGTGCTGTGTCCAATTCTGGGCTCCTCAGGACAAGAGGGACATGGAGTAGGTCCAGTGGAAGGCAACAAGGATGATGAGGGGACTGGATTATCTCTCCTATGAGGAAAGTCTGAGGGAGCTGGGCCTGTTCAGCCTCAAGAAGAGAGGACTGAGAGGGGACCTCATTAAGATCTGTCAGTGTCTGCAGGGAGGTGTTAGAGGATGGACCAGACTCTGATTGGTGGTTCCAAGCAATGGGACAACAGGCAGAAACTGATGCCCAGGAGGTTCCACCTGAACATGAGGAAGAATTTCTTTGCTGTGCAGTGACTGAGCACTGGAGCAGATCACCCAAAGAGGCTATGGAGTCTTCCTCATTCGAGATATTCCAGAAGTGTCTGGAATTTCACATCCTGTGCCATGTGCTCTGGGATGACTCTCCCTGAGCAGATGACCTGCTGTGGTTCCTTCCAACCTGACCCATTCTAGGATTCTGGGATTCTGTGATAGTATATTTCTACAGAAAATGTCACGCTGAAATCGTATGTGGAGGAGAAAGTGAAACTAAAAGCTCTAAAGTGCATTAAGGAGGGATCAACCATTACACCTTAACAAAGTAATACATAGATTTGAAACTATATCTTGGCTTACATATCTGTAGCATACTGGGATAGAGTTATTAAAGTATTAAGGAAGAGTATATAGCTTTTGTCTTGTAGTCACAAGCCCCTTAAAAAGGCCTATTTGCTGATCTAGATCCTATTACAACAAAAAAATGTACATCAAATGGCACAGCAGAATTTTTCTGGGCAAGCAGAGTGGCAGTCCCATTCATTCCCAGATCCTATTCCTCTTTCCTTCACACCTATGAAAAGAGCAGTGACTAATTGATTAGTTTGTTTGGCATTAGATTGATTCTCATCACTTGGATTTTTATTGCCTGGCTCAGGTGGATGGTGTGATTAAGGTAATGGTAACTGAACGAATGAAGCAAATGAGCTAAAATTTGGATTTATGTGTGAGGCATGCTTCATACTCCTTTATTTTACAACTTTGAAGCAGCTTCTTTCTTCCTGCCCAAAGACACTTTGCAGGTGACAGGGATGTAGGCATTTTGTTTGCCTCCATCTCCAGAGCTTCAGGTCTTCAGTCCAGTTTATTCCTCGTTACACATTACCATGGGACTTTGATCCTTTTCACATCCAGAACCCAAGCCATAGTCTTACTTCCTGAAAAATTGTCATAATTTTCCACATTTCTTCTCCCTTTGTCTGTAGGCAACTTTTGGCAAATAACTAAATCAGAATACTGCGACTCCCAGTGTCCTCTCTGTTAAAGCCTTCATAAGATGCCATTCTTCACAAATGCCATTTTCCAAAACATTTTGTAACTCACGTCCCAGTAATATGTGGAAGCCTTCTAAAAATTTTTACTTTTCACTGTTTCAAAACAAATACTTTAAAGTAGGCTCTTAAGGTTTTTTTCATTATTAGTAAATTAATAATATAATTTAGAGAATAAGTCAAAATGTTACTTAAAAAATGAAGTGAACACAAGATATTCTCCAGGTTTAAATGACGATGGGACCACTTCGAAATCCTCCTCAAGAGAAGGGGTTGGGTTTTTTTTGTTTGGTTTGGTTGCTTGGTTGGTTTTTAATTTATTAATCTTTACCAATTGGGATGTTAGTTTTGATGTCTGTCTTGGCCCAATGCACAATTTTTTTGTGAAGAGAAATTAGAGAAATATTACTTGTGGAAAAGAAAAACATCTTGGTAAACCATTTGCATTTTCCAATTCGAACATTTTAGTTCTTCGGGAAAAAATTTTATTCAGGTAGCAAAGGAAAGGAGAGAGTAGTTTTCTGGAGGAACAGGTAGCACAGACATATCAATAACTTTAGCTGAGGATTCTGGTTAACAGGGAAGAGGGTTGCATTACTAGTGGAATAATGTCCCCACCCACACCTGATTTGCAAGTTAAGGCTTTGTTATCGACTGTTCCTTCAACATGGAATTTTCTTTGTACCTGTTAAAAGCTGGGGAGGGGACAGTTCCTAACAAATATTAAAATCATAATGATGGCAGAAGTCCCCCTTGCTTTTAATTGTGAAGTGAATGCCATTGAAAGAACTTTATATACCTTTGTGTCTAGACTGTATGAAACATCTTATTTGGAAAACATTTTTATGTGGATAAATAGTCAGTGGACAACAGACTTAGTATGACAGTTTTTCAAACTCTAGAAATATGCTTGAAAAATGTTCTGAAATTCTTTTAAGGAAGACATCTTCCTTCAAAGGAGTGTTCAGAAGCTGTACCATTGTGTAAATGACATCAGGAGAGGAGGTAAGTGAATTGATGTTCTTCTGAAGGTCTTCAGTGGGTTTGTAAATTAGTTAAACGACTCTAGGCATCGTTAATGTGTAGCTTCTTCAATAATCTTTCTTCTGTTCATCTGAGGCAGTGAGAGGCTCATCGTATGCAAATCTCCTCAGATAGGTTTACAAGAAGAAAAATCCATATTTAGAGAATACCCTGAAAATACTGAATAGAATTTATGGCTTTGGATTTTGCATATTCTAGGGGATGAATCTGTCTGTGCTCCTCTGGTAATGTACGGCTTTTGCTGTATGGCCATCAGAAAAATCCTGTCTGCGTGTTGGGCGTACTTGTACCCTGAGTTGTGACTGCTCTCACAGCCCACTCTGCTCTGTGCAGCACAACAGCACAGCCCAGTATGTTAGGATATCACCCAGGAAAATCGTGACTCTGAATGCTCTGAAGGATACAGGGATTGTAGGCAGATTTTCTCTCAGGAGGAGAGCAGTTGGGAGTGTGGTGTCAGTATCTGGGCAAGAACACTGTGAGGAGAATGGGGGAGGGGAACATCCCACCAAGGCAGGGCTCAGAGATGGTGAGAACCTACACCAAGCTTGGTGACATCAGTCAATCTATGCCTGTTCTTGGGAGTTTTTTGTAGGTAGAGGTTTTGACTCAGAAGAACAGTGTCCAGTAGGGCTCTTAGGGACTATGGAGTCAAAATAGTCATTGGTCAGTTCAGGGTGGAAGGAAATATGGAATTTATGAGGATGAGGCTTCAAGGATGACGGGTCTTGAGATTTGTGTGCTATTTCTTTTCTTGCAGGAATTTGTGCTGTGATGTTTTTGAAGGAGATAAGCTGCATTTTGGGCTCAAGAATAGGGAATACTTTTCACAGTAACACTGAATTGAAGGAGTCAAAGTAAGTGAGAATGCAGCTATTGGAAGAAATGCTATCCCTGGGGAAAAGAAGTCTGTGGGTGTTTTTGGGGGTTTTTTTTGTATGTTTTGTTTTGATGGGAGTTTTTTTGGTTGTTGTTGCATTTCTTTTTTTTTTTTTTTTTTTTAACAAGACAAACACCAAAACATAGAGGATGTGTTCTTAGGGGACAAAAAATTATATATATATATATATATATAGAGAGAGAGAGAGAGAGAGAGAGAGCCACATATAAATTTATATTTATATATTTATATATAAAAATTTTGCATTCATCACAGCAAAAGGCGAATCATTTGCTCTGTTCTCACAGAAAAATATGTTTCCTAGACAGTTGGCAGAGTGTAGGGGCAGATAAATAGCCTAAAAAGTAGGCTTTAAATGTAATCTGTGACATACAATGACTTTAATTTAGGGCAGTAATGCCAACCAAAGTCTATTCCATTAATTTTTGGAGGCCAGTATAAAGAACTCTGATAGACATAAGATGAATATTATTGTTCCTGGAAATGAGTAATTATGCCAAAGCCTTTTGTATTCCTTTATTTAAAATTCTGCAACAGACTTGTATATCAGGTTAATAAAACTACAGGTCCAAAAATGAGGGCAAAAGCTCTCAATGGCTTTTTCAGGCCTTCATTCCATATAGTGCACATCCACATTCACACATACCTGTATGTGTTCTGTCTCTATCCTGCTGTAAAAAAATTTTCTATTTAGTATTTTTATTAAATATTGAAACATAGGAAAGTTTCCAGTGTTTATGTACTGCTGCCTTAGAATCTGTTAGCATGTTTCCAGATTTATCCAATTACATTTGTTTTGAAAAATTAATTTTAAATATATTTTCATTAGAAAATAAAAGCAAGCTCAACTATTATTGTCAAAGAATAAAAATATTAGCCTATATTTCTGCTAGCTCAGCTGCAACTGCAGCAGAACCATATGCACAGATGAATTTAACTTACGTCTCTACCCACTTACATGTTGAAAGTTTCCAAGCAATTAACGAATCACAGAATTGTGTTTCTCTTTAAAAAGAGTTTTAAACCCTTTTCTTTCCTAAAATAATAGATGATTCTGATTAAAAATTAATACAGGAAGGAGAAGTAAAAACCTCTGTCCTGTGAACATGTGGGATCTGCAAAAATATATATTGGTTAGTAAAATCCCCTTTTGGATCAAAGGAAGTGATTTATGTTACTTCTGGGTTTGTTTGTTTGTGGGTTTGAGTTGGTTTATGTTGTTGTGTTTTCTTTGAGAAAAATCGAAAGTGCATTCAGCTCTTATACATTTGTAAAGCAAAGCAGAATTATTTTGACGTGGTTTGTCAAGGATTTACCCTTCACCCAAAGTTTTTAGATATCTCCAAACACTGTGGAGTTGTTTTATCAGGCTTAAGACTGCAAATGACTAGGTTCCGGGAACTTAAAAGCATCAGAAGTTAACACCTACATTTTTTATTTTTTTTTTTTTAGAGGAAGACTCTTATGCTTGAATTTAAGAAATGGAAAATGAGGTCTTTAAAATTCTGTATTCAAAATAAAATGGAACAGTGGAGGCAGAACACAGGGTGCAAGGGTGAATACAAATCATTGTGCAAGGGAGTGTTTCAGAGAGGTGGAAACACAAGAAGATTGGAGTATAATTAAAGGCTGGCATGAGCATTTTGGTAGGAGGATGTTAGAAATAATTTCAGTCCCATTACAGAAGCAGTATTGGATGCAAAAGCTCTGTTATTGGCTGGGCAGCAGCGGTGAACTCCTGAAGATTTCCAATTGATGTGGGTGTATAAAAAATTGGTTGAATAATACTAACTCAATTATGGCTATTGTGTTTCAATTTGCTGCAGTATTGAAAGAAATGACTGTGGGGAGAAATAAAGAGCAAGAAATAAGTGGAGAGTACCTTGAAACAGTAGCAAACCTTAGGATATTGTAAATATTTAGTTTATGAACTGAGTAGGTCGTGGCTGTTGTCTGTATGTTATAATTAACTACATGAAAAAAAGGCTGATTAAATTCTGCACGGACTAGTATGCTCTGGGGTATGAGGTGAGCTGAACCTGAGCTGTCTTTGTGATACATATGTGATGAGTTTTGCAGGCTGCTCCAGGACTTGTCTCAGAGCCTTGCTCTCAACTGGATAGGCCTGAAGTGTCTGGGTATGGTCCTGGGCATTGATGGAGTTCAGTAATACCCTTCAGGTGAAATTAGCACAAGGATGCAGCAGAAATCTTAATTTCAGACAGGTTTTTGCCATCTCTTGAAGGGCAAAACCCTCCATTTAGCTATCACCCAAAGCCTGAATTCTAGAGAGAAAATTCTTTTGTTTCTTTTTTTGACAGACATGTCTGTGTCAGCAGAAGACATGGACTCTGCCCTCCTGCCTGTGGGGAGAGAAAGACTTTACTGTGAAAAGTTGAGGTGTTTTAAAACTTTTTTCAGTCTCTTAACTCTTCCTGCAGACCTACCTGAACAGGTTCTGTATCCTTCGTGTTTCTATTTCTTCCATACGAACAAGAGACACTATCTTCATCTTGTTACTAGAGAACAACAAAGATACCTGTGGGTTATGGGATGGCAGATGTATGGGGACCGTCTGATACAACTGCACCACACTGAGCTTGAAGCCCTGGTGTATTTTTTTAACCTATTTTGGAGCATACCTGCTCTGGAGATTTTTCCTACGTTAACAGACACAGATATAACAGTGCCAAGGTTTGACCCCAGTCAGCAACTAAGTACCTCACAGCTGCTTTCTCACCCCCGTCTCTGATGGAGAGAAGAATCAGGAAAAAAAATTGCTAAAATTTGTGTGTTGAGATAATATCATTTAAGAATTGAAACAAAGTAAAATAATAGTACTAACTATAACAACATAAGTTGTTATAATAATTCTAATGAATATGAGGGAGAGAATAATAAAGCCCAAGAAACATAAGTGATGCACAACTTAATTGCTCAGCACTTGCTGACCGATGCCCAGCCTGTCCCCAGTTGGCCCCTCCTGGACAAATTCCCCAGTTTATTCACTGAGCATGGCATTCTATGGTGTGTAATATCCCTTTGGTCAATTCAGGTCAGGTGTCCTGGCCATAGTCCCTCCCAGCTTCTTGTGGACCTCCTCACTTGGCAGTGCATGAGAAGCTGAAAAGTCCTTGACTTGTGTAAGTCCTGCTCAGCAACACCCAAAGCAACCGTGTGTTATCAACATTGTTCTCATACCAAATACAAAGCAGCGCTGCACTACTAGGAAGGAAAATAACTCTATCCCATCCAAAACCAGGAAAAACAGGTGCCAGCACTTTATCTTAAAGGCCATTAGCAGAGCAAGAACAATCCCCAGGAGCAATTATGCCTTTTTGCCCCTGGTTACAAAAGTATTGAAAGCTTGGGTTTTTTTCAGTTGTTTTAGTATTGAAATAGAAATCAAAGCCAAACTCATCTACTCAATGCCACTCCCATCAACATCAGCATCTTCATTCCTAGCACAGAATTCGGTTCAAGGGTATGGACTATGTTGTGCTTTAAGTTACAGGAACACTGCTGTTGGTATCATTAGCTCTTGTTCTGCCTCTTGTTTACTTTCTTGAGCACATTTACAGCTTAGCATGTTGGCTGTTGCCTAAAAAGAAACAAACGGAATTATGACAGAAGATGTAAATAGGAAATTAAGATTATAAAACACAGCCCATGAGAACAGATTGAGTTGCTTTACTGAACTGAATGTTGTGTCCTGTTTATGAAAGAGAGTTTGCTAATACAGGCAGTGGTCCGCAGTAAAAACAGTGCTTCTGACTGCATTGCTGTTCTCTACAACTAGTAATTCTGGAGTTTAGTAGTGACTAGAGCCATATACACAAAAACAGAGAAATGATTCTTTTTGGTAATGATCCAGCCTCTTCTGCCTTCCTTATGTGCTGAAACATGAGGATTTCCAATATTTGGCCACTTCCTAGCAGCAGTGAGTATCATTTCTATCCTTTTCAGCTGGGTAGTCCATTTTGTGCAGGAAGAAAAGGCTTTTCTGTCTGTGAGTGAAACTTCCACACACACATTTTAATGTTTATATGTTGTTCTGGACCTCACTAGAAATGGTGAGTAAATGGAAGTTGTGAGGTATGTGAAGAATTGGTATATTGCACATACAAAATTTAGCTGAACAGAAAGAGGGGAACTATGATTTTGCTTCAATGAGATCTGTAAGCATGTGTATAACAGTAAAAAAAACCATTCCCTTTGATACCTTTAAATTGTAGTTGTGGCTCTCATCCTACCCATTTTAGGAGCTTTGAGCATATTACCAGTCTCCTTTTATGAGATTTCTTTTAGTGCTCTATGAATGTCACTTGGAGGAGGAGTAAAGATATTTCAAGAGCCTCTTGTATTTTTCTACTGTAACATTAAGCATGTAAGATGCTCATAAATATGCAGTTGACTATCAAGTGCATAGACTCTGGAAATGTCAACTGCTTATACTCATCACTTTAAAAAGAGCTAGAATTTTGGCTTGGTATTAATCACTATAAAAAGTCTGTTGACAGGAAGTATTTACACATATTACATCAGCTAAAGAATACAGGGAAATCCAGTAGTGCTGTGCAAGGTGAAAGAGATAGGGAAAAATTCTGGGGTTTGTTCATTTTTGAAATATACTACTTGAATACCTGTCACTTAGGTTATTAGAAATATTGGCACTGAGTACTAAAAATAGGCTTGGACCTTTGGTGCTCGTAGTGTATGCTTTCAGGTTCTTGCTTATCTTCTAATGTTAGCTATGTCATTACCAAGTTTTCTCCTAGTTTTTTTAAATACTCCACATTCTGTAGCACAATGCAGATACAACTGCAAGTATAGTTTTCTTTTTCAGAAAGTGGAGAGCACATCTAATGAAACAATAAATGGGATCATTTGTGTGTCTGTCATAACTCCCGACATGGTACAGCTTTGCTGAGAGAAACATTACATAGAAGAACATATTATTGTCCACCACAGAAACATAGAAGGGTTTGGGTTGGAAGAGCCCTTAAAGGTTATCTAGCTCCAAATGCCCCTGCCATGGACAGGGGCACCTTCCACTAGACCAGGTGCTCAGAACCCAATCCAGCCTTGCCTTGAACACTTTCAGGGATGAGGCATCCACAGCTTCTCTGGGAAACCTGTTCCAGTGCTCATGACTCTCATAGTAAAGAATTTCTTCCTAGCATCTAATCTAAATCTCTCCTCTTTCAGTTTAAAACCATTAACCCTGTGGCCTATCACTTTTTCTGTTTTGTAAGCCTGCTTTAAGTACTGGGAGGTCACAATCAAGTCTCTCCAGAGCCTTCTCTTTCCAGGCTGAAGAACCCCAGCTCTCTCAACCTGTCTTTGTAGGAGAGTTGCTCCAGCCCTCTGATCATCTTTGAGACCTGGATGGACTCACTCCAAAAGATCTATCTCTTTCTTGTGCCAAGCACTCCAGAGCTGGGTGCAGCACTCCAGGTGTGGTGTCACGAGGGCAGAGTAGAGGGAGAGAATCATCTTTCTTGCTTCTTCCATGATGATGTTTACAAACATGCACAGTCTTTGGAAATGCTTTTGTCTTTAATTTCAAATGCTTTTTCTCACAAGAAAGTTAAGAAAAATGTCAAAAGAGAAAAAA
>JAWWES010000001.1:13941412-13957844 GCA_035583135.1 Lophotriccus pileatus
GGTTACTATAACAGGAATTTGTCTTTTCATATGCATTTTACACGCAATGTTATGTTCCCCAGTGATTGAAATTTGAAGATGAAATACAGATAAATTTATGCCATTATGGTAAATTTCACTTCACTCAGAACAATACATAGTTGACATATTGAGCATTTTATTTCAGTAGGTGTTTATAGACATTTCTCGTCAGTGCCAAGATGTAAGAAACATAGAAGCTTTCTATAATACAAATTTAAAAACGTTATTCTGAGGCAACTCCATTTGTATCTTGATGCAAGTTTTCATGTCTCCACCCAGTGTTTGTGCAGCCTTTCTGGTGCTGACTTAAGGTAGAACTGATCTTACCATATACAGTGAAACTTGGTGACAGTCTGGCACTGAGATTTAAGCAGTTTTTCTTTTTTTTTCCCTTCAGCATTGCATTCCCAAGGATAGGACAGGGTGGGCCATTCCCTGCTCGGCTGGTGGATGCTGCAGCCGTATTTCTCCCAGGGCACGGAAGCTCCACACGCCCACAGGGAGCTGCTCCAGCTTTCCAGCTGCTCCCTGAAATGTCTGCTGCGTTCTTACATCAATTAGATGACCTCTTAAAATTAATGAGACAAGTTTTTACAGCCTTCTCTCTAACAAGGCAGTAGTAATCGCTGCATTTTATGTGATAGAGTGTTTAAATTGTCAACGTGGTTAAAAAAAACCCCATAGAAATCCAGTGTAAATACTTCAAGTTGCACAGAGTAATTACTAACCTTAAAAAAGCGTGAGATAAGCAGAGTTAGCTAATAAATGACAAATGAATAATTCATTCAACATAAAAGAGAAGGGAAGAGAGATACGAACATTTTACCCACGATTACTCTTTGACAAGCTGTTACTGAACCGCTAGATTTTTAGTTTTGCTACGTTTATTCAAAAATTTGCAGCATTTTGTAGTATGACTACATTTGACTTGTAGTGATTTTGAAGGACAGATGTGATTGTGCCTTTGTGTATGGATGTCTCAGATTAAATATTTATATAGAGAGAGAGACACCTTTTGTACTGCTTGTTTTCAGTCATTCACACTGATAGTAGTTGGAGGAAGTTAGTAAACTAACACATATATATCCCAAATAAACATCTTTACTGAACTAATGCATTTTTTCTCAAGTTTCCACAATCTTTCTGCCCTGTACAAGTTTGTCACTTGTGAAATATCCAGAGTTTATATTTCTGAGAAAGGCCTAGCAAGGTTGAAAAGATCTTGATGTAGTTCCTCAAATAATGTTTCTCTTTTTGGAGGTCAGTCATCTCAATTCACAATAAATAATGAACCTTTAACATTAGCTGTAATATAAGATATTCGTGAGAATGTATGTTAAGCAAACATGAATATTAATTTGTCAGTAATCCAAAGTTGCTAACCCATTCGAAACTCATGCATCAGTCCTCTAATAAGGAAAAAAAAAAAGAGGCAAAAAAAGGCTCAAATTATACAAGATTACTTTATAATTATTAATTGCAAGTTCTTTGTATCTTTGTTCTGTTTTTCAGCCTTTAGATTCAATGCTTTTCTTTGTTACCCAGGGGAATATATTATAATGTTCTTACATTACCATGTGATCTCAGGGAACTGATGTTTCAAGAAAAACACCAATTATAATGAGTCTTGCAGCAAAGCCTCTGGAACGTGTTTTGTGCACCTTAGTTTTCAAAGTATTTTCCCTTTAATTTTTGTTCCTTATTTTTTGATTTTTTTTTAATTATTATGTTTGATACCATATTTCCCTTAGGTACATTCATTGGGAAGGACACTCATGTTCACTTTGAGTTGTCTTAAATATACACTTTTTAAATCACCACTATTAAAAAAAATTAAAAAAATAAAGGCAGGTCAGTTCTTTCAAAAATTCTCTTTGGATTAGTGGATTTTCAGATTATTTTGAGATGGAAGATCTGGTTGGCATTTTCATGACGTAGGGATTTCTCCCTTATTTTTTCTACAGAAATAAGATGTCAGCCTTCACCTGGCTGAAGAATAACTGTCTGTTTTTTTTCTTCTCCCTTTGGGCAGCTATTTGAATACATGAGGTGATTAGAGACACAAAAAGATTTCAGAAGGACTAGAAATGATGTGGGTTTTTTACATGACTTGGCATACATATGACAGGAGAAAAGAAAAATGCCACTAGTAGGTAGGCAGGAACTGAGAAAAGATACATAATTTATTTGATCCTTTTTGTTCAAGGAAGAAAGAAAAGTACTCCGAGGTCAACTTGGAAATGGCAGAAGACCCCATGTTTTTACTGAAGAAGCTCTTCTAATGGAAAAAAAAGAGCCAGAAAAAAGCACCCTGTGTCATGAGTATCATCATCTTCACCCTAGGTTAACTTTAAATAAAATTAGGAAGAAACATGATGCTTTTATCCTTTATGATCTCTACCTGCGTTTTGCAACTGAAGATGTGATCTTTGCTTTAATTTTTGAACCATTAGAAAAAAGAATCTGTTTCTGTTTTGTTTGGTTTTCACTGCTTGAAGTGTTGAATTTATTTCAATATTTCTTTCAGGAGAAAAGCACGAACATCATGCAGAGCCTGACTGCCTCGAGATCAAGTGGAGCAGTATTGGGATAATCCAAATTTGCCAGCTGTTTTGCTGATTATTTCTGGAAGCAATTAAAAAAATCTTGAGGTGCGGTGTTGCCAAGGAAAATATGGTGCCCTGTGTTTTCAGAATCAGAACTTGGAGAGTCATAGCACCCATAGTAAATATGAAAGCTGATACATTAATGCATAGCCCTCCTACTGATGTAACCTAATGTCCCTTTTATTTCTGAAGAACTGAAAGCCAGTACTTCAAGGTCTTCAGAGCAGGAACCATCTGTTTACATCTACCCAGCCTCTGGATGTTACTGGGATTCTAAATACTAACATAGTATGGAAATATTTTAAATAAATCAAGAACCCAGTTAATATTTCTGTTTTATTCCAAAATGGCACATTTCCACAGTTTAATGCAGTCTCAGAGATTTTCCTGCTAAGGTGATAAGAGAATGTCTACGGACATTTCAGTGATAGGAGCTCTACAAAAGTTTTCTAAGCACAATGCAGAAAATGCTGCAGTCACTTTAGGCATTAATTTGGATAACAAGAGCAGGAAATCTAATCTATACACTTTGTGTCCATAATGTTGAAAAATATTATATATTATTTGATATTATAAAATCAAAATATTGTTTGCATATCTATAAAGGCATTGTAAAGTTTTCTGATATATATTTCAGTTTTAATATACTTAGATTTTGAAGGAACACAGCAGTCAGGAGATTATGTGGGAACACAGCCAACAGCACACTTTCAGATGGATTGACAGGTTCAAAAACCTCAGGCAAAACCAGACTTCATTTAGCAGCAGCATCTCTCTCAAGAGTGATATTTGTTGCTCAGGTCTGGTTTGTATCTCCCATCAGTTCTATCTTACTACATCACTGCTTTGTTTTATCTTCTGAATGGGCTTTGTGATCTGATTCTTGTTGAAGCAAGTTGAATCTCTGTTAAAATCTCCTGTATTTTATGTACTGGCAGAGATAGATTAAAAAGGAAAAATATAAAAAATACTTCCATACCCTTTACCACTGATAACTGAGCAATGATTTTGAGTCCTCTGCAGGAGTAACTATCTTTCAGTGTCATCAGTAAATCCTCTAAGATGCTATGGATGCTACTTAGACCAAATCTGTGCCATGTGACTACAGAATGGAATAAATAAGCACTTAGGGATGCGAGCTGAATTAATGACAGCCTGTGTATCCCAGAATGTGATAAATTATAGTTTGCTGCTGGCAGCAGGAACTATTCAAACAAATATTTCTGCACTATGACAATTTCTTAAGGCTTTTATAGAATTCGTGTATAATAGGAGAACTGCCTACAGGGAAGATTATTAGGAAACTTAGGAAAAGATTTTCATTTTGTGATTTGAGCAATGTCTGTAATTATCAACGTAGCCTATCATTTACTAAGTGGTTAGTTGCACATATGAGGCCTTTATCTTGTACTGTAATTACAGTATATGGAAACAATATACTTGTTACGGGTGACTGCACAGAAGTGGGTGGTTAAATGTCATTAAAGCTGTTTTGGAACGTATCTATTTATGAATAAATATTTTCAATTTTCCTTTTAGCAAACATTGCGGAATGACCCTTAAAAAGAGATGCCAAATAAGAAACATCTCTATAACAGCAACATTAGTTTAAAGCACCTCTTGCTAAGCATATTAGAAACCCTGCTGATAAAAGCATTTGAAACTTAACAATAGATGAACGTTATTTTTGCCACAACTTTTTGTATGATGTCTCTTTCAGGCCCCCTTTGTGCTCACTGCATTTTTTCTTGTCTATTGCCCTCATATTTTGTTTTAGTTTGTTTGAATTTTGAGAGGTGCTTGGTTTTGTTTGCACAAATTGCTTATTGTCGGGAAAGCACTATTGTTCTAACATGAATGTGGACAATCCCAGGACTTTAAATACATACTTATTAGCTCCATATTGTGATTTAGTAGGAACAACAAGATTGTCCTTTAAAACTTAGGAGGAAAGTAGGAAATTATAAACAAAGCTTTGTTTGGTTGGGACCTTGAATTACCAGAAAATTATGCAAGTGGGCTATATCCTAAAAAAAGAGGGCATTTAGTTGTGGCCATGCTTGACCTTCAAATGGTGATGCAGTGTCACTTTAGGGCTTTGATTAAAATTGCTGGTATGGATCTGCCAACACTTTCCCTTTTCAGACTTTGCTAACAAATGAGACAAACCCACTGCTGCTTTAAAATGTGATAATTAATAAAATATACCATTGATCAGAGTAACTTGTCTAAATTAATGTACTTGATATAATTATCTTTTACCCACATCTGTATTGTTAAGCTGGTTTATATATGTATTTTGCTATATTAAAGATATACTAGCATTTTCTATTATTTTAGTATAAATGGCCCTAATCATCTGTCTTTATACAGACAGATGATTTCAATGGGAGGAAGTCACAGTCTGTCCCTATTTCTTCTTCTCCTAGATGTCCTCTGTATGTGGTATGGGAAAGGGAAAATAGCAAACAGTCAGTGCTTCCCTTGCCCTTACCAGCTTTATGCCTGGATTTATCAGTTGAGAAGGCAGACTGGCTCTGTGCTGGACAGCTGTAACCAAGGTATAAATATTTCAAGTATTTCATGTTGTCTCAGTGTTGTTAAGTGGCCAGAGTAAACTGATGAATCCAGTCAGTACTTTTTTTTCAAGGAGCTAATCATGAGTAGGTTTCTCTTTCTTAAATGAAGATTTATTTGGGTGATCCAGTGTGACATTCCAAGTTTGCTGTAGACCATGTCTGATACCCTTTCCCACAGTGATTAATGAAATGCTCCAACAGTGATTAATGGTACATGGAGAAATGGATTGTTGGTGTGAGTAAAATGGCTGAATCCAGCTTTCTGTTTCCTGAGTTATCTGCTAGAGGAAATAAAATTCAGTAAGTCAGTAAATGTTGTTTATTAGGAATACAGATTTAAAAAAACAAACAAACAACAACAACAACAAAAAACACGTCAAAAAACCTACAAAACACCCAAAGTTTTGCCATGTGGTTTTTGTTTTTTTTTTTTTTTTCTGCAGAAAGTATCTTTATTTAACTTGAATATTTCCAGTACTTAACTTTGTTCCAGCTCAGCCAGCCGTTCACCAGGAGCATCAGCTCCAGTATTTACTGACAGACTGTGAAGCACAAGGAAAGCTCGGTCTCCTATCCAGGTATCAGTGTCTATCTGCAAATGTACAGATGTGTGCACTTCTGTGTACATATATCTGTGCATGTGTATGTGTGCGTGCATAAAAATGTTGAAAATAGATGTAAGCACATAAAGGCAAAAATAACAGTTGGCTCTGAAATGAACAGATGTTCTCGCTTTCCCTGCATGTCAGAATGCAATGCTGAGAGATAATTACACAAGGAGCACATCAAGAACTTCGTAAACATTTAGTGTACATAAATGTCACTTTTACTCAAGCATTACTTGCTTTGTGTTTGGCAGGAATAATCTGTACAAGAAATATCACTTGCTGAGGGTTTTTTTGGGGTTTTTTTTGGTCTTTTTTTGGTTTTGTTTTTGGTTTTGATTTTTTTTTTTAATGTTCATACATTTCCTAAAAGAACAATCTAGAAGAGTTCCATAGTTGCCACAGCAAAACTATCTGTAACTTGGGCTCTTAGGCAGGCTGGTCTACCCAATTTATGTTCCTCTTAGCTAATTCTGCTGTTAACTTTTTCCAGGAAAATTGACTTACACATTTTTAACGTCATTCACGTGAATAATCAGAAGAAAGAAAAGGTTCATACCATACCCAGTGGTTAGATATGCTCTGATGGTATTGAAAGGATACTTTAAGCTGTGTTTGTAGTAAACAAATTGGTATTGTGGGAGAGAGTAATATATGGTGGGTGAGAGGCTGGACATGACCCAGCCATGTGCACTGGGAGCCCAAAAACACACTTTGGTGTGCTGGGCTGCATCCAAAGCAGTGTGGGCAGCAGGGCAGGGAGGGGATTCTGCCCCTCTGCTCTGCTCTGGTGAGACCCCACCTGCAGTGCTGCCTCCAGCTCTGGGGTCCCAGCACGGGAAGGACAGGGACCTGTTGGAGCGAGTCCAGAGGAGGCCACCAAGATGATCAGAGGGATGGAGCACCTCTCATGTGAGGGAAGGCTGAGAGAATTGGGATTGTTCAGCCTGGAGAAGACTTGGGGTGACCTAATTGTGGCTTTCCAGAACCTAAAGGGAGTGTAGAAGAGATCTGAAAAGTGAAATACAGGAGCACGTAATGATGGAACAGGGAGGAATGGCTTCCTGCTGAAAGAGCAGGTTTAGATTGGATATTAGGCAGAAACTCTTCCCTGTGAGGGTGGTGAGGCACTGGCACAGGTTGCCCAGAGAAGCTGTGGCTGCTCCATCCCTGTTCAAGTGTTCAAGGCCAGGTTGGATGGGGCTCTGATCAACCTGGTCTCATGAAAGGTGTCCCTGCCAATGGCAGGGGGTTGTAACAAGATGATCTTTAGGATCCCTTCCAACCCAGGCCTTTCTATGATTCTATGATATGACCATATAGTTCTAGTTTGGCTTGGCTTCTGAAAACAATACAGTTCCTTGCACAAGCTGATAAGCTCTTCTTACCTGGCAGATGATGAACTGTGCAGCATCTTGTGGACACAGCTGTGACCTCCTGCAGCAACTACTCTGAATAACTTTGTCAGGTAAAAGCTATGGAGTGAAACAGATAGTAAATGATTATTTATGGTTGGTAGCAATAATACTATTTATTAAAGATTTGCAGAGTAATTCAGTATTTGCACATTGGAGCAGTGGCCAAACAAGGAAAATATCACAAGCCCAGGATTTGCAAACAAATTCTAACCTACTTATCTTATACATTTTAGTAGTCTCATATTGCAAGTTTAAGTTTTTTTTTAATTTAATTTTATGAAACATATCCTTAAATCAGGCTATAGTACATTAAAAAAACCTTCTCAAAATTCCAAAGATATTTCTGCAGTACACTATTTTTAAAGACAGTAAATTAAAAGTTAGGGGAAAAAAAAAAAGGTTATAACCACATTAAATTATCCAGCATGATGCAGGTTTTTAATGGACTTGATTTTTTTTGTCATAAATGAGATTTATGAGAGATGACTATACTTGTAGTTCATGCTGCTATGCAGAGTGGAAGCATCTGTTCTGTGCTGAAAACTGTCACTCCAAGACATGAGGGGGTTAAGCAAGGATGAATTTGGACTGTTATGCTGAAACTGTGTTTCTCTAACAGCACTATGCTTGTCTTTGTCAGTAGCTAAAAAATGGGAAAAGAAAATGCCAGCTCAGTTCTTTGCTGTTACCAAAATGCAGTTTGCCATCAGATAGGACTCAACTATGAAACGATATCCATTTTATGAGAAAGTTACAAAAAGGTGAAGGTACTCTAGATCATTTTTTGCATTTCAATTAGTGAAGAAAAAGAGATCTAAAGAAGAATTAATATTTTTTTCTCCATTTTGCCATTGTGCAGATGAATAACCTTCTGTAAACTTATTATTTTTCAAATAGTCTTTCTGTAGCTATTAAGATGTCCACTGTGAAACTGGTAGTCATCCTTTTACAGGTTATTTTCTCAGTTTTAGACAATCAGCAGATCAAGAAAATTTTTGAACAAAGTGGAAGAGCCTTATTACAGGCTTTTTACAGGATATTTTACAGGATATTTCTCAGTGGGATGGATGTCTTAGCCTTAAATCACAGAATTACAGAATCACGGAATCATTCATGTTGGAAAAGACCTCCAAGATGATCGAGTCTGCCTTGTGACTGATTATCACCTTGTCAGCTGGACCATGGCACTGAGTGACACATCCAGTCATTTCTTGAACACCTCCAGGGATGGAGACTCCACCACCTTCCTGGGCAATCTCTTCCAAAATTAGGTGGTTTTGCATAAAAATGAGTTATTTACTGAGGCACTGAGAATAATCACTTCTGTGACGTCTCCAACACTGCCCAAAGTTATCTTGGTGACTTTTTGTCTTTAAATACTAGTATTTAAATACTTGAAAACTGCAATAAAAGGAGACTGAGACTGTCCCTTGCTCTGAAATCAGAGGATGCTCACTTGGAAGGGAATGTTCTGTGTAAACCATAGATTTCAGATCTTAAACAGATGACAGAGATGGAACTTGAGTCTCCAATTTATGTGCTATTACAGAGAAAGAGATGGAGAGATGGGATTACAAGTGGAATGTTTTGCTGTTTTGAGAAATGAGCTTTTAATTAAATTTTTTTTTTTGCTTTTACGATCAATATTTGAAAATGAAAATTTTTACCCTGGATGAAAAGGAGAATAGTTTTAATGAACAATGGAAAAGGAACTTTTAATCTCTTTTTATTCTTTAATTGAAAAATCAACAAAGTATACTCAGCTCATTACTGTCCCTCTTTTAAAAAAATCCTTGAAGAGCTTATTCCTCATTCTTAAAATCAAGGATTCTTTCTGAGTTTATTAAAATTCCTGAAATACATAACAGGACAGTGAATTTTGAAAGTTTTGACCTTTTTCTCTTTCAGCTTTAATAATTTGCAGTTTGGCCTGCTGGCCATTATCTTTCTTCCCACAGTTTAGTGTGACTGTAAACTGTGTGGAAGGGAAAGATGGCAACCAACGTTCAGAATGTTGAAAAGGTTGAGGTAATAAAGCACCTGTAACAGATTGTAAGAGATATTAAAAACCTGATACCTAATTTCAGCAACTGTGGTTTCAAAGGACAGAAGACGATGGTACAGTACAAACCTTAGTCTCCTGAAAAGTATTACAGTGAGAATAGGTGTGGTAAAAACCTGAATGATCCTTACTGCAATTTCAAAATGGTAATTTCATGGTTTTCAGAGGGGTTTTAATGCTTCACAAAGGAAACACAGGCAAACAATGCAAAACTCAACTCACTAAAATATGTGTGGAGTAAGATAAGACTGTTACAGCTTTCTCAATACATAAGGCTATATTTTAGTCTTTCCTTACTTCCCAGAAAGAAATAAGATGAAACAGGTATTTCACATCACCAAGGTGAATGACGTTTTGCCTTTATTGTTCCAAAGTGTGTGAGCTCTGAATAAATCCTTTTCATGGGATCGATTCTCACTTTTCTTGGGGATTCTCTGGACTCTGGTGAAGCTCACGCTTGTTATTCAGCACCGTGCCCAGTGTGCCCTCCTTGCCCTACCTAGCTTTCCTCTTTCACAGCCTTTGTAGAACATAACAAAACTTTATCTTTCAACCAGACTGAAATCAGCTGGCAAGTTGCAAATGTTAGGGTTTTCACAGGCACAGAAAGGTTTTACATGTATCCACCAGAGGAGGAGACTCAGCATAAGAACAGAATGATGAAATTTTCAAGGAGAAGAGAAACAGAAAGGCCATAATTATGGGAAATAATAGGGAGGATAAAGTGTGTTTATCAAGATAATGAGTGTGATAGTGTTTGAAGTTCCAGAAAAAAGTTCTTCTATTCAGTGATACTTTTTGTGTGCACATTATTGATATCTGTGATTTCACACTTTTCTGTGGATGCTGGCACTTTATTTATATATATATATATATATATATTTGTTTGTGTATTTAGTTATTTATTTATGATCTTTTATCTCTCCTATGTGGAACGGCTGAGAGAACTGGGATTGTTCAGCCTGGAGAAGAGAAAGCTTTGGAGTGACCTAATTGCAGCCTTCCAGTACCTGAGGGGAGACGACAAGAAAGAAGAGAGATGATTTACAAGGGCCTGGAGGGACAGGACACAGGGGAATGGCTTTAAAGAGAGTAGGTTTAGATTACAGAAATCAATAAGGAAGAAATAATTCTTTACTGAGGGTGGTGAGGCCCCTGGCACAGGTTTCCCAGAGAAGCTGTGGGTGCCCCATCCCTGGAAGTATTCAAAGCCAGGTTGGATGGGGTTCTGATCAACATGGTCTAGTGGAAAGTGTTCCTGCCCATGTGGGGGGGTTTGGAACAAGATGATCTTTCGGGTCCCTTCCAATCCAGGCCATTCTGTGATTCTATGATTGATTCCATGATATTTTCTTACGTTTGTTTTTTTCTTTTATGGAAAGATACTAGTTGGATGGAGGATATCCTGAAAAAAAAATACAAAAAAGGGACAATATGCAAAGATTATTTGAAAAGATATGAGGAAGAGACCACAATACTGACATTATAAGTCTCCCAGTAAGACCTGGGGACACCCCCAGATTCTCATTTTGCCACCCAGAGAGTCTTGGGGTGGGTAGACATGACATCAGAGGAAAGGGGAAAAATTGTCCTAAGTTTTCTTGCATAACGGTTTTAAAACTATCAGTAATTATGTGTGTTTGTTTTCCCTTGAACTATTACAGTTTAATGATAATTATTAGTCTAGTTAAATTATATGTATGGTTATGCTTCTAAATAGATCACAAAGAAATTCTTGGCTCCATGTCTATCATTAATTTCCATTTTTTTTCTCAAAAAGATACCAAAAGGAACTGTATGAAAATGAGGACTTGAAACTACACTCCATGACTCAGGAAAGGATGTCTTTGCCATTTTGCCTTTGTGTATTTCTGCACAAAGTTAGTATCAGTATTTCTCTAGGATACTTTTGGATTAGGAATTTGAAAAGGATTCTCTATCATCAAAGGTGAGCAGAGAATTAACTTGCATACTTTCTTTTCCATCACAATTTCTATTTAATTATTTACTTAAAATATAAGCTTAAAAAAATATAGATTAGTGAATGGCTCAATATATGGGCCTTTGTCCTCATACCCCTATATCTGTCTGTGTGTTATTTTGGTTCTGTTTCAATCTATTTCTCCAGTTTCTAAGGAATACCAGAGCAGTGGATTTTGTGTACTTAAGGATGGGTTCCATCATTCCATGAGAAGTAGCAAGGAGGATGTTAACAGCCTCATTCTAGGAGAGTTTTTGCTGGGAAAGGAGACCCAGTCGGGGTGGTCACTTTCCCATCTGCCTCTTGGGTCTGATGGCATCAGTAAGAGCAAAAATTTGTATTTGACCTCTGTGTTACCTTGTTCTGATGGGCTTTAGCATTGTAATTTCCTTTGGGATTTCTTTAATCTGCAGATCCACCAGCTTTTTCACTTGTGCAACTTGTCTGTTCTGACAGGTTTTTTAGCCCCAAGCTGTTCTTTCTCAGACTGTACCTTTCACTAACTTCTGAGCAGTTTCTTCTTTTCCCTGAGTTAATTTGGCATCTTGCTGATGAGAACCTTCCTGATCAGCAGTTTTCATCAACTCAACCTCTTCTGTTGAGCAGCAAATATCACTGAGATGAGTTTATACCTCTTAATTCAGAGCATCAATAGCTTGTCCAGACAGCTTTCCCTTCCTATTTATTTTTTTTTCCTATTTCTTTGGTTTTGGGGTTTTTGGTTGGTTTTTGTTGGTGTTTTTTGTTTGGTTTGGTTTTGATTTTTTTTTTTTTTTTGGTGGGGGAGTGGGTGTGGTGGTTTTTTTTTTCGGTGGGGTGGGTTTCTTTTTTTAATTTGAAGTTTATAACGAATTTCACTTACATGTGCTGCCAAAAGCAGAGAGAGAGAGGAGGAAGAAAAGTGCTTTCTTGCATTTTCTCCTTCCCCCTTTGGGTAAATAGTTGGTCAGACTTGACCAGCACAGCTGTTTCTTTTAAACTCCAGCTTTCTTAGTAATGTTCTAAGAACAGTTGTGTTGCAAGGCAGGCTATAATTTCAAATGTTTTTGCCCTTTTTTCATATTTTTATTCTTCACTTACTGAACACACAAATAAGATACTTCATAAATGATAGTTGTTCAATAAATAGAGAGTAAATTTCTTATTAATAAATGCAAACTGCAGGCAGTTTCTAAAACATCTTATCCATCAGTGCACTTGTCACTATATTTTGTAAGTTATGTCATCAACTGTCCTTAAAAAGCAGTGTGGTCTGGTGATGTGGCTCGGGGAAAATGAAGGACTAGGGCTCATCTTAGTGATGTTCTTGAGTTGCTTGATGTCTGTAACCAAGTTTATATCACTACAGTTTGCTTGTAAAAATGAGGATACTGCCTCCTGAAGACTTCTCTAATTCTCTGATAAAATGTGCAAAGTAAAATCTCAAATCCATGAAGTCTTTTCATATAACTAACTTTAGTCCTTTGACTTAAAGGAATGTTCTCAATTCTTCTTACACACGTGGGGCTCAAAGAACCTGGCAGTATTCTCCCCCTCCCATACCAATTTCAGTTATATGTTGAAAAAAGGCCTCTTCTTTACTGAGAATTCCGACCATTCATATTGTCATTTCAAAATATCTGGATAGGATGCTGTACTGGGAAGTTTCCATGAGGTTACTTTTACCTACATTAATTTGTTCATGAATTGAACTAACGTAAATGTCAACATTCTCTGTTGTCAAAGAGAAACACTTTTTGTTGTTTGACCTGTATGCTCCTCAGGCAAGCACAATATTATGTCTTATGGAGTTCTGTGTATTTTTAGCCCTTTTAGAAATACATGGTTCAAGTGTGTCATAAAAGCACTTGGTTATTTTTGACTGTGTGTCTCAATCCAATTTCTAACTATTTTTTTCTTCTTTACCTTCCTAAATCCCTTTAATTTGCTAAACTCTCCTTGTTGAAATCAGAAAAGATTTCTTCCCATCTCTAACTAGTTTCTTTCACAATGTGATTACTTTCCAGTCTCAATACTGCAAAACTGATTTTTTTTCCCCCTTCAATTTAGGTACTTGAGAATAAAGTAAAGGCTTGTTAGTGAAGTTTTTGTCATACTTTGAAAAGCAGAGAATGAAATGAATTTAGATAAATGTTTATGTTTATTAACCTGTTTCAGGTCGTTTTATCTCAGCGTAGTAACAGTATGGCTTTTGGGGAACAATTTTAATCAAATTGTTGGTATCTGATTCACGTTTATTTGAAAAGAACGTTGATTGTCGTCTTTTTGTCTGCATTTCTGCTACCTAAAATGCCTAAAATACCCTGTAATCTAGTGACAATGAATGGTGCAGTTACACTGAGGCAGTATTTAAACTTGAATGCCCACAACTCTTTCTGCAAAGAAATTGTTTTCCTTTTGAATTTCCTGGGTATATATTATGAAGACTGTTTTGTACATTCTTTAGGTAGGAATTCTCATTTTGTATTAAGGACAAGGTATATTTCAAATAACTGAGCTTCTAGTCTTTCATTCAGTACAAATGTGGTGGAACAGCAAATACAGTATCAAACAATGCAAGCCACTGGCAATTTTTTATGCTTTAGCTGAACACTTACCTTTTTATAAGGTGAATAACAAAGCTTCTCTTAACTTTAGCGTAAATCAGAATGTCATATTTGTTGCTTGACTACATGAGCAGGCTTCAAGTCAGGAGAGAAATATATCTGGAAAGAGTAAGCAAGTAAAGATATTATAAAAATAATGTTGTTTGCTGCCTGCCAGGGTTCAAGAGGCATTTGGATGATACTCTCAGGCGCGTGGTGTGACTCTTGGGGATGGTCCTGTGCAGGGTCAGGAGTTGGACTCAATGATCCTTGTGGGTCTCTTCCAACTCATCAGATTCTGTGACTCTGTAAATGAAATATGTAGTATTTTGAGGAAAATAGTGGTTTGTTGGTTTTGCTTCCCCCCCCCCCCCCCATTTGACACACAGCATTTACACACCCCTTCAGGCCTCTGCAAGGCTGTTTTCAAAGTGATGATTTTTGTTTCTATTCTTAAGGCTGTCATTTGCAGGGGACAGGACCTTAGGGAGCCTCTGTGAAATTATCCATTCTTTGTAGGATTTCTAGCTGGACTCCTTCATTGTATTTGCCCCCACCATTCTGAGAACCTAAGCACTTAAAACCAAAACTTATCTTTTCAAGAGAGCCCAACAGAATGCTCTGATGACCCTCTAGGTATAAATTACCCAATATTAAGCATTTTGCCATTTTAGTATGCATACATTATTTTTATGCAATATTCTATCACACAGATTTTCAGATAGAAAATCTCCCACTGAATGGTAGGGCAGTAATTTGCATTAAGGGGCTCCTTTTGTCTGTTCTGATTAGTAATAGCACTTCTCTAGTTGAAATCCCAGCTTGCCATGACAGTTACATGTGATGAACAATCTTGTTTTCTTGCAAAATCTCAGGACATCACACCATTCCTGCATTTTAAACAGCAGTTTAGATACCATTGTTCGTGTGGAAATTCAGAGAGGATGAAAACACCCAGTTTGGATGACTTGGTTTATTATGGTGATTCCAGTAAGAAATGCATTCAGGCTCTGTGAAGGAAAATTTTAAATGGTATTTATTAAAACTAACAAAAAATAGCATTGAAGGGCAAATGTGTGGGTTTAGCAGATTTCTCTTTGAATTATGAGGGACAAGTGCATTTTAAAAATGCTAGTCCTGCCTAGGCTTACACTGCAGCAGTTACTACAGTCAAAATCTTCCTTTTCTGCCAGAGTAAAGTTGAAGGAAAACAGTGCTTAATCAGACTCACATTTCTCTCAAATCATATTTCTCATTTGTCGGTGCTGCTAAAAACACCTGAGAACCTTCAGCATGAAATTTGTTTTCGTATCAAATTTATCCATCTTTGGTTTTACAGCTTGTCCTCGTCTACTAATTGCTATGCAAATTGAGAGAGCTTGCCATGCTGTGTGCTTGCACCAGCGAGGGACCACATCTCAGTCCAACTCAGAGAGTTTTCTTCTAGTCACATTGTGCACTTGGCTGCAAGGAGAGAAGCCAATTCTCTGTTAAAACACAGGAATGTGACATAATCTTTTTGACATCTTTTGCATTGGGGGGTTAAGTACTTTGGAGCATGTTTGTTGGAAGGCCTCCAGCTTGTGTTGCTTGTTGTTGCCGTTTCCAGCAAAAGCAGCAGCTCCTCTTTGCACGGGAAGGGGGAACAGACCAGGGATGTGCTCCAAGCATCCAGTTTCTTTACGGATGTTTCCTAGCTCCTGTTTCAAGTTATTCAAAGCTAAATTGACTTTGTCCCAATTCATGCAGCCTAAAACAAGACATCAAATGTAACACTGATTCACCTGGGATAAAGAATACTTGCAGAGTCTTTTTAATGTAGGAGAGATTTCTATCCTAGCAAGTTGAGCGGTTTGCTTTATGGAGATTTGTGGAGCCACAGTTTAAGCCCCAGAGCTGGATGCAGTGTTCCAGGTAGGGTCTCAGGAGGGCAGAGTAGAGGTGGAGAATTACCTCCCTCGACTTACTGCCCATGCTCTTTTTGATGCAGCCCAGGAAATGGTTGGTTTTCTGGGCTGCCAGTGCACATGGCCAGCTCATCTTGAGCTTCTCATCCACCAACACACCAAGGTCCTTCTCCTCAGCTCTGCTCTCAATCCGTTACTTGCCCAGCTTGTATATTGTGCTGGTGCACAACCCAGGTGTCAGACCTTGCACTTAGCTCTGTTGAACTCCCTGGGTTTTGCACAGGCCAACTTCTCAAGCCTGTCAAGATCCTTCTGGATGGCCCATCCCTGCCCTTCAGTGTGTTGAATGCACCACACAGCTTGATGTCATGGGAAAACTTGTAGAGGGTGCGCTCAATTCCACTGTCCATGTCACCAACAAAGACATTAAATGGAGCTGGTCCAATCCCAACCCCTGAGGAATGCCACTTGTCATTACTCTCCATTTGGATATAGAGCCATCACCACAACTCTGAGTGCCACCACGCCAATTCCTTATCCACCAAGTGGTCTACCCATAGAGTCCATGTCTCTCCAGTTTAGAGACAAAGATGTCATGTGGGGTAGTGTCTAAAGCTTTGCACAAGTGTAGGTTGATGACATCATTTGCTTTTCCCACATCAGCCACC
>JAWWES010000001.1:13961381-13993070 GCA_035583135.1 Lophotriccus pileatus
GTTTTTTATTTTCTGCAATTGTTTTGTTTTCTTTTAAAAGTTATTTCAGTCCAAACCAGAAAAAAAACTAACAGAAGTGGTATAACCTGTAAACTTCGCTTAGCAGAAATGATATCACTCAACATCTTATATGACAGAGCTCTTCAGCTATTACCTACAGATGTTTTTCTCAGAAATCAGGTATCACTGTTCAGATAAACTATTTCTACTCAGTTCATTGCTGAAGAATGCAGGTGGTGTTGGTCACCCCATCAATGGGCAATAGAGAGGGCTCCTCGACCTGTCAGAGTTGTTTGTCCATCTCTTCCTGAATCTACTTCTCTCTTTATTAATCAGAAGAAAGATTTTTGATGACTTTACTCTCTATAACTAGTAGAGGCAGAAAAACATTAACTGTTTCAGGAAGAAATTTGCTTTTGAACAAGTTTGTATCACAGAATGGGTCAGGTTGGAAGGGACCCCAGTGAGTCATCTGGTCCAACCTCCCTGCTCAGGCAGGGTCATCCCAGAGCACATGGCACAGGATTGTGTCCAGATGGCTCTGGAATATCTCCAGTGAGGGAGACTCCACAACCTTTCTGAGTGATCTGTACCAGTGCTCAGTCACTGCACAGCAAAGAAGTTCTTTCTCATGTTCAGGTGGAAATTCTGGCTCATTGTCTCTTGTCCCATTGCTCAGCACCACCGAGCAGAGCCTGGTCCATGCCCTGACACCTCCCTGCAGATACTGACTAACATGGATGAGGTTCCATCTCAGTCCTCTCTTCTTGAGACCAACAGGACCAACTCTCTCAGCCTGTTCTTGTCCCTGTCCCTCAATACAGAAATACAGAATAATAACAGAAAAATAAGGAGAGTTTCTTTCAAACCTCAAGATACTGATTTTGTTCCTGTATTTTTAGGAGCTTTTTTGGAAATGGTCGTGTTAACATCATTGAGATCACATGGGTTGTAAGGTTATTCAGCATGAGAAAGGATATCAGAAATCAGGCTGCAATGTGAGTAACATGATTCAGAATTTCAGATTGTAGTGTTTACATCTCAGATCCTCCACTGAGCCTTCAGGTAATTTTTGTAATTGATTCAAAATCAGTAAAGATTTTACTTCAAGGAGCAGAAAGGGAGAAGAGAGAGCTAATGCAGGAGGGAAGAGAGTTATGCAAGGTGACCTATTGAAAATTATATTCTAAATGCAGAAAAAATCATCCATAATTTTTTAACTGTGTTCAGAGTAGGCAATTTCAATAACTAAGTGCATATAATTTCATAGGCAGTTATTTCATTTCTATCTCTATAATAGAAAAAAATGTTTTCCTTCAAGCTGAAGTTTAACAGTAGACGAGCATATCCTTGTCTTCTTAACTCTGAAAAAATAAAGTGTATTTTCCAGATTTTGAATGTAAAGAGTATAAAAACTTTAGCAGGATGTAATAGGAATACAAAACCATACCAAACCAAAACTCACCAAGCAAAACAAAACTCATCATAAAATAGGGTAAGTTCTTCTTTATAGGTTAATTTTTTTTTATTATCCAAACTCTGAGTTTGCTTACATGGATCAATTTCATATTATATATTTGTAATAAAGACATGAGAAAACACAACTGCAACACACTGAAGGTTCCACTCATTATTCTGATTCAAATCACACCTTAAGGATTTAATAAATGTTGCAAGAGAAATAAAACCACACAATATATAACTTCTTATTAATTATAAATTCTACCTTTTAATGGTAACTGGAAAGACTGTAAGCCTAGAAGAGAAATTTTGCTTTTTATCTTGTGCATTTAGAAGATATGAGTCATCACTATTCCTTTTTCACTTTACAAGGTCAATTTGCTTTCTTCCTTATATGCAAGAGTAGGCAGACTTCCTGAGAAGCAAAACAACACAAGAAAAATGGAATTATAAAGCCATAAATAGTAGTGTAACAAAAATAATACTTTCAGATGCAAACTCCAAATTAATCAAAAAGAACAATGACAAATTAATCTAAAACCACAGAATTAGTTCCTTTATTTTTTTACATTTCTATTTAAATTAAAATTTTTGTTATTTGAATATTCTATCTATCCAAAAGAGCTGCCTGCTTGCTTGCTCTGTGTTTAGAAAAATGTGTGCATATTTTTGCTTCTGTTTCTCAAGGCAACAGCATCTGGCACTAAAACTTTTCCTTTGCTAGTACTGATCTGATGTTAATGCCCCACAAAAAAATTAATAATCTGTTTAGTCTACATGAGAGTTAGATGAACTGTGTAATCTAAGAGTAACAGTGGACTTTGTACTAGTAGTGTGTGATAGTTTCTGTGTAACAGCGGGTCCAGGTACTTGTGTTTTTTTATAAAATCTGTACCAGAAGGATCCAACTTCTCTTCCAGCTAGCTGAGAAGAAGTCTGTGGGTTCTGTGGAGGGAACTGAACAAAATTAATATATTTTGCAAGTCAGGTTTTCAGTAACATTCTTAGTCACCTGTGTGCTCTAGGAGAACCTTTATTCCTTGACAGACACATGGCTGTATCCTCCCTTCTTGCTACCGAGGATCCTTGTCACAGAGCTGCTCTCTTGTTAAGAAAATATATAATATTACATGGTTTTTATTTCTTTGACACACTGTTCTCTGGGTAATACCACATTCAGGAGGTAGGAAATGTCAGAAAAGACAGGAAATATTGGATCGCCTGAAAATATATTAAAAATTAGGGTAATGATGCTGATTTATTAGTGAAGGTACAGAAGGCCAACAAAACTAAATACAACTTGTCACCCAAGTTATGGGCTTGTATCATGTTGTCATGAAGGAATAGCAAACCACAGTGGAATAAGGAAATGTCAGTAAATCAAGAACTGCAGTTTATTCCTGTGCCAGTAAGTCATTGTGTACTTTTAGGGAAAAAAGCATGTACAGTTATAATTTTGAAAAGTAACTGCTTCTTTTCTGGAGGAGCTGTGAGTCCCTGAAAACCCCTGAAAAACCTTCCCATTGACTCAGCCTGAGACTCCAGGTTGGGTGTTACACAAACATTTCCCACTTCAGCTCCAAGGACCCTGGTATTTGTTTCCAAACCAACATTTTCGTTGGTTTCTCTTGGTGAGTCAGTGCTGGACTCAGTCAAGGCTTTACACAGGAGTGAAGAAGTGGTGGTGATGTGACTCATTCACTGAAGTTTGGATGTAATCCCTTAATTTTGAAGGAAAGACTTAGGAGGTCGAGATTGCTGTGTTAAGAGCTACTGGCACTTCTGCAAGAATGCTGCAGCTGCAACCTCAGTGTGATTATTTGAATAAATGTACAAGCCTGAGGGTAACATCCCTTTAGATGCCATTTAGGAGAGAACTTGAACTACTACTTGTTCAGTGGCAAGTAGTTGACTTATGGTCAGTGCCTCTTTTACACAAACAACTTAGAAATCTGCTTTGTGCTTTTTTTTTTGTGCTTTCCCCTTTTCTTAACTGGGATGTTAAAAAATGCTTTAAAATGATTTTTTTTAATTCTACTGAAATTTCTTGTAATGATATTCAGTCATTAATAGAGAAGCTGGATTGCTTTCCTTGCATTTAAATTTGCAGTTATAAGTGCAGAAGCATGGCAACAAGATAATGGAATTTTTTAAAACTTTGAAAAGAAATTAAACTGTCAGCTTAGACATTCCAGCAACAATCGCTCTGTACTGTAGAAATTAAAAGCACATCGTTACTTATGAAAGTGTAGGACATCATTGCAAACTTCAATTTTTCTTCTTCCAAAATAGATGGCAAACAAAATGGTTGATCACCTATTTTTCATGCTGTCTAGCAGAAATATTGCAGCTATGTATTTGGAAGCCTCTTAGGCTGTGACATGCACTTAAATTCAAGTAATTGTTACCATTACCAGTTGTGAAGTCATGGGAATGAGATTGCTGCTAGTGACAGAAATAATGACCAATATAAGCATGTGTGATTTAACTGATATTTCTTTCCTTTTTCTTTGTGTTCTTTTGTTTGTTTTTATTTTCTAAAGAGTGATATCCTTTCTGTCTTATATAAACCCGGAATATAAATCTTTGCAGAGAAACATCATTGATCTAGCAGGAAAGACAGTTCTCAATGGGAATTTAATTTTCTTTGCAGGAAGCACTGAGGCTGTACGAGGTAGTGGCTGCAGCTGTCTTTCTAAAGAGAGCAGAGTATTTCTGTCCTGCAGTGACTTCCTTTGCACACAACTTTGACAGCTTTAAAAGTCTTTCCAGAGTTCCTCTCCTTGAGGATGCGGAAGTGTCTACACTGTTAAGATTTTAAAATGAAAACGCGACATTGAAATTTTAGGTTAGAATTTTAGCAGGTCTGTTGCATGTGAGTCTCTTAAACTGAAACAATACAATCCTAAAAGCAATCATATTAAACTAAATCTGAACAAATCCCTTTTCTCTCTCCAGCTAGCAGTATGATATCAGACGGTAGCATAATGTAAAAAATGATGATTGGGGAAGTGTCTGGCTTCTTTAATGCAGAAAATAATCATCTATTTGTATTTAAATACTTTTCATCAAAGCAATGTTATCAACATTTACCTGATATTTAAAAGTGCGTTATCTTTGGATACATTAGGACATTCCTTTTCATGTAAAGAGCTTATGGATGACTGCAACAGTAGGGAAAAGCAATAAAATATTTCAAAATGTATTACTTTTCTGGTATTTCAGCTGGTGATGAAAGATGAATCTGCTCATGGACACTGTCCAAAAAAATGCCTTCTTTGTGTTTGTCGAAGCTATGGAAAAAGGATTGCAAGAAGAAATTGAAGAGAATATTGCTAAATTGTGTGAAAAGCATTCTTCTGAAAGTAAATAAGTAAAGAAGTATGGTTCATCCACAAGTGGAACAGTACACCCCAGTTTAATATGCATATATTGCTATTTTTTAGTATCTCTCCTCTCTTCAGACTTGTCTTAATCTGTAAAGTTTGAAATGCAACTGTAAGAATGAAGAGAGGAGAAAACTCTGCTCTAAAAGATCAATGCTCATGCCCCTACATTTTTGAGAAAATTCTCCTTAACTCTTTACTATTGTTCATTATTTCTAATATAATACTGCCTTGATTTTCATCTTTCATAGCAGCTTATGCAGAATGCTTTCCAAATGAAATGAAGCAGTTATGGAATAAAAGTTAGTATCTAACAATAGGGCAAATTTGAGAGAGGTTTAAAAAGCTGCAGTTTTCCACAGAGATTTAATTGAGATTGAGAGCATAAGAAGTGTATAGTCATTGAAGACCTTTGGATATCAAGAGCTGCATGTAAGAAGGAATTCTTATGTTATCACCACTAATTCAATCATAGAATAAAATAAGACAATAAGCATTTGCTAGATTGCCTTGGAAAGCAAGAGGATGTAGGATTTAGAACAGTCTGGAACAAGTCCATGGTAGAAAACCAAAATAAAACCAAAACCAAACCCCATCAAACCTTGTGAACAACAAAAGGCAAAAGAAGCTTAATTTCTTTTTCACCTTCTATCCTTCCTGCCTTCCTCCCTCCCATTTTGAGGAGAACTAATTTATTTGTGACTGTGGACTTGTCGTTTTTGTGAACTCTGCCAGTCTCAGTGGGGACTGTGTGAGGAGTTAGGAAGCAGCAGACTTGCAGATGGTGAGTTAGTTCTCAGAGGAGAAGGCAGAGGAGACATAACAGTTCCTGTAGTGTTATAAGGATGTAACAGAATTATTTTGCTGTCTTTCAGGGCTGGCCTCTTACAAGAGTGTCTTCTGTACATGTTTGCAACATGGAAGAAAGTATGAAGTTAAAAATCAGCGACAGGAGACAGGACTGAATTGAAATAAATGAGCTTTCTAATGCAGAATCCTGCTTTCCTACCCTGAAAGCAGCTGGAATCTGGCAGTTGCAGGTTTCTCCTCTTAGTGAAGATCCAGCAGTTTTGAGAGAGGCTGATCCAAGACAGCACTGTAACAAATGAACCTGGGTGACATATGACAGCAGCCTCTGCTGAAACTGGTTTCTGAGCCTGTAAACCATCCCTGTTCACCATCTTCTCTCCCCTGCAAGTGGACGTTGTCCTTCACTGCAACTAGGGCGCAGTTGTCTGCAGTGGCAAAATGGATGCATTATTTAGAACTCTCAATTTCAGCTGCAGCTATGTGCTGACAAAAGTGCTGAAATCCAGTCCTTGCATTTGAAACTTCACTTTTTTTGTGTGCTTTCTCAGAGTGTGTCTGTTTGCATTTCATCAGTTCTGCACATATACTGAGATGGAGAAAGGAGACTAAATTAATTATGAGAACTATTTGTGTGATTTATACATTATGCAAACATCCTTACTGCATTTACTGATGAATATGTTGTACTGTGGCAGCATTGTTTTATTTTGCCTTGTTATTTCACATAAGTTTACAATTGATGTTAGTACCAAAATCCCTGGTTTTTGTGTAGCCAGGAAATTTATTTTTTTTCTAAGAACACACTGTCCTACTGACTTAAAAAAAAATTCTAAGTTATTTATATTCTTGAGTTAATATCATTGCAAAGAAAGCTCTTCAATATAGAAGTTTTCCCTGTAAGTAGTTCTTTAAAAATAAAACTACTTTTTTTTTTTTTTTTTTTTTTTTTTTTTTTGGGGGGGTGGGGGGGAGTAAGTTAGAAAACCAGAGTAATTCAGCCAGGAAGAGACCTTTGGAAAACTAGACAAATATCCTGCTCCAAGTAGGGTCAGCTGTGGGATCAGACAAAGATCTGTTTTTGTATATACAGTGAAAAAGACGTTTGTCTGATCTGATGTGACCAGGGAGGCCATTGGCAGCTTTTGTAAATCATCTAAATTGGGAAGCAATAAAAAATAAAAACAACAGACCCTTACAGGGGATCACATCCATGGACAACTAACTGCATGTAGAAAGCTGAGCTCATGGTAGAACCACTATGTGCAAATACCAGGCTGACAGACAGGAGTGAACACCTTGCCCAGCCCAAGGGAGTGTCCTGTTCCCCTCCATCAATGGGATGTGGGAGCTTTCAGGGATGGCTGGGAAAGGCAGTGGTGAAGGGGCACAGAATAGGAACTGTGAACTCCCTGCTATTCCCATCTCATTTGGATAATCAAATCTAAAAGTTATGTTTCCGAGTGGTGACGTTCTGTCTTTATGTGTTATGATCTGATTATTAAGAGATGCTTCTGCCCAAATTACGGTGCAAATGAGACCATAAGCCAAAGTCAATAGTATAGAGGTTATTTAACAGCAAAATCTGAGGCATTTACAGTAAAATGTGATGGATTAAGTCACCCCCTGTAGATCCCGTGGCATCCCACTGGTCCTTCTCCACCCTGGTCTTCTAGGTGGTGGTGGTCCCTGAGTTGTTCTTCTGGGGTATCACCTTTATATAGTCCACTTTCCAGGTATCCACGAGGGATAGATGCTATTCCCATAGCTTGGGATGGTATGTGTATAAGCAGTTTCTTCCTTTCCCCCAGTCTGTCACAATGGGAATTTTTGTCCAGATGAAAGAACCAGGTTGTGCTAACCAGCCTTACCTCCATCAGGCTTGGAATTAGTTCCTTCCTGTTGCAAATTCCTCTCTTCTGTGCTTGTCCCAGGTTCCCACTCTGGTGGCTTATCTTATGGCAAGTTCTTCTGTGGCTTTGACAGTATTTGAGACAGGATACTGTGATATTTAAGTCTCTTACATTATGGCTGTGACATTCAGCGGAGAATGAAGATAAGGATACTTGCATGTAGCAGCCCTGTGCTTTTGTCACTGATGCCAAGTGCTCCTTCCACATGCCAGGTGTCATTGCTTGGACAGAATCACCTTTTTGGTGTATTGAGGATGTGAGTTTTTTCTCTCTGTGTAATGGGTTCAGTGGTCCAAACTAGACCACAGACCTTGGCTCACTACATTCCTTGGTCTGAGAGGGTCTTTACCCCTTAAAGTTCAGGATGTGTCAGTCCAGGTGGCACTGTGCCCTTGGCATGTTTGTGTGATACCTGTCCCAAAGGTGTGCTGAGTGGCTGGTTGGCACAGAATTTTGTTTCCTGTTTATCTGGGGAGGGGTTGCATTAAGAACAAATATTTCTGTTTCCATGTGTACTGGATGCAGGATTCTTCCGAGGCCCTGGAAGTGTGTGGTGTCTGTGAAAAAGATGCCAGTGTTTGCCATGGACATGGGATGTCACCATGACATCTGACTGAGCCTGATTAGCCTGTGAGGAAGAACAGAGTCAGGCCATTTGTATTGTTCCTCTTTACTCAAGTGCTGTATTTGTGCATGCAGTTCCTGCAAAAGTACAGTTCTCCTGCCCCTGTACATCTGTGAGTGCCTGGTAGTGTCTGTGCCTGCCTTTCAGAAATGAAACCTCAGCCCTAGAAGGCTGCTTCATTAACTTCTTAAAGTGTTGGAAAGCTTCCTGAGGTGGCAGATGTGTGGCCCAGTGTGCCAGGAGGCAACAGGTCCATTTGCAAATATGCCCAAAGTGCAAGACTTTATTAACAAATATTCTAATATTCACTTGAAGTTAGTTCTAGAGTTAACATCTCTAGAAAATAGAATACCTCATGAAAACAGCAAATTGTGTTGGCTGTAGAGAAGGCAGAGACACAGGGGAAATGACCTAGAGATGGCCTGTTTACAACTTTTTCCTTGGACTCATCTCAAAATGTAAAAAAAACCCCAAATCCAAATGTTAAAAAAAAAAAAAAAGTCATATAGTTCAGGCAGGCTATGGTAACAGATTACTGTAATGTTGTATAAATATAGGCATAATTTCATCAATGACAGTTAAATCTTTGGAAAAAATACCCCATAAAGGTACTAATTCAGTGGTCTTAATATGTCTCTTTTGGTTTGTTTTACAGAATAATTCTCTGAAGAACAACAATTTGAAGAGGTTGAACCAACAGATAACAATACAGACTGATGACTACTTAAAAGTTCCTTAGGAATAATGGCTAATGAATTGGAAAAAAAGAACAGAGGAAAAAATAGCTTAACACCTAAATACCATCAGGAACTCCTGCTGATACAAATGTTCCAGGTTGGATAACTAAGATAATTACTGCTAATTACAATCCTGTTTTGTTTTGGTTTGGTTTGTGGGGGTTTTTTTGTTTTCCATAGATAGCACAAAAGAACAAGTCCTTCCAATTCCATGGGTTCTGTTAAATTTCTTACCTTTTGTTTTTGCTACTTTTATTTATTTCACTTTACTATTGTATCTGGGCAGGTACTATTTTATCTTTGTCAAATTTGTCTTTACACTTATCATTCAAATGGGTGTTTTTCAGGACTTTTCAGGACTCAGAATCAGATATTTTACATCCTGAATATACAGTTACAAGTAAAATACTTTGAGTTAACTTTCTTAGTGTCTTTATATTCTCCTGGATCATTTTCTGACTTTTAGTGGAATATAAAAATATTTAATTAAATGATTCTAGGCAGACAAACTATCTACAGAATGTAAGCCCCAAGTCTGTAGGAAGATTGAGGAGTAGTGCTATGAAGAGTAAACAGCCTCATTTGTCTCTGTGAGATTCCAGCCCTTACATAGTTGTCACTGGAAATTTGAGTAAACAATCCAAACTTCATCATTGAATAAGGAGGAAGAAAACTAAAAACCTGCACTAATTATCATGAAGTGACTACTTCATACCCACTCACAAACACAATTAAATAGGACAGTGGAGAATTTAAAAAAAGAAGTTTCAAAGTGATTAGTAGAAATGAAATCATTCTGATTATGTGCACAGTTCAAGGCAAATTTTTTTTGTCAGATTGTAGGGTTGTACCTTCTATGTGTTTTAGAAAAACAGCAACCTCTGCTCTGCCACACTGATTGTTCTGTCTCATGAATGACCATGTCTCTAGACTTGACTCCCACAACCTTGACAGCCTCTCTACTCGCCATCACCCTCATTTTTTTAAAATAAATCTCACTTAGATTATGCCTGTAGGGCAGGCACAAAGGCAGCTGCCTATAGATGCCAAACTTGATCTGTAATATCTAGCTCACATGCTAGTGGGATTTTGGCCTTGAGAGCACAGATTCATGGAACCTGCAGCTTGGCTGGGTTTTGCAGCCTGTGCTGCACTTCTTGCTGCCACAGCCACGTTGCATCTGATGTTTCAAATACATATTTGCAGCATATCTAAGTCAGTTTTACTACAGTGACTGCTATGACCTCAGAATTGATATATGCTTGTTTATAGCCCTCATGATCAGGCACCAGTCCATTTACTTTATCTGCTAGGCAGACATGTTTTTCTTTCTCATACCAAATAAATAATATGTTTTCTTTTGTACTTGCAACTAGTTTTTCCTATTTGTCTTAGTTTCTATATGATCTACTCCCTTACTCTAAAGGGTCCTTGTTTCTATTATCACTTCCCACCACTTAAGATGATAGAGGTTATATTTAGAATCCTATCTAGAATATCTTCATCCCTACAAATCATCTTTCTTTCTCTTTTTTTCCCATTATAATCCTGGGCCAATAACTACTGAAATGGGTGAAAATTAGAGGCCCAGGGAAATGAGTTGAAGAGAAAAGTGTGCTAAATACATTTGCAAATAACTCAGTAGGAAGGAAGAAAACAGGATCAGTCAAGAGATTGGAAGCACAAAAAGGTTACCTTGACCTCTCTAAACACCTAAGAGAACTGTTACTTAAGTAAATGGAGAAGTTGGTGTATTTAATTAGATTTGTTGGATTCAAGTGCTCCTGTACTAGCTGTTGTACGGACCCTCAGAATGGGGTGAGATTGAAAAGCAAAGAAGCATAATCTTTCCTGACAAGTCTGTAATAGTACAGAAACAGTAATTTCTTGAGTACTGTTGAAAATTTTCACTTCTAAAGTTAATGCTTGTTTATTTTTTCCAGGGTGAGTTCACTGGGACATTCAAAGGGAAGCAAAGTGCAAAGGGGCAAGAAAGCAGGTGTGTTATAACACTATGATTCATTTTGTTAGAGGATTAAAATTCATGCAAGAGAAAATAAATGGTGAAGTTGTAGTACAGAATCATCATTTTCATCATGACAAGAGTATGGCAAGGTTTGTAGAGTACTCAAAGTAAATCTACATAGGTGTATAAATAAGGTACTAGATAAAGTTGGGTAAATGCTGTACTTCTAATTGTCTCTCTCAGGTATCTAAATTTCTCTAAATATCTTCAAGAAAACAAGTTGTCTCTATGAAGCTTATTTAAGAGATGTTTTTCTCAAAAGTTTTTTTCCCCAAGAAGTAGAGTATATCTCACAAATACTTCTGATTTCTCAAGCTTAATACAGAACACAGGGATAATAAGTTCAAGGATAAATGCAAGGAATTAGGTTTTAAAATATAACCACTTCTGTAGCTGTATAACCTTTAGCAGACTGGATTTGTTGAGTTCAACGTTTAGGAGATAAAATAATTCATTCACAGAATCTCAGAATGGTTGGAGTTGGAAGGAATCTCTGGAGACCATCTTATCCAGTCCTCCTGCTGAAGCAGGCTCACCTGTGGCAGATTGCACAGAATCACATCCAGACAGGTTTGGAATATCTCCAAAGAGAATGAGACTCCACAGCCTCTCAGGGTGATCTGTTCCAGAGCTGTCACCCTCATTGTAAACAAGTTCTTCCCCATGTTCAGATGGAACTCCCTGTGCCTCAGTTTCTGCCTCTTATCCTAATGCTGGGCACCACTGATGAGTCTGGTCCCATCCTCAGGACACCCACCTTGAGATATTTGTGATATTTGTGTGTTGCCAGGACTGAGTAGAGGTGCAGGATCACCTCTCTTGACCTGTTCAAAGCTTGTGTTAAGCTTTAACATCGCGTGCATTCACCATGAGTCCAAGATGTTGCATCTCTGCTGTCCTCTTTCTCCCAAGTCACAAATTCGTGATTGTTTGTGACCACAGAAGCACATTTTATGGGGAAATGGAGAGAGTAGAGGTGGTGTTAAAGTCAATTAACTATATAAATGTCCAATGAAACCACTATAAATAAATAAATAAATAAACAATAACTTCCTAAATAAAACTGAATCATTTGTGTTAACATATAATAACCTAAAACAATAATAAAGAAGGCTGAAACCTACTTAAAAACCCCTGTAGTATTTAAGCTGCAAAGGCCCAGGACATCAGCAGTGGATGGGTGCTCTGCAGGTGTAAGAAATGGAGTAAATGACTAAATTATCCAAAGCAGGGGGCAATACAGCACAGGAGATAAAAGCAGCCAAATCACCATAATAGCTCCTGCCTATATTTGCTAAGCCAACAGCAAATTTATCTTGGAAAACGTGAAAAATGCACTGTTAAAAACATCTGGGTAACAGATGTTTTACTGTATCTGTAGGAGCTACCCTGTGTCTGTGCCTGTCCTTCATTTGTATGAGTTACAGGCTTAATATTTTACACTGTATGGGTATCATGTCTTAGACTTAAGAGTTCAGCAACTAAACATTGTAAATCAAATGGGGAGAAAATGGATAAAAAAAATGCAGGAGACCTCTCAAACTTTATTTTCACACCTGTGTTTTCTTCACTTTTGCTTCTAGGAGGCTTCATGAGTTGTATCTGATCTTTGAAATGTTGTCTTGTACAACTGGTATAATATGAGAAGTGTACTTGCACCAACTTTTTTTTTTTCTGAAATAATGGAAATGTAAACAAAGGTACAACTGAGATAGCCAGGAAAAATAAATAGCTAATTAAAGGTTCCAGGTATTTAAAATATAAGGTGTTTGAATTACAATGTAGATTTTGACTTTTAGCTAAGATCTGACTTGGAAATCTATCTATTAAAATATTATCAGGAGATTAGTCTGTCAGAGTCAGAGCAGAATAAAAGGTATGAGCACACAAAATTACAGCCTTGCAATTTATAAGTAATTTAGTGCTGTTATATCTCAGTTTTTCAGAAAAGTTTAAAAAATGTTTCATTGCACCAAAGATGATTACACAGATATGGTTTTCTTTAATGGAGACCTTGGGGTCTTGAAAATGTGTTCTCTTGTTCTCAGCATGAGCAATATAATTTCTTATTTAAAAATATGAGATCATAAAAGTGTTCTGTCAGAGAATACTCCATTTATGCACACGGGTCTATGTATCTGTGCACGGGCACACAAAGTGTGCTGACCTTTCATTTCCATATATTGTGTTCCTCACAGGTGATTTCCAATACATGGAATTATCTGTAAAATTATGTATAGCCTGATATTTATGGATGAGTAAATCTGAAAATCCTTTTTGATACATACCCTGTGGCTAACACCAATTATGCAGGTGAGTAATCCAACTAAGGTTTTACTGAGCAATAGAAAGGAAACATGAAAGAGCACAGTTCTGTTGTGCATTACTCACTTTTTGTTGACCAATCCCATGACTAACTAAGCCAGCATATCTATCAAATTTTTAACAGTAAAACCTCGCTTTTCTCACTTTATTGTAGAACATGATTTTTTTTTTTTTAATATAAACATACTGCAAGTTCTTTTAATGTTAGATCAGAATCCTTGGAAAATCCCACACTTGGTTTTAGGGAAATAGGTTTTCTCTTCTTTCCAAGATAATGAAACTTGATACAGCAACCAAGCAAATATTAAGGAAAGCAAATACTAAGCAAATGCCTAAGCAGATATTAAGAACCTGTGTTAATGAGTTTAGCATTTATATTGGGATTCTATATTGTTACAAGCTGTTTTTATTGTCATAGGTCTTTGCACATAGTAAGTTGGAAATGACCTGACTAAACAAGCAGTAATCTGCTTACAAATTGTGCTATTTGTGAACAATGTAAAGTAACCTGTGCAGTATTTTATATTTGTTTTAAGCTTTTAATTTATTTATTTTCTTGTTTGTTTTGCACATTTTCTCAGTCAAAAAGTCTCTAGGCAGTGCTAACTAAAGATTATCAAGCCTCAGTGAGAGGCTTTTGGAAAAAGTTTTACTGAATTGAAGGAAATTAAACATATTTTAATCTTTTCTTCAAAATGTCCTTAAAATGCTCCGCTGCTAAAAGCTTCCAATTTTCATTTTATCATTGTTGTTAATACTTATTATTTCAGGTATTGATAGTGATTACTTTGTAGAATTGCAGTAGAATAACAAGCATGAAATTTCCAAATTCTATTTTATTTGCAGGCTGGCTACACGTGTGTCAATCTGTACAGGTTCTATTATACACCCACCTCTGCCTCTTAATCCAAACAAATATTGTCTTCTGTGATGAACTAAAGCACCACTAGGAAATGTAACATTGTGATAAAAAGTGAATTTGATATCCAGGGAGAGGCAAAGAGTGGAAACACAGAGTATAGTATATAAGGAGCAAGTACATATATGTTTCTTCAAACAGCTTTCTCTTTAGGAATAAAGACTCTAAGGAAATTTTTGTTGGAATTTTCTGTTACTTCATTCAATTGAAATTACCATGTGCATTACCCAGAGAGGCTGTGGAGTCTCCCTCACTGGAGATATTCCAGAACCATCTGGACACAATCCTGTGCCATGTGCTCTGGCTTGAGCAGGGAGGTCGGACCAGGTGACCCACTCTGGTGCCTTCCAACCTCACCCGTTCTGGGATTCTGCATGAAATGAGCATTTTGCCTGAAGCTCCTCAGGAATAGGATGTTACTAACCAGGCTACCTTTTTGCAACTATTGGGCTGTTGTCAAAAAAGCATCTGTTGATATATTATCTTATGCACTATGGAATTTGTTTGTTTACTATATTCTTCTCAAAAAATAATTCTGATTTGATTGTGAAGAATCCTATGAACGAGAAAGTTGTTGTTCTCACCTAGGTGGAACTGAACTCATTAGCAGAAAAATAACTTCCAGATTGCACAGCAGGAAGGCGGATGACAAGCAGAAGGGATGGGATGATACAGACAGGAGTGAGATTTTTGATAGACACAGCAGGCAAGCAACCACTAAAACAATCTAGGGATCAGAAGGGCTGTTTAGACTCTGCTGAAACTCCTAAAACCACTGAGCTAACAGAAAACAAGCCTGAAAGCAAATAACTGTCTTGCAGGCAGATAACTTCTATTAATATTTATGCACATTTTGACAGTTTCTCATTGCCACTAAGAACACATCTGTGATCTTTATCAGCATTACTGGTCAGAAAATCAGGAATCAGATCAGCAAACAAAGCATAACATATAGAGCTAGAACTTTTTTTTTTTTTTTGTGGCCTCATGAATTTCTGAGGAATCCCTGACAGACTTTGGAGATGGGACAAAGACTATTGTTGTGTCTTGCTAAAGATCTTAGTTTTGATGATGATGTGTTCTGCAGTCCTTGCTTCTGTTCTCTCTAAAGGTGTCTTTAGATTGTTAATGCATGATATGTGTGAAGACTAATAAGAAGATGATTCATAACAGAGGAGCTTCTTACAGTGAGAGGAAAAGGTCCATGCTTTTTCATAAATCTGAGCTTTCACTAGAGCATTACCTCAGCTGATAACATTCATGTACAGTTTATATTGAGAGAAAAACATGAGAGGAAAACCAGTAAAGTAACTGTTCCTCTGTCTCTGTCTGCAGCTAGAAAAGAGAGAATAAGGGAAAGAGAGAATAGAAAGTTAAAAGGGTATTTTTGTATAAACTGTTGGTTTACATAAAGTATTTAATTACCAATGGGGGAAAAAAAAACCCCAAAACCCAAGAGTTCTGTCCCATGTGCTTAGATAGCTGGCCTAGTGGAAGGACTTTGTTATTCTAAATTTAGGAAGTTTTCATTATTTATTCATACAGAAGTAAACTGTGGAGATCATGCCTACTGGGTGAGGCAAAACCTTTTGTACTGTTCTGTCATTCATTATGTATAGTCCATATTTTTAGATATTAACAAGGTTACAGAACTGTAAACTTTTGGTGTTTTAGATGTTTTTAAACATAATCTCAGGATATTTTCTTCTCTCACATCATATGTACAGGAACTTCATATGCTTCTATGGTGTTAAATGTTGGCCCTTTCCCCCATCCTGACTTTTGCTGTATTGAATAAAATTGGGTGCCATTTGGGGTTTTTTCCTTCTCCACTGGAGGGGATGTCCATTAGAACTCAGCTGTTTTCATTTGAAGAAATAGTTGAACCTACTTAAACTACCTATCAATAAACTAAATATAGCTGGGGTTTTTAAAGGTCCTTACTGGAAAGTATTTATCTACAGTTTGTTAAAAAAAGTATATGTCTCTTTCCAACACCACCTAATTTAACACCTAAAGGATTGTCTGAAATTGTTATATACTGAGAGTAACTTTTATTTTGATGTAAATCCTTACACATTTCAAAAGTAGTGAATGTGTTCACAGGCCTGCTGTCCAGCCTCTGTTCACAAAGAATCCTTGCTCTGGATCTGCCACCCAGGTGTGTCTTTTATTTTTCAGCCCCTGCCCCTGCCTGGGTCACTGTGACTTTGAGTGCTGTGTCCAGTCCTGGCCCCTGACTTTAGGAAAGACAATAAGGTGCTGGAAGTAGTTCAGAGAAGGGCAATAGAGCTGGGGAAGGGTCTAGAGAGAAAGTCCTATGAGAAGGGGCTGAGGGAGCTGGGGGTGTTTGGGAAAAATAAGCCACAGGGGGACCTTATCGCTTTCTAGAAATCCCTGAAAGGTGGTTGTAGCCAGGTGGGGTTTCAGCTTCTTCTCCCAGGCAGCAAATGACAGGACAAGAGGACATGGCCTCAAGCTGTGCCAGGGTTGGACACCAGGAAGAATTTTTTTACAGAAAGGTTTGTCAAGCGTTGGAAAGACATTGCCCAGGGAAGTGGTGGAGCCGCCATTCTTGGAAGTGTTCAAGAAATGTCTGGACGTGGCACTCAGTGCTCTGCTCTAATTGACCAGGTGGTGTTTGGTCAAAGGTTGAACTCAATGATCTCAGAGGTCTTTTCCAACCTAAAAGATTCTGTGATTCTGTGATTCTGTTACTCCCCTCCTGGGCTGAGCCCCATCCTGCCATGCTCCCTGACAAGACGGCACTTCTGTCCCATGCTCCTGAATATAAATTCTCTTCTCTAGATCAAAAATTCAGGAAGTTTATTTTGAATATTCAAAAGCAGAACGCACAGATTCTGGTGCTTTGAAAGGTGAACCATGCAGGGCAGAAACCAATATGGCTTTGTTTGGGTTATCATCTGCCTGAGGCTTTAATGATGTTTTTTATCTTCTGCTTGATTGCTTTCCTTTGTAAATCATTCATCAAAACTTTTATTTTTGTAAAGGAAAGCAAAAAACTATGTACTGTAGTTACATGGTGGATATTATAACTTAAAAAAATTATAGATCAACACTACAGTTTAACATTTAGCTGGCATTTATACTTTGCTATTTTAGAGCTTTGTGTTGGGGTTACACCCTGTATATGCTTCATTTATTAGATATATATGATGTGTTGTGTAGTAATGAGATCAGTGAGAAGTATTCTTACTTCCTGTATCTCATTGAATAACAAAGGGGGAGAAAGCTATGAAACATATGCCCATATGTAGCTAAATGAGGTAACTAAATACCAAGTAGAGAACTGTATCACAAGTTTTTGGCTGCTTGTATGCAGAGTGGCATGTCCCCAGCTATAGGGGGGAAAAATAAACTTTGATTTTATTCTCAGTACCTTTGCTTTGTTAGTATTTTATTCTTTTGTATTTTTTTTCACTTTTTATACACTATAGCACTGGAAAAGAAAAATAAGGTAGAGAAAAAGGAGGAAAAAAAACAAAGCAAAAAACCACATATGGTTTATAGCTGTCACTGATATTAATATCTTTCTGTAGAAGGCATATTTGAGCTACAGTTAACATAAGTGGTTCACTGCCTTTGTAATGGATATTGTTTATTAAATTGTTCTCTAAGAGAAGATATGAGCAAAGACTATTACAAAAGAAGTGCTGAGTTATCAAGCCTTGTCCAGATTATAGAATGGTAGTACTGGAATTACAGAAGTGTCCGAAATTCAAACAATATCTCTTGCTCTTGCTTTTTTTTCTCCCCACTACATTAAAAGTTAAGGGTGGGGAGGGAGTTCTTGTGACACTTCTTGCACCTTTGAGTTAAGAATAGCAGTTCTGCCCCTGTAGTTCCCTGTGCTCATTGCCTGCAGTACGAGCAAGTAGTTTGTGTCTTCAAGGAAGTCAAAGAGCAACTGGAGATGATCTGACTTAACTCCCATTAAGTTCTGCACACATCATATCACCTTCCAGCTGAGAATTACTGACAATGAAGTGCTTTTTACACCCCCCCCCCATCCTTTCACTCTTTTCTTCATACTTTGTGCAATCAATAAATGCATTCAACAACTCTAGTGGCCAGGTTTATGGCTTGTAGGAATTGCATATTTCTGTTACCTGGACTGCAGACACAGAACTCACTGTAATGTGTAGCACACATCTTGCTCCACAGGGAGAAGAGCTAATGAATTGTAGTTGCTAGAGAACACGTAACATTTGTGTGCTGTCCACAGGCACTGAGCTTGCTTATGGTAGGATTATACCAACTTCTTTAGAGAAAGCATGAGAATACTTGGATTTATTTATACATTCATCAAGCAGACACTATTTTAACATCCTTTTACAGGAAACAAGTATTTTTTGGGGGCAGATCCTTGATTGATGGGAATCCTTGTGGTACACTAATTTTTGATGATGGCAGTTCATGCCTGGTCTTCAGCCTATATCTATTTTCTTTTTACTTGCTCTCTGGTTTTCATACATTTTTCTATACTTAAGTCATATTCTGTATTATTTTAATTCAGGGAAACAATTGGCAGTCCTGAATGCAAAAACACCACAAGCAACCATTCTTAAAGGAGGTAAGAAGAATGTTTAATAATTATATTAAAAAAAAAAAATCAAAACCCGAAACCAAAACAAGAGAAAGCCCCAAAGTAGAAGAAGATTGTTTTACTCACATTTCAGGGTTTTTTTTTCTGTCATAGAAGCTGATGAAGACTGTTGAAAAGGGAAATTGCATGGAAAAACATACTCAGAAATTTCTGTTCCCAGCAGTGAAACTGTAAGTTTTCCTATAGTTTTGCATTTCATCTATTTCGGAGGTTGCTATAGTAATGAACTGCTGTGGTAAAAAAACTGGGGTTTCATTTAACTTGTGATATAGAGCTATGATTGGCCTTGAGAGTTAGAATTCACATAACTACTGGCTTGTGGCTACAGTAATTAATGCAATATTGTTGGTAAATATTATAGCACAGCATTGGTTTATGGCTTAAAATATTTTTATATTTAATTGGAGTAATGCTTTATGTTTTGAATCATATTGTTAGTGGTGTCATGGTTGTATATTTAGAATGGAGGAAGTGTTGTTTTCAGCCTTTCAATATATATCACACATTTCTGGTCTGCAGCTTAGTGTTAAGAAGAAACATGTATTTGAAGATGCTGCACTATAGATATGGAAGAAAACAAGTTTTATGTGAATGGAGCCTATTAAAATGTCACTTGAAAGACACTTCAGTGGGACAAGGTAGAAGATACTTTATGTTTTACACTTTATTATACATATATTTTTAAATGTGCTACTGATTTCTTTCTGTTTCAGTGACAGACAGTACAAATCACTGAATAATCCCAATGATTCTTTACCCTCTCCTATCACACCAAAACAGATCCTGTAGATGATTTCTTGTTATAAGGAATCTTTTCTAATTTTTTTTTTCCCACAGAGTATTATAAATACTGTATGTATAACAGTTTTATACTTAATTACAAATCAGCCTGATTGTGGAAACATGCTCTAATCTCTTCCTTTAATTTAAGTTAAATGAAACTGTACACAGCAGCAGCCAGACAACTTCATTTGCCTAATGCACAGAGTAAACAACCACAGAGTTATATCAGAATTCAGGTCTTGTGGCCTCACTCTTGAGAAGCTGTTTTACTAAGAAGAGGGGAAAAAAAAGGAAAATAATAATAATAATAATAATAATAATATGTATTTGTGGTAAAAATCATACAGAAGTATTATTTAAATACCATTTTTACTTTGGGAAGAAATCCTGTTGATAGCCTGATGTGTTAAGCATAATGTCATAAGTTGTGAAAAAAGTCAAGAGCCCTGAGCTGAAGAATCATCATCATCATCATCATCATCATCATCATTGGGTTTTGATATACCACTGTGTTTTTTAGAGTACACATATCATTAATCTCTGAGAAAAGGGAAAATGTCATGCTTTTTCTTATCTGCCAATATAATTAGGCATTTTCATTAATGCTACATCTAAGAGCAGATTGCTGCAGAGGAGCGAAAGGTAGATTTGGTATTTTCTACATGTAACTCAAATATCAGAGTGTTTTACTTGTGGTACTCAATTATCCTTTTATCAGAATTCGTGTCAAAACTGTAGCATTAATATTCTAAATCTGGATCTTCTGTTTGATCACTGCAATTGTTTTCTCAACTTGACTAGTTCTAAAGATTTGAGATCAGTGATTAAAAAATCAGCCAAATAATTAGAACTATTTCACAAAAATTGTCTAATGAAATACTGCAGCTCAAATTATATGTACTGTAATTGTGTATTATGTTTTAATTGGAATGTTTTATAGTAAGGTATAATTCTTGCACAGCATTTTACCTGAAGAATGGATGTTCACAGGCCACTTATTTGCTAGTCATTAAGATTTGTTTCCATTCAAACATAGATAAAGCTGAGCTCTTGATGAATGTCATGAGCATCCCAACATGCTTTACACATGCATACTTGTGGTGGTACAAACACCCACCTCCTTGAGCCACACTGAGATCTCAGAAATGCTCATTAGGCATCAGCCTTGATGAAGAGCACCTGGGTTCAGCTCCTCTTGAGCTTATCAGAAGCACTGTCTGCTCCCAGGAGCTAGTGCTGTATAATGAGCTCCTGAGGTTTTCATATTAAGCAGCCTTGGAAACTTAGTTTTTTGAATAACAGCCCAAGTGGAACTACATTTTTGTTATTGAATTTTCAAAGAAAGTTACTGACCTAAATTGCAGCCAGGATGGAAAATTACTGTAACTAAAGCCAACTCTTTTGTGACCCTATAAGCCGTGGTCCTACATGAGACCCTTTGAGCTATCCTGGACCACAGAGAGCCGTGAGCAGCAGCCTCCTTCAGAGGGGACACCTCTCAGGGCTGGGGAACTCTCAAGGTTGTTCTACTTGGAGGACAGCCTCTGAATTCCGATGATGGAGCCCCAGCTGATACCCCCATTCCTCAAGGCCAGTTGAGAAGATGCAAAGACATCCAAGTGAGTACTTCACTGAACTGAAGGGGAATTTTTCACAGGGATCTGCCTTGTACAGACTGTTTAGGTCTGTGTGTGTGTGAATACGCCACAGCAAATGGACTGCGAGTGTTACTCTCTGGGATTCTTGAGTACATTAGATTCATCTCTGATTTAGGCCTATAAGAGAGTTACTGTTGTGGTTATAGTAAATTCTATAGAATCTGTTGTTAAATTTCTTCTTTTCAGTTATCAATTCAGTGCTGTTAAACTTAAGTGCTGTTTAGACCTTTAGGCCTAAACTGTTGGTGAAGTCCTAAGGCTAAGCTTGGTGAGGGCGTCCACCCTGAACCTTGTGACTCAGTGAGATGGTCTCCCTTGTTCCTTTTCTTCCTTTACCATTTCACATCCTTACACTTCTTCTTCTATCACTTCTATCACTTCTTCTATCCCCAACCTCCACTTAGATAATTTTGATAAATTTTAGTTTTAGATTTCTTGATTTTAGATTTTAGTCCTATTTTTTTCGTGTGTTTTAACCATCTAATAAGTAGAAGGGTGAACCTTGAAAAGTATCTTTGGTGTACTTTCACTTTGATGTTAAATCTGCTTTTGTCGAGCAACACAATTGTTTGGGTACCCAAACCCAGTGAACTTCACTGCTTATAAGTATTTAAACATAACATTTTAACCATATTTCCTGAAACATGTCTCAGCTTTCAGTCCTTTCAGTTTTTGGCATTCTGACTGTAAAGACAGTGTGTTCTGGCCTATTATTTGGAATTTGCAAACAGAGATCTGTCTGGTTTAATTAGAAACCAAAAAATAAGCCAAGATTTCTAATGACTTCCGTAAAATCACAGAATCATAGAATGGCCTGGGTTGGAAGGGACCTCAGAGATCAACCAGTTCTAATCCCTCTGCCATGGGCAGGGACACTTTCCACTAGACCAGGTTACTCAGAGCTCTGTCCAGCCTGTCCTTGAACACTTCCAGGGGTGGGTCACCCACAACTTTCCTGTGAAAGCTGCTCCAGTGTCTGACCCACCCTCACAGTAAAGAACTTCTTCCTAATATCAGATTCAAATCTACTGTCTTTCAGTTTAAAGCCATTCCACCTTGTCCTGTCCTTGTAAAAAGTACCTCTCAGCTCTCTTGTAGACCCTTTAGGTACTGGAAGGCTGCTCGAAAATCTCCCTGGAGCCTTCTCTTGTCCGGGCTGACCATCCCCAACTCTCTCAGCCTTTCCTCATATGAGAGTTGCTCCAGCCCTCTGGTAATTTTTCTACCCTGGTTTCACATCCTTCTTATACTGGGGGTCCCAGAGCTGGATGAGGCAATCCAGGTGGGGTCTCACCAGAGCAGAGTAGAATCCCATCCCTGGACCTGCTAACTACTAACCCTGGACTCTTCTTTTTATGCAGCCCAGGATATGATTTTCTATCTCTACTCCAACAGCTTACTTTGTGTGAAAGATTGATCGTTTTTCTGTATAATGCAAAGTGTAAACAGCTCACTAAACATTCCATTGCATTTCTCTTTCCTGACGAAAGATGCTGACTAAACAAAATGTGCAGGAACTCTAAGGCAGATTCACATTTGCTTTTTTCTCCCTGAACAACCAGGGATGTTAATTAATAGCTTTATCGTGAAATATGTCATCTTGTACAAGCTCTACCATCAATCTGAAGACTGTTACCAAATAAATTTTCCTTTAACAGACCAAATGCAATGGAATCTGTAAGTGGAAAGTGGGGAGAGATAGAAAACCGGATGATAAAATATAACTGTAAGAAAACTGATTGCAAACGTTATCTTTTACGACCCACTATGAAAAAAGTGCCCCCAAAACCATGCAGTTCACAGTGACTTACTGCATCCACTTAGTGTATTGGAAGTGCATATTCAAAAGAGATTGATTCATACATGGTAATCACAACTCACTTGTAAAAATGAATAGGTAAAATAAATTAAACACATATTAACACGAAAATCCTTCACCAATAGTAATTTAAATATTTAGTAGAGCCTATATTAATTAATTTCAGTGAAGGGGAAGATAAAAATCCTAATAAGTTTTCCAGGACCTTAAATGAACATGCCTTCCAAAGATGTGATGCAGCGGATGTGGTTTGAGATTGATGAGAAGCACACCATGTTGAGCTTGTAGCAGCACATTGTGATAATTTGTACACTTTTACATATAATAGCTATATTTGACTCAATGAAGACACAGGAGAGAGTGCTCATTTTCATGCTGCAGTATTGCTAAACACATCTTTACTAGGATTAGGATTATTTTCCCTCTCTTTTTATGTACCTTTATATACCTTTATAAACCAAGTGGTCTTGATTCCCCCACCAGCCTGGATATTTTTCTTATTCCTCAGAAGATGCATTCTATCCCCTTTTAGCTACTGTACAAGAGAAATATTCTTCCTTTTCTGTATTTGCTTATGTGGTATTCCTGTCAGAATAAGGCTACCAGGGCTGATATTTAGTTCTTTTCCTGGAGCTGGATGGGTCACCCGAATAAAGTCCTGTTACTAACTAGCTGTGGTCCCTTTTTAAGTGTCATGTTAAAAGGGGAAGAAATGGAGCATTTTCTGTCCAACCTGTATTAATTTCTTTTTGCCTATCAGTGTGTGTGTCCCCCCCACCCCAGGAAATCAAAGTCTTTTAATGTCCAAAATAGTCTGCTAGCATCTCATCTAATGAGACCCTTGGCTTAACACATTTGGTGAGAGGGAGAGGACATTTGGTACCTTTTTATATAAGGACAGCACTTTTTTTTGTTCTAATCCTTTTATCAGTTCCTGGGAATGTCTCCCCAGATGCTGGGGTTTTCCAGGAAGCCATCAGGAGGTTTTTTTTCTCCTTTTGTGTAGCCTTTCTATCACTTTACACTAAGGAAGGTGTTGAACCACAGGAAAACTTTCAGTAGGTATGAGGTGGTTCACTTGATCTGTTTATATTCAGCCACAATTTGCATGATGTTTTATATGTATGAAATAATTCAGTCACTCCATGGTTGTTATCACAGTTGTGGACTTTTTGATCATTATGTTTATACTACACTATTGGATTTTTAAAGGTGGATTACACTTTTTAATAAGTAAAAGGTTGTAAGCTGCTTATTTTGGTGGCTGTAACTATTAAAAAGTGAGTTGCATGCTCATGTTGTCCATCAACTTTGCTGTTATAATATTTTCTTTATGTGGAAATATTATTGTGCAGTTTTTGTTCTTTTTAATTAACCCCCACTCTCCCATTAAACCAAAGGAGGAACATGTTTCTCCAACTTTCAGTTTTGCCACTGCACACAGAGAAAGTAAATCCAGTCCTATGGTGTGTTTTCTGTGCTGTGAAAAACACCAAAATTCTAAATTTAAGAAAAAAGTATTCAACATCTGAATAAATGGGCTCCTCTGATGTTACTGGTCCTGTTACAAAATCCATTTTGGAAAACATCTTTCTGGAAAACAGAAAAAATATGAACAAAAATTGTGCTCTTTTAATACAACTTGTCTCTTCCAAGAGAAAGTGGAAATATCCAGATATTAAGCATTCTTTATTCTTTTCTGGAAGGGAGACAAGAAAATAAAGATATGGACTACTGAATATCTCCCTTCTTTGTCCATAAAGATTCCCCAAAAGGCTCCTCTGCATTCTGCTTAGCAAGGAGCCAATGTCAGAATTTCCCTTTGACTACCCAAATGTGACCAGAATTATTAATTTCTGTAGTATTTTGGACATCATATTAATTTTTTTCACTTTATTATAATATAGTCCCTCACCCTGTAGCATGTCTGATTATGTGCCATTACTAATACATCAAAAGACAATGTAAAACACTAATGAAAAAACCAAATGTAAGTACTTTCTTAGAATATAATTGGATTTTTTTTTCTTGAAATATCTTTTCCATTTTGCAGAAATCTTATTGTGTGGGATATATTTGTTCTGCAAATCCACTAAAAAGTGTTTTTTTTAACAAGCATTTTCAATCATAATCTGTTTTGATTAATATTTTTCAGCAATATTTTTCAACAGATATAGTGATAGAATGTTAAAGTTACAATTTCAAGTACAGAAGGTTTAGATAAATCCAATTGCCACAGTCTGTGAGTGTATCATAATTCAATAAAGTACCCACAAATTATTTTATGATAGTTCTGTCCTCATTCACTTGATGCAATGGCCTTTCCCTTCATTGCCTCCAAATGCCACAGATCAACCAGGCAATTTTCCAGTGTGGCATCTGGTGTCCTGATTTTGGCAGAGGCTGCTTTTCAGAATCTCTCTTCTACATCCAAATAGGAGTTTGTGGAGGTGAAGTGTAAAAACATGGCTTACTGTGTTTCTTTTTTTGCCACTTTGTTCCAGTCCATGTGAGGCCGTGCTTTGGGGAGTAAGTCCATCTCATCTCTTCATGTTACTCTGAGGTCAACTGACCAGTCTTAAATAGGAGCATGTTGGAAATGTCTGAAGTCATGTGTTCCCCCCTGAACTCTGGACAGTATCAGAATATAAGAGTTTTCTAGGAAAAAATATATTTCTTTTAAAAATAAATATATATCAGTATATTCAATGAAACTGCTGCAAATGTATTAGTTTTATAACAGAAGATACAAGTTCAGCAAAATGCTTCATTTTATATTGCCTTTGGCATGGGCAGAAGAAAAATCTTTGTGTATCACAGACACTGCCAAGACCCATGGAAGAGTATTTTTTACATTAAACTTACATACATTTTCTATTAACTCTTAACATCTCTCAAACATAGCTTTTATTTCCCGTTGTGATTCCCAGAAGGACACTGACTCTGTCTGTATATACTTAGTGTGAATCTAGATGAGCAGAGCAGGATTCAGGCATCTAAAAATAGGCTCTCCTGGTACTGGGAGGAGCCCCACTGAGAAACAGCAGTCTGGACATAAATGGGTGTCTCAAAACCCTCACAAAACTGCCAAAGGACACCAGTTGTTTACCTATTTGTAGCTGAATGGTCTCTTTACAAAACTATTCAAGTGCTTACAATTAGGTGTCTAACAGCATTTTAGACATCCTAGGGTATCCTGCCATCCCAAGTTGCCCCTTTGCAGATCTCCCACAGATCTGCTGTCACATATGGCAGCTCTAAGCAGGTGTTCTGTGGCCTCGAACAGCTCTACATAGATGTGCTGGTGCATTTGAATTGTTTTGCTACATTTAGTCATCTAAATTTAGTTTTCTGCAGTGTAGTACTGAAAGACATCATGGGGTATTAAATTCTGTGCTGGAGCAGTTTCAGCTCATCTGGGCTATTTAAGAACTGCCTGTCAGGATAAGTTATAATTGAACAAATAAAAGCTGAATTGTTACAGTATGCTCACCACATACGTATTCCATATGTACAGTTACAACTTATTGCATTCTCTGCAGTCTCTTATTGCTAAAACTGATTTCAGTCTGAAACTCAATGTCATAACAACCAGTACCCAGATGTGTTCAAGTCTGCCAAGCAATCAGGCATGAAAATGCCCTTGTCTGGGCAGTCTGTTCAGGGATGCTGCAATACCATGGAGGATGAGGTGCCATCAGCTTTCAAGCCTCTCCCCTCTTGGGTTCTGCTTAGGAGTGTGCTTGGTTTGATGTGGCTCATTGGAATCAGTCAGGGGATGACAGTGGTTAATCTCTCTATCTTGACCCACCACTGTGAGTTACCAGGATTTAATCACTGTCTCTGTTTTAGATCTCGTTGTCTTGAGAATTTGCAGGTAGATTTCTAGGTGTCAGCAACACGTCATTTTTATTGCTCTTGTCCATTCACATCAATAGGGAGAATTTTATTACAATTTTGCAAATTCCTAGAAGATTTCTGGGCTTCTATTTTCTTATACTTCATAGACAGTTCAGTATGTACTGGTAAAAACTGACATCTACTATTTTATGGTATTCATAAGTTTACTTCTCAAAAGTCTCCTAAGCTTCTGGTATATTTCAGCAATATATTGTCATAAACTTTTCACTTTCCTAGCCTGGAATTGCAAATGAAGATTACAGTTCTCTTCTTTCTCTGCAATCATTTTTGTCTGTAAGTTCTAACCTAATGCACTCTTCATATGCTCTCTGTCGGTTTTATTGGATTCTGATGAGCTTTATGATGTGCCTTCCCAGTTTCTCATTCTCTATTATTCACCTCACATTATCCATTTTTATCCAAGGCAAACTGGAAAGGAACTTTGAAAAGAATCAGAAGAGTCACATGCCATTGCTAGGACACAGTCTTACTGTGCATTGTCATCATACTTTCTCTGACTGTCCTTCTGAATATTTATTAAGGGCTTCCTCTCAGGCTAGTCTGAACTTTTTATCAATCTCTGTTTATAACTGTCTCTGGTTATAACCAGAGATCATGAATTGTGCAAGAAATAGGCTGAAATTTTGACTAAGTTCATCTTAGTAAGAGGAAACTTATTTTTGGTATGATTCTGTTATGGAGCATGTTTCTGGCTATGCTAAACATTTATATGCAATTAAAAAAGCTAAGAAGTTTATATCATCAATCTCACATTCTGGTATTAACAGCAGGAGGAAAAAAATAGTAGCAAAAATAATATGTTGAAAAACTTTATATTCTGAACATTAAGTTTATTTGGAAAGTTTTTTCAGAACCACTGGAATGATGATGAAAGTCTGTTGGTAAAAGTGTGAAAATGGAGACTTGAAAGACAGGTTAAATCACTGGAATCCAGTCTCTTCAGGGCTCTGTATTGGCTCAGACTGTTGCCTTCTGTAGCCACCCTGACAAGACAACTAGTTCCAGATACTGTGATTCACACAAAAGTTCAGTTGAAATGTGCTCCTAATGACTCTGTGTGACCTTTGGGCATCTCTTGTGTCCCTGTAGCTGAGAGGAACACCAGCAAGGAGGGGTCCAAAAGGAGGTGGAGAGGGACTGTGAGGTGATGGCAGCCCTCAGGAGAGTTTGCCCCTGCAGAGAGTGATGTCTCCCCATTGGCCTGGGATGTGGGGTGTGTCCATGCCCAGGCACATGAGGAAGCATCAAGACCTACAGCTGCTTCCCTGAGGAGCCACGGGTCAGGACTTAGCCTTGGAGACAGCACAGGGCACAGAGTGGACTTCTCCCTCCTTAGTTGCTGAAGGCTTTCAAGACTTTCTATGGAACAACACGGATCCAAGGAAAAGGAGAGCTGCACAGCACACATCTACTGTCTGCCATGTCCTCAGAGGTAGCTGTGCTATCCCCATTCCCCTCTTCCATGTGAGGCTTTCCTCAAACAGTTTCTGATTTTTTGGCTCATCAGCAGGGGTTCTGTTTTGCCTGGTCAATCCCTTTAGGGATTTCCTTGTTGTCCTCATGTACGTGTCCTGCTGGATTTGCATTTTGTCCTGGGTTCTCACACATGCATGAGGCTGCCTCAGAAGGGTTCTAAGGATGTCCTGCTGGGACAGATGTGTTCTCTTTGTTTCCACTTAGCAGCAGGCAGCTGATCTGAGGCTGCTCAGAGATAACATGGGTATGGCAGGTTCAAAAGGGCCACTCAGTGGGGGCAGCCCCATGTGTGCCATGGACAGCACCAAAAGAGTGTCTTGCAGAGGTTTCCCCTGGAATGGAGGAACAGCCCTCACTGAGTGCCCAGTGGACACGATAACCAGGACAGGACAGTGCATGTGTGGGCTGCATTCCTGCCTATGATGTGAGGCTTCCAAGAAAGCTCATCAGGCAAGAGAGGAAGGGGCAGTGAGTTGTGATATGAAAGATCAGGGGTATGACAAGCAAGCCACACCAGCCTTTGGGGTCTGACAGCCAGAAAATTCACTGGAGACTTTCTTAATACCTGTGGATGCGTCCACCGTGCTGGGTCCAGAAGAAATATCTGGGATGGTATAGCGTGGTAGGAATTTTGACTCCTTGGCGTTGCAGGAGGTGCAATGGAAGTCTGTATATACAGCCACAATTAGTAACATGCTCACAGTTATTTGTGAAATATATTTTGAAATAATTTATGAAGCACAGGGACAGAACCCTTTCTCTTGGCTGCTACCTGGTGGTCAAGATGCTGATAAACTAGTCTTTGTCTGATGTAAGCATCTACAGTGCATGAGCACTGTTACATTTTATTATTTTAAGTGGCAAAACCTGCATTGGCTTTCCAACCAGAACTATTTTAGGTCTGCACAACGTTCAATTTGTTACAGACTAAAACTGTTTGTGGTTTTAAATCCAAAAATGTTGTCGGACTGATAAAATGTCTGCTCTCTGCAAACGAGCTTCCTACTGGTAGATTGCAATTCACAGCAAGGTCTGTCTCTGTCAATTCATACAACAATCTCAGGTAGGCAGAGTGGAACCAAATGAGTATTTTCTGCAAGTGAATTAATTTCCCTTGTGGTTAGTGGGCAGTATTGTGTGGAAGTTTTGTATATATATATATATGTATATATATTTATATATTTTTTTCTTTAGAACTGTGTCTGCAACTAACACACACATCCCACAGAAAATTTAAAATGTTTGTTCAGTTCAAGTCAGTAAACAAGTATTTTGTGCTGATGAGATTTAGCATGGAATTATGGGAGCCTAGAGATTTCATAAACCAGCTCACTTGACTGTCAGACATCTGTTTATGTAATAAGAGATCAAGGGGATGAAATGATGGTTGATGGGACTCTATAAACAAAAATTTTCGAGTGGTTATATACCACCTATGTAACTTGCTATTACTTTCTCAATATTCAATTGAAAACTTATTTTGCACTTCTGAAGTGCAGTGATTTCTTTTAAAAGACTTCAGCAGCAAAAAAATTTCACAGAACAGGACTGAAGCAAACTCTAAGTTAGGCTGAGTTACGTTTGTTTACCTGCCTATACACAGAAAAACTGTGATGAAATTAGTCATATACATAATGTCCACAACAAGAGAAGCAGTAGAAAACGTATTGAACTGTGAGGCTTAATCTGCATGAGATTCAATGCTCGCTCAAACTGAACTTTTTCTACTCCTAGGACGCCAGTTTAACTATTTCATGGCAGGTTTTCTGACACTCGTTAGACAATTTTGCATGCATAAACTATTTAGAGATGGCATGCTTTTTTCTAGAACATGATAGAAGTATTTCATTTTACTTTGTTGCATATTTGAAATTGGCAGGATTTGTGGGTGATAGAAAACCCAGCAGGTTGCCTACACCCATTAAAACCAATACTTGGCTCTACCTGTCTGCACATGGGTCTCTGGAACTAAGGAGAAGAGAAAAAGCAAAGCTTGGATGGGCTGTTACTGACCTCGTGTCTAGAATTTCTCAGCGAATAGTCCTCCTAACTGTGACTTTAACTTAAACCCTAAAGGCTCCTTCCCCTAATTTTGTTATAAATCACTCAGTTCACGAAAGCTTACTTGACACATTTGCTATCTAAGGACTCTGAAAGCTGTTTTTTAAATCAGCCTGATATAACCAATTTCACTTAGGGCAGCTTATTTCAGGCCTGTTGATTTACACAGAAACAAAATGTAGGTGAAAGAAAAAACTGTGTAGAAGAAATCATAACTGGGTTAATTTCTACTGAATTGAAATAGCAATACAGACAAAGGACAAGAAAAGCAGAAGCAGTGTTTGCACAGACACAAAAGGAATAGTAAAATTAGAAATTTCTCCTTATGAAGGCAACAAAAAGTCTGTTATCAAGGTACAAGTGTACAGGTTACAATGAAAGGGCAGTAGATGAGCAAAGTAGAAGCCATATGGCAATTTAGCAATTATCCGGTTAATGAGAGATATGGAAAATAAGCATTTAGGCAAATAATGCTCAATTAATCAGTCAGGCAATTAAGCAATACTATGAAATGTCTTATGGCTCCTACCTGTTCCATTAAGTGTAGGGAGAAAGAGCCTTAGGTTGTCATTACATATGAAAATGCTGAGCCTCCAGTGCTCATTAGGAATTAAATACTAAAGATGGGAAACCAGACTAAGATCTTTTAAAAGTAAGACTCATTTACAGTAAATGAAACAAACAGAATTAGATCATAACAGCTGGTTCAGTTTAGATGAGTTCCCTCCATTTGTAAACAACACATTGCTGGGATAAGGGTGGCAAAACATTTGGTAGATTATGAGAAATGGTAAAACTCATGTTATGGTTTTGTTTTACAAACATTGTGTGCACTACCAAAAAGGATTAGATAAAACACTAAAAGCTGTCTGTCTGAAAGGCTGAAGTTTCTCATATTGATGGGACTGCTGATAAATCCTGATGAATAATAGCAGTGAATATGATGATGAGAGTATTTGCACTTAACATTAAAGAACTTACAAAACTTTTCAAAAGACTTTCTGATGTAAATATGTTTATTCTCTTTCTTAGTTAATTTTAATGGCCTGGTGTGTATCTGAAATATTGGAAAATTTTTTATTTAGAAATTAGTAGGCCACTTAGCTCTAAATATGATTTCCATCTTGTCCATAGTGTTGTTATTT
>JAWWES010000001.1:13994208-14006577 GCA_035583135.1 Lophotriccus pileatus
TGCTGCATCAGGAAGAGAAGCCCAGGCATTTTGTTAATGAAGATACAATCGGAGCTGATTGAACAGGAAACTCAGAACAGCAGCAGTACAAGAATATGCTGTGAAAATTCCTTTCAAAGTAAATTGTAATTACACATTGTGGCAGTAAAGCACCTTCCTTCTGGTTTTCTCAAAGCATTCTGAACCCTTAAGGAACTCCAAGGCACACCTTGGTGCTCCGTGGTCCTCCAACAGAGATCCGAGCAGGTGCAGCTCTGGCCAGGCTCAGTGGGTTAATTTGGAAAAGCCATGCAACTGCAGTAGCGTGGCCAGACAGTTCTGCTGATTAGTTTGGTGTCCCAGCAGAGATAATTAGCTCCACACTGATGTAACTTTGCTGTACTTATTGTCATTAGTACTTTGGCGTCAGCTCCGATTTCTCCTCGGCTGTCCACTTTATGGCACAGAACATACTCTTAATTTCTATAGTCTCTGGACAAAACATGTGTCATGGTAGTTGGGAAGCCAAAGAACAGAAGTGGGAAGGATCTCTCTGAGAGGCAACAAAGCCAAGTCCCTAAACATGTGAGAGCTTTAGTGACTTCTGAGACTTGTAGATAATCCACATTTCAAGTCTGTCCTGACAGTGGGCTTAGTACTACAGATACATTTCTATAGATATGTGTAATTTTATGGAATATAAGTTTAAAAGACCAGAACAATAATTGATGAGAGAAACAGAAAATGGAAGGCTACTTTTTTTTGTTGTTGTTGTTAAGGGAACCAGGAGTCGTTGTTTGTGATACACACAGACTGTTTCTGTGATATGCTAATATCTTCCTTGTGACTGAGCATTTCTGAGGAGGTAAACCACTGGACTGCACTGTCAAAATCATCACAGACATCAATATTCATTCAATATCATGTCTAAATAGAAAAGGACCAAAAAACATTTTGTGTAAGATGTGTATTGTTTTCCTATGTTGTGTTTTTGTTTGTTTTGTTTTGTTTTTTTAATGTGCCAACCTTTATTTGTAAATGTATAATGCTATTTATGTTAACGAGTCATTAACAACAGTGCTAGTTAACAACTAGCACTGTTGTTAATGACTAATCTTTTCTAGATAATGGTCACCATTATCAGATATAAAGAGTATTCTGGGCTACATTAGGAGGAGTCTTGTCAGAAAATTGAGGGAGATGATCCTTCCTCTCTGCTGAGAACTGGTGAGAGGCATCTGGAGTGCTGGATCCAGTGTTGGGTTCTCCAGTACAAAGCAGATGCTGGAGTGAGACTTTCCTGCCTATTGGGAAATTACAGTTTTAGCCTCATTTCATCTTGCACATTATTTAACTGTATGTTTTTCAGAAAAAGCTGCAGTATGAATTTTCCTCATTAGAAGATACTTAATAGTATTTGGGGTGGGGGTTTTATAATTTTTAGTCAGTTTTGTTTGTTGGGATTTTTTTTTAATACCAAAGCTCGGAGAGCCACTGTTTCTTTACACATTTTTTTTTAATGTGTGGTCACAATAATTGCATACATATAACCAAATTTCCATAATGCAAACCACAGATAAAGACAACAGTTAATAAGAAAATACCAGTTATTAATCTTCTAAGATACATAAAATTTGCATTATGTATTTTCCTTGTCAAAAGTGTTGCCAGAGATCAACGTTTTAATTTTCCCAAAATGTGACTCAAAATAATTGTGTAGGATTTGCAGAAAAGATTTATTATTGCTCTAATTGTAAAAATGAAGCAGGGTTTTGTTTTTTTTATTTGCCTAGGCCAGTGCTAAGTATTATCTCTTTGTAAAAGCCTCTCCTATCCTTTAATTGCCATATCGACTGCAATTTAAAATCTGCAGCAAGTATAAATAGGCCAAATGAGATATGCAAGGTTTCATTTGTGTACTTATTTTTAATTGTTATGCAGTTCTGTTTTGCTACTGAATGATTAATGATAATACTATGAATGTCTCGGATAAATAATGCAGTAAGAGTAGAAAATGTTTAACTAATATTTACTCATTATCCTTTACTGCACATTCAGGTAGGTAGAAAGTAGTTGTTTGGGTTTTTCTTTTAAATTTAAATGGCAATGGATACTGCCTAAATCTGAAGTGCTTGTTTGGGTGACATTTTGGAAATCTCCCACTTGAATGGTATCATGACATTTGATTTCGAAAAATTCAGGAGTACCATAAACACATGAAACATTATGTCCAGTTATTAAACATTATTACTTTGCTGAACATGCTTCTGAGATGCTGATGTTTGACATTAAAATATCAGTGTGTGTGTGTGTGGCTGTAGGAAGAGTAGTTTCTTATTTTTCCATTGCAAAAGGGCTGAATTTATGCTGTGAAGACAGAAATTAACTCAGTGACTGCAGGACATCTTGCTGCTTCTTCCTACATCCCCCCCATGTCTCATGTCCTACACTGTCAGTGGATATTGTATTACAGCTACTGCAAGTCACCACAACACTTAAAAAAATTAGGTTTTGTCTAGTTCAAATAGTTCATAATATAAACTAAACATTGGCTCTAGGATAGTAATTCTGATTAGGAAGGGTGGGGGGAGTTTCTCAGTACAACAGAGGAGAAATTATGCAGAATAAAGCTTTGATGAGACATATGAAATTTGGAAAGGGAATATATTTGATATTTCAGAAACTATCAAACATAAGGGGTTAGTAGGAGTCTGAGAAGGTTAAAATAAGAGGAAAATTATGGGAAGGTCAAAAGAAATAAGGAGATGCCATTAGACTTGCATGGACACCTTGAACTCCTGAAGAAGCTGTTAAATTCCTTGGCTTTCCAGAAATAGGAGATAGTCTGAAAATAGAGTGATCATAATTACCTGTGCTCATATTCTTTAGGAGTCAATGGCACTGAAATATCATGAGACTTTCTAAAAATCTTTTTTTTTTTAAGAATATTTAGAGTAAATTGCATTCAGCTACCAGAAATTTACATAAAAATATTTTTTGAGGATATGATGCTAAATTTTGAAATTTATTTATTCAATGTGTGAAGAATTAACTAGTATCTGTTCAGTGGAATAAAGATGCTTAAAGAACCACATTTTATCCACCAGTTTATAGGGACCAGAGATTGCTAGATGGTTTACACAGAAAAATCATGCTTGTGATCTCTCTCTAAGGAATTTAAAATCTCATTTTGGAAGCAAAATGGTGAAGAATATTAAATACTAGCAGAGATGATTAGATAAAGCTATAAAAAGTTTACAGTTGAAAAGGAAAACAAACATGGAATGGCTAATACAGCATGCATAGAACAAATTTTGTTTGAGAAATCGATAAATAAACCCCTGCTCTTTGTAAGCATCTAGCTACATTTCTGTTTTCCTAGCTTTTTCTATCTCACCTGAATATTCTATTTTCTCTGACTTCTCAAGCTTTGAGGGGAATATGCTATTAAATGTATAGGTTTGTTCAACATCTTACCCTAATTATATAAAACCAGAGTGTAGCATATGATTAACTCTGGTGGTTACAACTGTTCTTATAAAAAGGCCATTAGCACCTCACAGTGATCAGAACACGAAATATCTAATTATTTCAAATGCAAAGAGAAGGGCCAATTAGCGTGTTTGAATGTCTTATGAAACATTCTGATGTGAATTCTTAGATATGTATACACAAGTGTATGTGCATTTATATGTGTACATATACATATATTTTATGAACAAAGAAGGGAGATTGCACGCTTTAAAAATGAAAAACTGTAGAATTAAGGTAATTTGAACAGCTGTAATTGAAACACCTCCGTTGCACAATTTAAAGGAAGAGAGAGGAAGCAAGGTAGCCTTAGCTGGCTTCCATTGTGAGATTGTTTTAAGCCCTTGCCATTTTCTCCCCATGTACATTTATGTCAAAAAATGAGCTTGCAGCTTGGTGTAATACCTTGATTGTTCTGCCAAGGGCTAGAGGAGTTGTAAATGAGCAATAGCAATGGATTGAACAACTAGTGAAAACTGGTGTATGGGCATAAAAAGGAATTCAAGGGCAAGTAGAACTCTTGGCCAAAGATCAGACATAATTGCTGCTTCTCTTCACTAATTGGTACCTGCTGATCTGAGTGCTTGTCTACTGTACTTTTGGAGAACGTATCTTTAGTTCCATTTTAAATATGGTTCAAGAGGACTTTTTAGAGCTATTAATTTTCCTCCCCTTTTCCCTCTCTTTGCAGAGCTCCTGTCTTAAAAGTGCTCTTGATAGCAACGTTAGATCAAGAGGGACAATACCTGATTGTAAAGTATTCTAGCCAAGAATCACCTAGTTATTTAAGTCACCAAAAAAAAAAAAAATCTACCGCCAGAAGTACTGTATGTTTTTAAAAAGTAGTATAAACCACGGCTGCAGGCTCTTCTCAAACTATGCACACAAAATTCAGAGGATTACCCCAGTGGTTTGAGTTCTCCACTTAGGTACAAAGAAGGAATTTTCTCTGGCTCTAATCTTCTGGAAAAAAAAAAAAAACCCACTGTAATTAGTTTTACTCATAGACATCTGGCTCACACTAGGTAGATAATCTTACTCTTCATTTGTCCTCTCCTAATGTTAAGCACCTTGCATTGTTCACAGAGTTTAGAATTAATATCTTTCCAGTTCTCTGGAGACATTTTTTGGTCATCTTTCTTTGCTGCGTGTTGCCAACAACATCAGGTGGGTGTCTACAACAATTTGTACATAAGAGAGCTATCATGTTCATTCACACAGACATACACCAGGGTGGTGTAAGGGATGCCGTGGAAGAAAGTGTGGTGGGTTGTTTTGTTTTGTTTTGTTTGTTTGTGTTTTGTTTTGTTTTGTTTTTTTTTTTTGGTTTTTTTTTTTTTTTGTTTGGCTTTTTTGTTTGCTTGTTTGCTTTTTTGTTGTTGTGTTTTGTTGGGGTGTGTTTTGGGGTTCTTTTTGGTTGCTGTTTTTTGTGGTGTTTTTTTTCTGGGAACATTCTGCTCAACTTCGCAGAAAACTGCTGAGAGTGTTGTTTCAATGAAAGAACTATTGTCAAAATTTTCGTATTAATGAAGAGTCCTGATTTTTATAATGCTAAATATATAAAAATACTATTTAACTTACCTTTACCCAAATAGCACTAGGATTGGAAAGTAGAAGTTTATTTCGATTGCTGTTTATATTATTAAATCATCTCTCAGAAGAAATTTTCATTTCCCTTTAAAATATAGTTTCTTAATTCCTGATTTTGAGCAGATCATGATGAACACTGTTCAGAACAGATGCTTAGCAAGTGTAGAGCCTCAGCACTGTGCAAATCTGGATTCTAGACACTCTAATAAACTCTAATCTATCAAATGCATGTCTTTACTGCAGACTGCATCATTCTGTAAGCTTTAAACATGTCACACCAAAATACTGGAAACAAAAGATGGACCTCTGTGCAAAGTACTAACCCTACAAGGAGGACAAGGGCTAAAGCACTGAAGACTGGGAGGAAAAAGTAATTCAAGAATGATATCTCAGATTTTTCTCTTAAAGAGAACTTTATGGTTTCAGGTTAAACAGAGGGAAATCATACAACTGGTATGTTTATCTAAGGGTGAAATTAGGACATATATATAGATATGTACTGCTAAATTTTCACAAGTCCTATTTGATTCCTGCTGTGGATATACAGATATTTATACACATGTGCAGGCATATGTATATGAGTCCATATGCAAATTTATAGTAGAGAATTTGGAGTAAGACTATATACTTTGCAACTCTGCTTTTCACTAGCACAGCAACATTAATCTGCAGAAGCAAATTGATTAAGCTGATCGAATGAGGGGGTTTGAAAGCTCCCACTAGGCCATTATGATGGATCATAGCTTGACAAATGATGAATAATACATGAGGGACAGCATGTTGACATGCTACTTAATTATATTGTTAGTGCAACCACGATAAAAGAATTTCAGGAAGCGAATATGGACACGTCTGAAACAGTATGATGGTTATCTAATTCTATACAGCAAAAGTGTGTCAAAGACTGAATAACAATCAGAGTGTGATACAACTAGTAAAAGTGAAGAGTTGCACACAATGTTGAAGAGGTAAGGGAAAATGGTAAAGGTAAGCATGTATTTGACAAAATATTGACAAAAAAGGACTGAGACTACGGTGTGATGTGAAGGCCTACATAAGAATGAACAAAAATATGCAAGAATCAAAGTAACATTAATTTTTGTGGTGACATTATTAGTATCTGAGATACACACATCCTCTTTTAAACATGAAGTTCATCATAAAGTATATTATCAATGAGTGTAGGTTATATTTTGCCACTTAAACTTCAGGAACTGACCTTAATACTTGCCACGAGAAACCAGACCACAACACATCTATATTATTAATTAAATATGAAGAAAGATTATTTAATAGAATAGGCACTGTCATTGTTCTTAATAAAGGAGCAGTAAATGATCACTGAATGTTTCACTATAGTAAATAATCTCGTATTAACCACACTAACAATGTTCTAGTGAGTCTGCTGATGAACCTCCAGAGTCAAGAGTGAGCTCTACTCCATACATACAGATCTGGCTGCATTCATGGCAAAATAGGTAATTTCTTTTTATTTTTCCCTTGCAGGGATAAAGTTTACCAGTTTTGTTAGAACTCTAGTTCAAATTATTCCATGATTTATCAAACGGTCTTATTGATATGCATCAGTAATGGTAAGTGTTAATACATGTATAGTCTTGTGTTAGTTCTACCTGTGAATTTATTTGCATTTTGATTGGCAAAGTGTAAAAATTTATGTAGCTCATTTATAACTATGCATTTTAATATCAAAACAAATTTATTGTTAAGTGTTCATTTTTATAATACAGATCTTTGATGTCCTAAATTCTATATAAAAAGTAGCACTTTTTTTGGAAAATAAATATACATAGGTTTCCATTTGAGCTCAATCAAAGCTTCTAATATCAATCCCTTGGGTATTGTTAGAGTAGATTTTAAAGTCCAGATTGTGCCAGTTTCCACTGGATGAGCTTATGAAAGACTTGGCATTTCAGTACTTAACGTGATCAACATACCCGATAGTTTATTTCTCTGCAACATGCATATTAGATATTGTCATATTTAAGTGACCATTGTTCTTGGGTAAATAGGATACTACCAGGGACAAAAATCAGAATTCTGAGTAGTAAAGAATGAAATATGTTAGATAGGCTAAAAGGAAGGTTTCAATGAAAATATCCAACTCAGAGCTGAAATTGCTTTTATTGTTTTTCTGTAGAAAACAAACAAAAAAAAATAATATGGATGTAAACTAGAAAGACCTGAAGAAATGAAAGAAGATCAAAGGTTGCAAAAAGGCAAAAAGAATGAATAATAAGAACGGAGATGATTTAGAAAGTCACAAAGCAGTCGGTGAAGTTGTATTAATGATAGACAGTGAAGGTAAAAAGAAAATTAAATGGATTAAATGCCAGAAAAACATTAATTTCAGGAGAAAAAGATAAAATAAAAAATAAGGAGAAATGAGGGGAGAGGAGAAGTATTTTCTGTAGCAAACCCATGAACTCTCAAAGAAGGCAACTGAGAGGGGCTGAAGAATCAGTACATTTACAGTGTGACAGTGTGGGTGAGGGAACATTTCTGAAAAGATGTGAAAGAGCAGAGTGTAGGAATTTACAAGCCAAACTGTGCTGAATCACAGACTTTGGTGAAGGAGTTACTGAATATACCACCCCAAGACAAGGCTGACTCCTAAAAAAAATTATGTTGGGATCTGTGCTACCTGATTGACATTAAAAAAGTGGTTAGACTTTTCAAAATATGGTAATGGAGTTATCTATGTAATATGGGAAGTGATACATTGATCTACATTAAAATGATGTAAGATTTAGAATCATGACTTTTAAAATTATAGTAACAACTTCTTTTTTATTTTAGCACATTCCTTCTTGCCTGCACTGGCTTGAACCGTTTGCCTATTTGATATCTTAGGTAATCAGGTTCCAGCTGATCTGTGATCTATTTTACTTTCTGTGTAGTAGAGCTCACTGTGTGAACAGTTCTTTGGCGTTAACTGTGTCAGAGTATCTGGTGCAGCAAGGGTGCTTCCTCCCTGACATGCTTTCAGACAGCTGCAGGGAGTAACCACTGGGATTTACAGCGATGTAGTTAGTTACAAGTGATGGATAGAACTTCATTCCTCAAATCTTCCCCCTGGTAACTTGAACTGTCTGTTATCACTCTGGTGTGTGTAAGGCTTTCTGGACCATGTGAACTGCAAGTGGCTTAGCTGTCTCTGCACATCCATTTCAGCAATATATTTTCTATGAGAGAACATGTCCATAATGTCAGTTGGCCTTGCTTGTTATTTCTGTCAGAGTTCTTGCTCCCTGCATCATCTGTGCTTCATTCATACTTGCTCACTACGGGGCTTCCTTCTGGAACAAATTACTTCTCTCCCAGAGGAAACCTGGGCATTGTTAACAGGCAGTTTGCTCCAGGGCTTACCTCAGACTGGCGATATGGATGCTCACTGAGATAAACTCAGACCCAATGCTAGATCAGCAGGCCTTATCCCACACCTCATTTGATAAAGACTATTAGTAGAATTCCATGAAAGCACCACTCTGGCTCACTGGCACATAGCTTCCTCCTTTTTTCATAATGAATTTTGTAATTTCCTACTTTCATGACTGAAGAGAAACAATCACTATGACAGGTGTTTCACATGGGTGCTAGAGCACACCAAAGTTTGAAGTCACGGAAACTCTGAGTCCCTTTCACTCACAGAGTAGCTGAAGGAGGAAGGCACCTCTGCAGATCCAAGATCCACCTGGTCCAACGTCCCACTCAGAGCAGGATTAGACAGAGCACATTGCCCAGGTCTGTGTCCATCCTTGGAGGCTCCACAGTGTCTCTGGGCAACCTGTCCTAATGTTCAGCTATGTTCACATGGATAAAAACGTCCCTTGAGGACTGTTCTGCTCCAGGCTGAACAGTCCCAAATGTCACACCCTCCCCTCATATATCAGATGCATCAACATCTCATTATCTTAGTGGCTCTTCGCTGGATTCTCTCCAGTTATATCTTCAAGCACTTCCTGCAGTCCTAAATCTGGAGACCTGCATCCTTCCTCACATGCTCAGCTGAGCCACGTTCTCCAGTGTTCTTGGAGTAGTGTGGGAAGCTGCTGCTCCAAGGAGTGCTAGGGACCATGCACCAAGATTTCTGAGCCCACAGACAGTCCTCACTCTGTGACAGCCCCATATGCTGCTGGAGCCCACCAGCAGTCATGAGCCCAGCAGAGGAAGGCACCTTGGATGTCTTCAAGAAGTCCCAGAGTCCTCTGAAAAGCTCAGAATTTGTTTGCAGGAGGTCTAGAAAAGGGGCTCAGGGTCTGCCACACAAGCAATGTGACTGTGATCTGCCTCAGTCATCCGCACTCTTCCCTAGCACAATGCAGAAAGGATGTAGGTGTGCACAACACTTCTTTAGCCAGCTCCACATGCTTGAATACTTTCAAATTATGCATGTGATGCCTATGGATTTTTTTGATTTTTAGCATTTTTTGTAGGTTTTAGAAGTAGCTGTAGTTATCTCACCCTTCAGAATATTTACACAACCCTATTACCCTTTGATTTCGTGTCAAAGCATCCTTCAAAACCCAGAACTTTGGAGGAGCTCCAAGGAGCACTGGACATGCTGTGACGAAGAGGAGGATGAGGGAAAGGGGGTCCCAGAGACCCCTAACTCATTTTCCAGAGGGGCGTGCCAGGGGCAGAACCGGGGGCAGAACTGGGGGGTGGATAGATCTGGGACTGATGGACAAACACCTTAAATTGTGGAAGCCCTGGGCATGTGGGCATGCATGTCTGTACCCCCATGGTGGTTGAAAGCCTTCTATTAAAACTGCTCTTTTATCTCTACTAAATTTGCCCGGTGAGTAATTTTTTTGGCTCCCATCTGATCTAAGGCAACACATGTGCCTGTGTTTTTCTCTCATGTAACTCTGCTCATATATTATGTATAACTAAATATTAATTGAACTGAAAAACATAGACTCTGTAACCAGTGTTGAGGGTACCTGCCTCTGCTGCAATGATAATTTATCTGCAGTAGAACAACAATGGAGAGAGATGCAGCTACATCAGCCACGGGGTACCAACTTAAACACGGGTTTCTCTTGGCCAAAATATCCTCTATCTACTGCTCCCACATAATTTTTCTGTAACCAGATGGAATTCACACATTCTAGAAATTCTAAGTTTCTTTGTGGCAAGTCATGCCAGAAACTTTCAGGCATCAGTTTTCCCAGACACAGTCTCTCTTCCTGTTTGTTTTTGACAATTTGTACTTGAGTGATTGCAGATTTGTTCTGAAGATGAAAGAGGTAACAGTCACACATACTAACAAAAAAAAGCATTAAGTACTGCATGTCATTATTCTAAAGTGAAAATATACTAAGGATTCCAACTTACATAGGTACTGTAATTATGATGAGATTCCATATTTCTTATTAACTGACACTAAACAGCATTTTCTTTCCATATGATAAATGTTGCGCACATTTACCTTTTTCTTTTTGCAATTTGCACTTCATTCTTTCCTGAATAATTTCAGAAGAGGTAAGTAAAATGAGGGGGAAAAAAAGAGTATTCTTGTGTATTCCGGTTACACTCTGGACTGTGAAAAATAACTTATAGGAAAAATGTATTGAAACTCTCAACATTTCAAATATGCGATAATTTTTTATTATTCTGTTCTCTAACTAAGCACGTAAAGTGGGTATCGTCTCATTTTCTCAGAGAAGAAAATTAAAATAATCACTTAAAGGTGTCCAGCTCACAGTAGCATAAATAGGAACCAAGTTTTGGTTAATGACAAGGTGAGAATCTGCGTATTACAGTGTGTGGCCTGTGAGTGCACAAGGCAAATTTGAATGTTCAAGACTGGAGTTAAGTGCCATTGCCATACTGAAAACTGATTGTGCTGTACTGTTCACCTCATGGGCTTGTCTGAGAAACTGCATTTTAGAGACATTATGTTGAAGGTAAGAATTGGACTAAATAAAAGGACTTCTCCTGCCCCTAAAAGATGAAGCAATCAAGACTAATAAAAGCTATGTCTAAAAAGACTCTACTGTAATAAAAATGAATGGTACAAGTTGCAGACAGTTCCATGGCTGACTTTATTTTTTGTTTAGTGTAGTTAGTATATTAAACCTCAAAATTAAGAAGATGCCTGCACAAAATCTAATTTGACTTTCAGGACCTATCTCACTATTTTGTCTTAAAGCCAATCAGGCTTTGAGCTTGAGCAAAGTATTTATTAGTTTGTTGTTTAGGGGCATTAAAAGAAATCCTGAATATTAATATAATTGTTTTAAAAAAGCACCCTGTTCCTATCACATGTAGTATTATAGATGCAATAATATCTTTATTGCTTAGAGAAGTATAAAGAAAGCAGAACTAAAATAGACTTTTTATGGAGCTTTTGATCACTTTGCATTATACTCATAAACATCAGTATATACAACAAGTTCTACAGTAAGTGTGTGCAGATAAGGTGAAACATTATTAGCACACTAAAAGTAGTGAATTTGGGACTGAGAAAATGCAATAAATGTAAAACACCCATACTCTTTGCCTTCTTCAGCCTCATGCTGTGTGTTTTTAACTTGTGACTTTCCTGCTGGATGAAGCCACCATTATCAGACTGCACTTAACTCTCATTGCTTTACTGTCTGCTGCTCTCTAGGCAGTACATGGAGAGTCTCCTGTGATAATTTCTGAACCTTTTCAGTGCATTTACGTTGGTTTACTTAAATAGTATCTATTGGCTGAGCTTTATGACTTTGTCTCCCTACCTACTGTTACCTTTGAGCCCTCAGAATTCACCAGGAATACACTTCCAGTTTTGACCTTGCATCCATATATTACACACAGCCCTTCCTCTGGCAGACACATAAAGAACATAAAGAGGTTCAAATGCAATCTATGGGGCAATCTAAATTGACACAAAACAATTGCGAACACTGCAGAAAACAGAAGGGCCCTGGATGATAAGCAAGGGCTAAGCTTACTCCAAACTAGTTGTTTGCATTCCCAGTTTCCACTAGAGGTGGTGGATCTCTGGGCTAAACAGTAAATGTTTTTTCCTTTACAGGTGGCAGTTGCAACACAGCAGCTATTCTGAAAAGAGGCATTGCTAGGCTTTGAAGTGCTGTCTTAATGCAAATATGTTGAAAGGTCATGGGAAATCTATGTCTTCAAAATTGTCCTTTTTGTTTTAATTTTATTTATTTTTTCCCTCTAAAGGGCATGTCCTCAGCTTTACAAACTGTTTTCATGCCATTGTTTATCTACAACAGTTTGCTCCACTGAAGCCTC
>JAWWES010000001.1:14010591-14044941 GCA_035583135.1 Lophotriccus pileatus
CCATTTGATTAACTTTTCCATTGCTGCCTTTTGGGTTTTGGCCTGTTTTTAATTCATTGCTGCCATTTCATTAACTTCCTCTGCCGTTTAATTTAACTTTTGTCTTTTGATTTACTCACAGTTGCCAGTGGATTTAACCTTGCCTTGCCAGGCAGCCTGACTTCATCTTCCAACTCCTTCCCTGGTCCTGAACTCTTCCCACAGCCAGACATTTCCCTAGTTCCCTCAAAGTCTACATCAGCTCTTCTATAATTTTTCCTCCCATTTATTCGGTCTTCCTTTGTGGGTTGTATGTGTTTCTGGAGGCATTAAATTTAGATTTTTGTTTGGGTTTTTTTTGTTTACCTTTTTTTTTTACTGATTTATATTTAACACGTCAGGTAACTCATAAACTTATATTGGGAATGACTTAGTCTCTCTTTTTCTTTGAAACATTCTATATTACTGTTCACACATGGTTTTCCTCTGACAGAGCTCAGGGTAGGACGTATTTCATCAAAGAAAAGTAGTCTTCAGAACTAGAGTTGTTTCCCCCAAACATCGTAAACATGTACCCTGTTTGTAAGGAAAGTCAATTATTTGATTTCTGGTGATTCTAGGGTATGTCTAAAGTACTCAAACTTCCATTTAAGATATCATTATGATTTTAATAGAGAAAATTAAAATACATTTATTCCATAGAATACTTTGTAAAAGTGCCTCTCCTTGCTGTCTCTGAATCTTTTTAAAACAGCAGACTACTTTGCCTTGTTGCTCCATCCTCATATTTCTCCTTATACATTCTTTCTCTTTTTAATTTATTTTTCCTGTAGATCAGACTATAAATAAGCAAGTCATTAATATGTTTCCTGCTTTGCCATTTAGCTGTTAATGTGAACTACCCTGGAACAATCCATCTAGACAAAAAAATAATACATAGACAAAGGGAAAGGAGAGAAAATTCCTTTTTTTTTTTTTGATGTAGAAAGGGGCTATGTTATACCATGTATTGTTCTTTCCAGGATCTAGCATCATATTTGAGAAGGTGAAGTATGTTTGGTGGCAATTATGGATGTAATTTTATTGATTATACAATTCTATATTCATCTTCTTCTGATTCTTGTAGCTTCTTGGGATTTCAGAGGTGACGGTGAAGAGATTTAATCTTAGTTATTTATTTGTAACTTAAACTTGCTTAGCTTACTTCCTTTAAGTTTCTGTGGTTATTACTGAGGATTATGGCTAGAACATTCTTTGAAGTGATAAGTCTTAAAATCCGTGTGCTTCCACACCTCCAGCTCCCCTTTCCTTCACATTTGTATTTTATTTCCTTATCTCTCCAGTAAAACGTTTGTGGATGTGAAAATCCTCCCCCTGCCCTGTTAGCCATCATTACTCACAGTGAAGGTGTTTAGGGAGTCCCATTCATCCCCTCCAGGTGAGCTCTTGCTGACACTAGGAAAAGCACCTGCACCCGTGTGGGTGGACACCAGATGCATCTACAGTCACAATGGGGTTCATTTTCCAGTTCCATTGGGATAATCAGGCGTCAGACTTCTTGACAATCCCTGGACAGTCCAAATCACCCTTCAAATTCTCTTTTTGTCTCTTTCTTTTCATCCACTAGCCTTCCAAGATAAACACCTCATCCCTAGTTTATCCTGTTTTTACACTTTTATTCAGTGTGTGTGACGTGGTTACCCTGGCATGGTTATCCTGGCAATTACTACCTCGGGTCAGCATCTCTGTGAAACTGCCCCCTCCCAGTTTGCCAGCTCTAATGTTTCCCATTTCTTCAGTTTCTTGTGTTGCTGCCAAGGCTGGTCAGCTGTTCCACTCCTCTTTGCTCTGTGTGGTGCCTTGTAATTTCTCATGTTATCTTGCCAGTATAGTTACAGGTTGTCTTGACCTTCTGCTCTCATGCCCTAATCCTTCGCCTTTCACAGATAATATGAGTTAATATGAGAAGAACCCCTTTGACCCCTCCTCTCTGACACACAGCCTGCATGCACCTCCCATGGTCCTCTCCATGGACTGCAAAGGTGGGAGAAGGAGCCAGGCTCTCCTGGATTTGCATTGCCTGTAGTATTGGGGTGCCAATATGCATAGTCTGCTATTTTGGGCTCAAAATTTTAGCCCTACCACAACTCACATTTTAGAGATACGACACTTAATAGCATAAGGTTGTTAGTCCAACATGTCCATAGTAGTCCATGTAGCAAAGCCAGGCTCATGTGCCTGATAGCTCACGACACCTGTATGGTGATATTTGCACTGGTCCATGAACATGTGCTTGAAATAAGAAGATTTTGCAATAGAATTGGTTAAAAAATGAGTACCCTTTCACCATGCCTCTGACTAAGATCAGCAATAGCGTGGCCAGCAGGATGAGGGAAGTGATCATCCCTCTGGTGCTTTACAGTGGTGAGGCCACAGCTCTAATCCTGTGACCAGTTCTGGACCCCTCACTGCAAGAGAGACATTTTGGTGCTTGAGCATGTCCAGAGAAGGGCAACAGTGCTGGGGAGGGGTCTGGAGTGCAAGTCTAATGAGGAGCAGGTAAGGCAGCTAGGGGTGTTTAGTTTGGAGAAAAGGGGGCTCAGGGGGGACTTTACTGCTCTCAACAATGACCTGAAAGGAGGTGGTAGCCAGGTAAGGGTTGGCCGCTTCTTCCAGGTAACGAGTGAAAGTAGAACGGGAAATAGATTTAAGTTGTGCCAAGGCAGGTTCAGGTTGGATATTTGGAAAAATTTCTTCACTGAAAGAGTAGTTAAACATTGGAAGAGGCTCCCCAGTGAAGTGGTGGAATCACCATCCCTGGAAATGTTCAAAAAATGTGTAGATGTGTCACTTCTGTGATATGTTTTAGAGGATATGGTGTTATTCAGTCAAATGGTCTTGGAGGTCTTGTCCAAACTTTATGATTCTGTGATCTGCCTGTTCATCTCTCTCCCTCCTCCTGGTCTATTTGAGCTATTTAGTATATTCATTGTAAGTAAGAAGAGCTCTGCTTGAAACAGTTAAAGGGTCCTGAACCTAGAGCTTCAGCACACTGTCAGAGTGCACTTCTTTGTGATACCAATTAGTCCGGCATGAGACTTGCTTCTCCTTCTCCTCCCCTTCCTTCCCAAATGTAAACAAATTTTCTCCAAGCTTTTTTTTTTTTTTTTTTTTTTTTTTTTTTTTCTTTCTTGTTGTTAAACAGAATTGATATTTCTGCATTTTGCAGCGTAAGAGGTGAGAGGTGGAAGCAGAGGGCATTCATCACCTTGTAATGTTTAGAACTCAGCCTGGTAGCAGTCTGAATATCTAATCATATAAACCCAACTATGAGGAATGGAAATTTTAATTTAGGAAGAGGGCAAAGTGGCAATCAGATAACCCACCTAATTCACCTTAGTCCTTAGAGCTGTATTCCCACACTAGAAATTTGGATTGGTTTGCGTGCTTTATTTAAAGAATAGTAAGTTAAAAGAAAAAAAAATAAAAAGAACATGGTGCTGAGATTAAAAATCACTGGATCATTGGAGAAATATGTAGAATAAAACAGTATGATGGCCAAATCAAGGCAAAGACTGAAGCAGAATTATAATATTAATGAGATATATGTGTATGATTAAATTATCAGAACTTCATGCTGATATAGGACAAAGGTTTCAGATGGGATTCATGTTGTTAAAACTGTAAGGTATTGTTTAAATCAATCTTACATGAAAGATTAAGGAATAAAAGCCTTTACACCTCACTAGTGAAGATAGCCTGCTTTACAATAGACGTTCCTAGTGCAGGATGTGAGTCATCTGTTCTGACTTCAGTCTGACAAAGGGATAGTACTGAGAGCTTTCAAATGAACATATTGTATGTAAGTGAACAAGTGCAGAGAGCTCAGATGAATTTAACTAAAATGTCACTATTATTACAATTCAGTCTTTAAAAATCAGTTACCCTACTTTCCTTTTAGCCGACTCTACCCATTTTTATTTTACACTTCCTCTTAAGTCTTAATTAGTCAAAGTGATTTTAGAATGGTGCTGACTTTTGACTCAGTCTCATCTCTTCCAGCAGTAACTGAATATAATTTTTTGTAAAGTCTAAGGTGCTTCTTAAATTGGATGGAACTCTTTTTGGATTCAGGTGATAGCAAACTCTTTATGAGCCCATTTTAAAAGCAAATGAACACTGAATGCTGAATCACCGTGAGATAGATCATGGCTCCAAAAACAAAAGTAAAAGTTTCGAACATCTTGTTCTTTGTGGTTTTTGGATCTCTCATTCCTGTGACTATAGTTCTCCATCAATACAGGAGCAGAACCAGAGTTCTGACTCCCGAAGTTGGTCTGTTATGTGGCAATTGCCAAGACTTCTGTGTGGTTAATGACAAGGATGGTTACCTGCTGCTCTGACAAGGAAAGATGTTGCTGGTAGAACTGAACGATGTGTTTTTCTTGTGAATGATGTTGGCCTTGATAGAAGAGTTTTACTATTTACTGTGTTTACAAACAACCTTCATAGCCTTAGCCAGTTCAGTGAGTTAGTATGCTAGAAACAGGACTAGGTTTAACCCTCAGAGAGGTCAATCCTCAGTCCTGAGGTCCTGTGCCTGTGAAATATTTCCATTTGGTGCAACCATGGCCTGGAAAACACCTTCATGTTTTAGGTACGAATCATAGCTACTCTGAATACAAAGCACCAGTGAAGTTGATTTCTAGCTGAAGTAAACATCAAACTAACCCCTTATTGCTGCTGCCTTATAAGCATGAGACATTTCTCTTTGAAGAACTGATGGATCTCTTGCTTGCACATTCTTTCAATAACCCATAAAGGGCAAATTTGGGAAAAAGGAGCTATCTTGTATACCTTCAGAGCGTAATTTCCATGTGTATAATAGAAAAATAAGATGTTGTTCCCCAAAATGGCAACCCTCACTTGATCCTACTTATATACATTGACAGACTAAGTGACTGCTCAGAACCCAACAATTTGCCTTTAAATTTAGAAAAAATGTATTTATCATAGTATCTGATATTATGTTGGTAACACACCCAATTAGTAATAAATCAAGTACCACTATGAAATAATATAGAATTCTATCACACTGCTTAAGATCGGTGTGCAGCTAACAAAACTTTGAGAAGCTCAAGAAATATTTTAATGCTGAATTTTTATTCATATGCCAAAACCAATGGCCACAAAAAATATTTTTAGGAGCTTTCTGACAAATGGAAAAGTCTAGACCTATATGGGAAGAAAATGCTTCCTAGAAAGCAGTACCTGTGAGACAACTTGTACCTTCTATGGTGGTGAACTTTTGGTCCTTCTAAGACATTGTCTTACTATGTTTGAGAAGCTATGACCTGGGTAACACTACTGTTTTGGATAACAAAAATGTCTACAAAGTCGATTGACTTTGCATAAACATTTCTGAATAAGTTAAGATTACACCTCAGAGACCACATAATCTATTTCTTCTCACGTTGTGCTTTACGCAGATATGGTTTAGAAGTGGAGGGGAGCAGGTACACAGTCAAAATAAACCTGAGGATTTTTGCAAGCTTTGAACTTTTATAAGGTGACTCCTGGGACGAAAAGGGACAAAATCAGATATTCTTTGTTAAGATTTTTTTACTTCAATTTATGTAGAGTTCCTGGTGCTCACAAAGGTTCACAAGCTGTGTCTTCTTCCTGAATTAACTTAGTTATTTACATGTGCTCTGCAACTTTCAAGAGTGAGCCATGATATTTAATTCAGTCTAATCAGTGCAGTATCTGTAGGTGATGGGCTAATTGTCTTAGTACAATTCAAAAGGCTTTAAAAATAAATAGTAAAAATGTTGTGGATTTAGCTGATTTCATTTTTTCGGTTGATACATGTGGGAAAAATCCAACTGTATTATGATTATTTTGCAAAATTATATTTAGATCTTGTTTGTGTTTTGATGTCTGTGTAATCAGATCATAATCAAATAATTGAATTTGAACATATTTCTTATCTCGGCTCCCAGTGAACACCACCACTGGGGCAGAAAATGAGCTATGAAATCTATCGTGTTGGTGAGAGAAGGTTCACTCCTGAGATAACAGAAACGCTGTATGACCACTCAGCCTTGGAGCTCGTGAGGTCAAAGCTGGGGATTACAGTAAAGCACAACAATATGCTGTGGAAGGATTTGGTATTGAAAATATTCCTGCTTGTACTCCATCCTTTAGAAAAGGGAAGGGAAGGATATTGAAAGTACTCACTGATGTGGAAGCCTCAATGCTCCATATAAAATATTACAGTTATTTAGGAGCTTAAATTGCACCAGCTTGTAGTGAAGGCTGAAATCAGGTGCTACTGTAGCCCTGAGTGGATGTAAATGTGCTGTGTGTAGCACTACTTTGAGACTTCTTCAGTACCACCTACACCCAGAGCATTTTCAGGAGCTAATCATGTCATTGGAGGAAAGGGATAAGTGTTCCTGAGATTTCTTGTACAATAATTTCGAAGGTATTATTAATGAGACTTTCCTGTATTAATTTGGCATGTGAATGTTAATGCTACTGAAATTAGACTTATAGTGACTTGTATACTGAGTACTAAGATTTTACTTAGGACACAAACTAATTCTCAGCTGCTCTTTGACAATCACAAGATTCTGAGGCTAACAGACATGGCACAAAGTAAGCCTTCTAGGTTTCTGTATAACTATTTTCTGAAGACCATGGATAGCAAGGGTGCTGCTCAGAGTAGGGTAAACACAGACAGAAACTCAGGTGCCTGGAGAATACCCACCAGTGACCTACTGAATATGATTACTTTGGACATAGATGAGAGATGAGTGGGGGCTTGAGAATGAATCGTAAAACCATAGAATGGCCTGGGTAGGAAGACTACTGAAAGATCATCCAGTTCCAATTCCTCTGCCATGGGCAGGGACACCTTCCACTAGACCAGATTGCTCCAAGCCCCATCCAACCTGGCCTTGAACACTTTCAAGGATGAATCATCCGCAGCTTCTCTGGGCAACTTCTTCCAGTGCCTCATCATCCTCACAGGGAAGAATTTCTTCCAAATATCTAACCTAAAACAACCCTCTTTCAGTTTGAAGTCATTCCCCCTTGTCCTGTCACTACAGGCTCTTGTAAAAAATCCATCTCCATCTCTCTTGTGGGCTCCCTTAAGGTGCTGGAACGCCACAATTAGGTCACTCTGAAGCTTTCACTCTTCTAGGCTGAACAATCCAAACTCTCTCAGCCTTTCCTTGTATTTCCTCAGCTGGATTCAAGTTCCTCAGTTCTAACTTCTTGTTTTATGTACTTAGGAATGCTATTGAACCCAGCTTTTTAGTTGTCCTAGTAAATGGGAATGTTGTGACCAACACCTTGGAAAACTTCTGAGTGCTCTTTACCCATCACTATATGTTAAATGTCCATATAGTGAGCTATACTGTAAATTAACAAAATTTGAAAATTTCAGCTGGGTGTGGTTTTGCTCTTGTCTCATTTGTCATTGTTTCTCAGCTATTATCAGTGTTTTAGTTGTTCCAGAATAGACAAAAAGTAAGTGAAAATAAATGATCTTTTTCATGAGTTGAAATAGAAATTCTAACACTACCAATCACAGAAGAGGGGTCTTTCATTAGATATTAATTTAATGCATGAAAAAAATTAGTTGGGGTCACAGTGTACACATGGACACTCAGGGCATTCTGGATGCAGTCTTCATTTATAAACAGTCCTTAACTACCACAGTGTTTGCTGAATCACAAATGCTATTTTCTGTCTTGTATCTTGTTGTCTCTGCTGTTTGAAAGAACAGGATTTATAATGTTTTTTTACCACTTACAAACCTATGTTCTTTTCCATTATACAATGCAACAAATTTTATTTAAGTAAATTAAATATGCACTAGATATTTGAAGGGGGTATGAGGACAAAGAGTTGTGGTAACTATAATTCATGGGGTTTCAGCAACCAAAAAAAATATTGTTTTCTTACCTAAAGATTTATGCATAGGAAAGGTTTTCTTGCTGCAGCTTCAATTCTTTCTTCTGTAAAGCACACTTAAAAATAAAATACATTTGATAATTTGACTTTGGAAGTACCTGTGCAAAGGCTGTGATATGATCCCAAAAAGAATGATAAAATCGTCTTTGCAACTACAGAAATAGCCAACCTTAATATCTCAGATAACTGAAAAACAAAAATGATGCTTGATTAAGCATATATTGAAGGGGTTTTTGAGAAACTTCTCATAACATTTTAATTCCCTGATTTTTAGTTTCATTTTGATAAAAAAAAAAAGGGTTTTAAACAAAGTCATGTCCTAAGTAGGGTTCTGAAGCAGTCACTGAAAAAGCCAACTGTTATCTGCTTGCAGGCATGAAATATTACTTTGTAATCTAACATGTTCAAGACTGAAAAGCTGTATGGCATTATTCAATATCGCTCTTGACCTCATGTGTCTTCTTGTTTAAAATGCTATCAGGTGAAAAGAAGGGACAAAACATTATCTGACTTCTGTAATCTGTGATAAGTGAGAGATGTGGAAGGGTAAATATCAGAGAGGAAAAAAACATCTTAATTAGAGACAATTATGAAAATGTGGTCAGAAAGATAATGGTTTCCCCCATACAACCACAGAAAGTACGTACTTACACTCAGGGGAGAAATGCCACGTTGCCAGCGATGGGATGCAGAAACTGCACTCATAGAGGGCTTATCTTGTTCTGCTCTTTGCTTTCCATGAAGTCAGTGTGAAGTTTGTTTGCTTTTGGCACTGCTGCCTGACATTCAGACAGATGATGCAGAGGGTGAAGCTCATGCTGGGTTGATGTTTCCTGGGGCACACTTTTGGCTTCCAAGAATGTCTTTAAGAGAACCGTGGCAATGCTCGTGGCCACATAAGTTTCAACCTGCAGTATTTCCTCTGTTTCAATATCTTTCCTTCCCATACTAAGCTTGTTCTAGTTTTTTGCCCCAGTTAACAGAAAGTAAATCCTCTCTTCACATCATACTGTGCAGACACACTATGGTTAATAGAAACACTGCTTTTGTCAAATCTTTTACCTTTTAGAATTTTATATATATCCTAAATGTTTCTTTTCATCTTGTGTTTTCTTCATTATTCTTTATCCATAGTTTATTCTCATCAATTTTTCAGATTTTTATGTTCTGTTTAATATCATGTTTTGTTTTCCACACACTTATTTCATTTTATTCATTGTCAACACATCTCTCTTTGTCCACTTAATATTATTCTTTATATAGCTTCTGTGCTTTTGCAAGGATTATTCATTCCAAGATGATGTTTTTCTGTAAATATTATGCCATTGGTAGCCCTTGTTGCCATTTTCAGGAGAGCTAAGAAAACTGGCTAGCAGGCAAGCAGGCAGAAATCACCATCTTTGAGTTAGAACCTGTCAGAGCCTTTGCATCCTGTATTTTTGTCTTAGGCCTGCCACGACTGTCTTGCAACATTTGTGCTTTTGTCTACGAAGTTTTCCTATTTCCCATTCTTCCTAATCATAGAATGATTTAGATTGGAGAAGACCTAAGGTCAGCAAGCATTAACCCACCACAGCCATGTTCACAGCTAAACCATGTCCCTAAGTTCCACACCCATGTGTTTTTTGAACAATTCCAGAAATGGCAATTCCACCACTTCCCCAGGAAGACTGTTTCAATGCCTGACCACCCTTTCAGTAAAAACTTTTTTCCTTAATATCTACTCTAAACCTAATATTTATATGATAGTTGGTGTGAAATATTGAATGAGTTTCATATCTCTTTGCTGTCCAGAAAGACAAATACTCTTCAGATGAAAGGTGAAAAAGCCATCCTGAGAACACTACTTGCATAAAAATAAAAATTATTCTGTATGGCAGAGAGAACACTACCAAGCTTTTTCTTGGGTATAACTCACTGCATGGTTATTGTCCATGGCAAATTCATAAGTACATATTTAAAGCCATTTCTGCATAGTACTTAACTGAATTATCCTTTTAAGAATGGTTTCAAATTCCATTGTCATCATGGAAATTCTGTACAAAGACTACCAAACCTATCTAATTATTTAGGGATTCTGTGTGCTATAGGAAGATTCTGGGAGTTAGCCTTGCAAGATCAGCCTTTGAGGATATCCAGTGCTCATTACATCATGGAGAGGGAAAAGAGAATATTCTGTTATCATTGCTGTAGCCTTTTCTTGTTACTACTGAGTGCTTGTCTTCCACAAGAGCTTGCAGTGATCAGTTGTGAAGGTCTTTGTCCTTCTGGGAAAAGTAGTGTCTATGACAGATTTTCTGAACTTTAATTCAAGATAGTCCTCTCTTTCCTTAATAATAAGTGTGAATGAAAAAAAAAACCACAAAAAAACCCCAAAAAACCCCCAACAAATCCCCAAACAAAACAAAACTACAACAACAACAACAAAAAACTACAATCAAAAACCACAAACAAAACCCTAAACAAAAACAATCCAAAAGTTTTTATCTACCTATCTACCAGTTCCTTTACTCCAGAAGGTTCTTCTACTCCACTGTACTTCAGTTTAACCACTAAACACTTCACTGGGTTTCAATTTATATTCATTATTACTGACTGTAACTGCTGTGTTCTGTTGGGTTTTCTCTCCCACCTAATCATGGGAAGCTGACTAAGTAGCATCAGTTCTTAGACAATGAAATTGAATTATTCTTCCAACCCATGACTTTTGGCTCCTAACCAGAAGGCATTTTGATGTATAAAGTTTATTCATACAGAGAGACTCTTTCAAGCTATTTCTAAATTATTTTTACAGATTACAGTTTCAGATTGACTGTGTGACGTTGCATGTATAATTTATGCCAGATGCTCATAATCACATTTGACTTTAGTTTAAGAGAGTTCATAAGTAACTTTTCACCTTATGTCTTTAATGAATATTTTTATTTTATCTTGTATATTAATCTTCTCTGGTGTTTACTTAGTTAAAGCAGACTTAAAAAAGCATTGATATAAAATCAGGCCATCTCACAGACAATTGATACAACAAGGACATTATTAATTCATATTGTAGTCTCAGGAGCCTGTTTTTTCTGATTTCATAATTTTCTATTTTGATCAATTCTTTTGAGGACAAAGTACTCTTGAGTTACAGGAACAATGTAGAAAATAACAGTGTTTGATGACCTATTTAACTTTCTCAGTATTCCCAAATCCTAAAAGAGTGACGTTATGCATACTTGAGATAAACTCAGTATTCAGAAGAGGTTTCTTTCACTGAGCTTGAATGCTGAAGATAGAGCCTCTTTTAATATATTCTAATGCATTTTTATTTTTCACATCAGAGTTGCTGATTTAAAAGTATGTCAGATGCCAAGGTATGTGTAGTTTTCTGCATATCCAGATTATAAAAACATTCCAAATACTTTACAGCTTTAACAGAGAAACAATTGTTACAGCAAAGAAATTCAGATACATAGAGATTAAGATAAGTTATGCAGATAGGATAAAAAAGCAGTCCTCTGTTAGCTATGCATATATTGATAACAAGTGATGTATTTCAAATAATTAATAATAGGTTCTGAAATTTAGCCTTTCTCTGGTGGATCTGAGCAGTGAAAATTTAACCTGAAAAAAAAAATATGTTGATTTACATCACTTGAGCATCCATCCCTCCTTTTGGTCCAAACAACTGGACATGCTCCCTCCCATTTATATTTTGTTTAAATGTTTTCACAACACCACATCAACTCATTCCCTGCTATTCCCTCTTCTCATTGTGAGACTGTGGATCTGAGGCCAGAGCAGACACCAGCTCTGGTGTCAGCTAAAAGGAGAGGTCTGACCCTCTGCCCTCAGGTCCTCATTGCTGCTGTCCCAGCCCCAGTTCTGGCCTTTTTGTGGACATGCACTTCGGTTGTTTGGCTGGTGGGTTGGTTGTTTCCGAGGGACAGTTTTTGTGCATCTTCATCCCAGCTCAGTTCACTGGATGGCTGCACAAAACCTGCTGCTGCCAGAAAGGAAGACAAAGGAACAGGAGGGGCAGCTGCTCTCTCTGTGGGGAGATCTGTGGATGTTGGATTGATCCGGTGGTGCCAACGCACCCTGAGTGCACGGGACTGAGTGAATAAAATATGAGTTCTATGAATAAGAATGATAAGATTGCTTGAGTTCCTGGTGTTTGTTTTCGTGCTGTTTTCATTCAAAAAACCCCATTTTTTTTCAGATATATCTGAAAATATATCTGTAGGGTTTTAGTACCCAGATTAAACTTGATAATTACTTAACAGTATAATAAATCAGGGCAGGTTGGCTTTTTTTTTGGTTTAGCTCTCAGTTTAGTGTGCAATGGAGATAGTGTCTTTCATCAGTGCATCAGAAAATAGTTTTGAGCTCTCACCTTTTATCATTTCTGAGATGTTCCTTAAAAGAAAAAAAAAGGAAAAAAGGAAATAACACTAAATATATGAAAGTCTGTGCTATCAAAACATATCTCTCTAGATAGTATACAAACAAGGAAAAAGAAAGAGTGATCCTTTTCCCTCTTGGCCTTTAAAACTATCCTTCCTGCAGAAGTCATCAGTAGGTGAAAAAACATATGTAGATTGGAGATAAATGGAAGTGACAGTATTTTTTGCATCTAATAAAATAATCTTGCTTTCCATCTCTCTTGTGGTGAAAGACTATGGAGTAAAAATCTGCAGTTAGACAACAAATCATGGTCATAGAATCATGGAATGGCCTGGGTTTGAAGGGACCTTAGAAATCATCTTGTTCCCAGCCCCCCACCATGGGCAGGGACACTTTTCACAAGACCAGGTTGTTCAAAACCCCATCCAGCCTGGCCTTGAACACTCAGAGGTGGAATATCCAGAAACTCTTGGCAACCTGTTCCAGAGCCTCACCACCCTCACAGTAAATTATTTCTTTGGTATATTTAACCTAAATTTCCCCTCTTTCAGGTTGAAGCCATTACTCCTCTTTGTGTCACTACAGTTCCTGATGAACAGTCCCACTGTGGTTTCCCTGTAGGTGCCTTCACATACTGGAAGGTGCTCTGAGGTTTCCACACAATTCTCTTCTCCAGGCTGAACAGCCCCAACTTTCTCAGCCTGTCTCTGTAGAGGTTTGCACTGGCCCACCTCTCCAGCCTGTCAAGGACCCTTACAACCTCTTTCATTGGAGTGCATCTGGTGGAAGAAAACACACATGCACACCCACCCTATGAATGGTGTTACTTTTGAATTATTAAGGGTTATTGTATCCAGCTGTTCTTGTCAGGGTGCTGTGTGTACCAGCAATCTCTGGTCATTCTGAACCACCTGTAACTGTCTTTCTGAGTAATATTCTTCTGCAAACCACCTCCACCACTTCTTTTTTTTTTTTTTTTTCTTTAATGAAAAATTTGAAGGCCAAGAGAGGGAGATGGAGGGATAAACACAGGGGTGAACACAGGTGCTGGATAATTCGTGAGAATCTCCTCAAGGTCTGCCAGTTTAGGCTGCAACAAGTCACTGATTAACCTAAAGGGCACCTCCTTTCCTGAGAGGCAGTTGATGCAATGGTCCTATGTGTGAAAGTGTTTCCCTCCTCTTGTCAAAGGTGCTGGCAAAGTCACAGCGCGTATCAGGGGGTGCTGCTGAAGGGAGCTCAGGAAGGGTCTGGGACTGCAGGGAGCTCAGCACAGAGGCAGAGCAATGGGAAGGGCGGGGCCATGATTTGGGGATGACATGGGTACCATGGCTATGTTGGGATTATGCCCCCAGCACTGCCCCCATTCCCTGACAAACTCCAGAGCAGGTTCTTGCCCCCTTCTTGCAGACAAACATAAAGTTAATGATCGTGGTGTGCTCCTGCGGCCAGGGCAGCCCAAAGATGAGGAAGAGGTGGGAAGAAGGAGGGGTTGCAAAGGAGGATCAAGGAGAGGGTGGTTACAGGCTGGTGAGAGCAATCAGAGCCTGCTGGTGCATCCATGGTGGTGGCAGTCCTTAACACTATGCATTTTCAACTACTCAAAGTTTGGGGTTTAAGGAACAAGAATTCTTCTACTCTTCTAATTTAAAACCTTAAGAAAACTGAGTTGTCTGCCTCTGCAAAAGTGGCTTTTATACATCACTCAGACTTTCTGAAGAACAAATGACTTGTATATTAGTGAGTCACAACAGGGATGGTCTCAGAATAAACATGTCTAATTTCAGGAGTGATTTTCGGATTCAGTCAGCCATATCCAAGTGGCTCTAGATAAATCACCTACTAACCATTTGGCTTCTAAATCATGAGATAAAATCATGAATAACAGATGTTTCATGATGTGGAGTGACTAAGAGCTAAGTACTTCTATGAGCTCTGAATATTTTAGACCATGACAGCATCCTCAGTATCTGGGCATAATTATAACTACTCTTCTTCCTCCTGCTCTCAAATCTTTTGCTAGAGATGAGAGTGTGGTTTGTTATTGCTACTGAGGCCCTTGCTTTAAATTTTTGGACATCTCCCTGTAATTTTTTTAGAGACTCTAATTTTATTTCTTCCCCCCCATTCTTCAAAGTGTCTGCTTTGGAAATATAATGAGCCCTTCAGCATTTTTATTTTGTTCTGCTTTGAAACAAAAGCACTGTAGATCACCTAGGAAATGCTTGCCATGGAAAAACATTTCCAAGCAGATTGAATTCACCCTTTGACAATCACTTCTCTCTGCTGCTTTGATGCACATAAACTTTGCTTTGTTTCACAAGCAACGGCTTTGGTTTGAAAATGAAAAAAAATCACTGGCTGACATTATTTTGCTTGGCTTTATAGAAGACTGTCAGAAGGCTAAAATCATCGCTGATAATTACGTGTCAATGTTTTCACAGCTCCATTCATATGGTGATGCAATCTGGATAGAGATTGTCTACTTAGAGGTGTGAAAGGCAGGGTCCTACTGAGCTCTGGTTAAATTGGGTCATCATGATGGTAACAAAGTCAAGCCTCCACTGGTAAAACTTGGTGTAGGCATATTGACTTCGAGTAAATATTTGCACCAGGCAGGCTTTGCTGAGTATATTTTCCTCATCTCAATGTTTATAAATTTCCAAGGCTTGTTATGTCAATTCTCGTACTACTTAGATCAAGAACTATCTTGTAAAGTAGTATTTTAACCATGGTAGTGATACTGCCCTCCACTGACTAGAACTTTGGGATTACCCTCTCTTTTATGTAGAAAATATTCTATGGGTACCTAGCTCACCTTGCACTGACAGTAAGGTGGGATTCAGGCATCTGGTGTTGAGAAGAACGGGAGAGCTATACCTTCATCACTGGAAACTGGTCTTCCATAGCAAACAAACTACAGACCCTCATGCTGCACTGGTAAGTATTGGTGTAAAATTAAAAGTCAGGCAAGATATGCAGCACGTAGTGGGTTAAAAATGAAGTATTAAACTAGTTATGCATTATGTGGGCCTTTCTTGATTTCATACTGAATATTATACATGTAAGAAATGTGAAAATATTCACTGTCACCAAGTATATGTTTTCTGTTCATTTCAGAAAACAGGATTTGTTGAATATTTCTTTGATAGTGACTCCTGTTTAAGAGCAAAAGAAAGCAATGGACTTCCTAGTGGTAAAACAATTTGAAGTAAAAAGCAACAACAAAAACTTATTAAAATTATAAAGTGTTGAACAATATTCAAAACTTTGTGTAATCTCATTTAGTGTAATGTGGCAAAATGTGTGTTCTGGTGTGAAAATCTTTCAAAGATATATAGAGTCCATATAATTATGGGTGTGCATTTAACAGTATAACATGGAAGTTTGTGTAAAGTCTATTTATATACAGAGGGTCTACTGGAGCTTCATAATTTTAGTGCATGTGTTAAATAGTTACTTAATGCCATTAAATTGCTCTACTTGATAGAGCAGGCAGCAAAATTTTAATGGGCATTTGCCTTCTACATTTTCCACTAGAGATAGAGGTTTTTAATAGGAAACACTGTGGGCAGAAAATCTGGAGGGGAGCAATGTACCATAAAACTGGAAAGGAGCTTGTCTTGCATCATTTGGTTTTCTGCAAATACTGCTTCATAGGTATATAGGAAAAAAGAAAAAATCAGAAAAAGGACTCTTAAAATATAATAGGTTAAAACCGGATTTTTAAAAATCTACAGACCAGTTTGACAAATTCAGCTTCCAACCATATCCTAAGGAATATTTCCTCACAGAGAAAATGGCTGCAAGATTGAGGTAGCTGTGGTCACATCCAATAAGCATGTACTGATTAGCATGTGCTTAATAATATGTTAGTTAACATATGCCCCATTCTAAGCAAGTCACTTAGCGAGGTTATAGCAATGCTGATATTTTTTTACTGTGACAGAAACATGGGCACACTGGTTCTGCAGTTTTAAATTAATCAGTAAATATAAAATAAGAATTAATACCAACTTCTGTTTTATAAAATGAGATTATAAACAGTTGCAGTAATTCTTCTCACTCCCCTTTGTTTGAAACTGTGGTACCTAGTGTTGTTTTTTCTCATAAATGCCACTTAAAGTGATGCTTTATTGTCTTCATCTATGAGAGAGAACAATACATTTTAATTTGTATTTATAAAGTTTAGCCTGAAATTTTATTTTATCTTTACATAGCCTGTTAGGTCAGGCAATGTCATGGTGATGTTTTGCTATTCAGAATTCAGGGCTATAAACCCCACAATTTTGGCCGTAGTAATGTGACTGGTGATGCAAGATTTGTGGTTCTAACAGGTATTATTTTCTCTCTGTTGTCACTTTCACCAATCTAATCATAAGAAGGCTATATTGTTTTTTATTTTTTAATGAATTGTAATGCCATTTTTCCTCACGTAATTTATCTCCAGGTGTATGATGCAGACATTAACTGGTCGTAGGGCTCATCCAACTTTCACTGTAATCCCAAATCTTTTAGCTGGTGGAGAACAATAGTACCTTAATCCCACTTTATCCTTCAGGAGATTGACATTCCTCAAGTTCCATCTGATAACAATAAAAATACATGAGAGGCAGCACCAACTCATATTTCTGTGGGGAGTGACTTTTAAAAGAAATCAATCTCTGTCTTCTTCAGGGAGCAGGTGTCCTTTGTTGCTAGCTATCAGGATTATACCATGTGATTATGAAGAGGTGCATTAAAACTAGAGAGTACTGAGTGTTGGCAGGCCCCAGACTTTGAAATATTGGGAAAAATAGCATATGTTTGGTTGGCATCCTTGATCATCAGGGATTTCTGATATGTGCTTAGGCACATCTTTCTTTTCTTCCCATCTCCTTTTTCCAGGAGCATCAAGTGTGCCTCCTCCCTCAAGAGCATCCAGCAATGTTTTTTCTTGGCAACAGGACCAAAACTTCTACAAACAGGCCTAGCCAGGGCCTAGCCTAATCTTCATCTTAATGAAGAATCTATAAAGAAAGATGGAAATGATGCTTTTAAGGTAATTTATGTAAAAAATTTAGTAAACCAGGATATCTTTGTAGATATGCAACTCTTTCCATAGCTCAAGGCTCATGAGGCCTCATTTTAAAATGATGGTGGTATTACCTTTTCATGCATTTTTGAATCAGCTCTGGGTAAACTTTGATCAGTGTTCGAAAAAAGTGAAAATAAATACTCACCACGCTTGTGGCAGCTCATTAACCTATTCCTGAACTCATTTTCTTTTTGATATTTTCCTAATATTTGTGAGTATACAAAGAGGTATTGTTCCAAAAATCCTTTTGAGACTAACACTGTTTTACATGACAACTAATGAAGGATCTTTATTGCTTGCAGTGAGCAATGTGGCAGCAATCAGAGAACATACATCATTATAAGAAGTGCCTGTGTAGATATTCATTGTGAAGTACAATTGTTTCACATCAAAAAAAGTTTGGTTTTGGTTGGTTTTTTTTTGTTTGGTTGGGTCTTAACTGGGCAGTTTCCACAAAGTATTTCCACAATAGACAAGTCTTTATATATCCATTTCTAAGGTCACTATGATTTGTCTTATACTATCAACAGACTTTTGAAAAGCACTGGCTGACATTACAGTTACACTTTCCGGTTTTAGTTATATTTTCTGTTACTCTTTTTCAAGGTTCTTCTTTCCTTTCAATTCAAACAAAATGTTTGATAGAACTTTGGAAAACACCATACCAGTCACCATCTGAACCACCTCAACCACCCCTGTAGTATGGGCTGGCTAAAGAACTTGAATTCAGATGTACATCTATTGGAACCATTGGAAGAACCATCCCATATATCAGTCTCTTCACAGACATAGAGAATGTTTTGCATTTCCACAGGTTTTCCACTTTTCCTGCTGACTGAAAATCTCTTAGATTATCTTGGTTCAGACTGTAAATTAAGGAATGGTAGAAAAAACCCCCAAACATTCTAATGAAAAGGATGGGGGACTTTTTTTCCAAAGTTTGCTTCAAGCAGTGATCTTACACTGATGGTTTGAAGATTTGATGTGCTTTAGAAAAATTTTCAAAAGTTGTGTAAGCAGAGGCAAGAAAGATAACTGGAAGAGTTTCCTTCTAACGAATTTACCTAGAGACCTGTTTTAGGCAGAGTATGCAGGTGATGATAGGCAAAGAGGAACAACTTTGGACAGAAATGCTGAGGATTCAGTTTTCATCTCATTGGAAGGATAGCCAGCTGTGGAGAGGTCAGACAAGCAAGGATAAGGAGAAAAAATACTCACTGTTATTACAGAACTGTGCTTTGTCCATTACAAAGTGGAGTGAATCAGTAGCTGCATTTGGCCTTCTCTGGTTGGGTTTCCCAGAGGTCTGATCTATTTTATTCTGTCAGGCAGGCTTTGTTGGCAGAAGAGATAAAGGAAAGATGACTTCCCAGAACTTAGGAAAATATGCATTATCCTTTGTACCTAAGAAGGTTCTGGATCAGTACATGTTTGAATGGTTTTGCTCTGTTTCACTGGAATAGGGTTTCTCTAATTTGACGTTTAGATTGATGTTCCTTATCATGGCATATGAGTCCTTTCCCAGGTATAAGTTGCTGTCCATTACCGTAGCTGAATCTGGCTGGGTGCTTGAAAGCAGTTGAAAGGTACCAAGACATGAATTACGTCTTCCCCATAGCCATGAGGAATGGAACATTCATGACATTGAATGTCTCATTGCTGAGAGAGTTCTCAAGACTTGCGATCTTTTCTGTCTCAGGTTAAAATGGTCATCCTGGAGAGTCTGGAGACCAGCATGTGGATGCTGCCTCAAAACCCATAGAGCTGCAGGGTCCTGCTGATTTTTTGACCTCCCAATAGCTTTGCCCTTTCTGGAGAACCATCCCTTCATTAAATTTTTCATCTAGAAAACACACAAGGTAACCATTTAAGAGCATAATGCCCTTACTATCCAAATGTGGAATTGCTGTCTCTTGATGCAGAGTCAGGAGTGAAATGAGTAACTGTGAAAGAAGTGTGTTTAGGAATTCGATTTCCTAAGTCTGGGAAATAGCTCAGTACCTGTCTTGCTGTCTCCCCTTAAATGGCAAATCCTTTTCAGTTCTTCCAATTAGAAAACAAGCAATTCTCCTTGCAAAGGGAGCTGTGATAGTTGGGACAAATGTTTGAAGTGCTGTACAGAAGCATAGATGGGGAGGAAAAGAGCATCTTGTGGGCCTGGCATAAGAGAAACTTGCAAGCTTCAGGCTATCCAGATGCCCAGGTCAGGATAAAAGGGAGCTGGATCATTCAGGATGAGTGCCTACCATCCAAAGTATGGCTGTATGGGAAACAAAGGGGAAATTATTTAATTGGCCTTGGGGTGTTTCCTTGGTACTGAAAGGCAGCTGGCTAATTTGGGGAACCATCTAACTGTCTTTTGGCTGACTAATTCAGGAGAAATGAATTTGGACTCAAACCACTGAAAGATGTTCTTTCATATTGATAGCCTGGAGGTAACCTCGTAGCTAAATAGCCGTCTCTGATCATCGTTTTGATCTGGAAGTAGTTTTAAAAAAAAAAAAGTATAGGGATTTTTAATTTTGATTTTTTTCCTGATGAAATATTTAGAGACTTGAATAATAACTAATTAAAGAGGCAATAAAAACCAGAATGAAAATCTTTGGATTTCAGCTTTTAGGAACGTTTTTCCCCACAGACCAACAGCAATATTCAAGGAAGATAAGGTTAATTATCATGAACACTATTATAAATTTTTTACCTGTGCAGAGATAAAGGAAAATGCGCTGAGTGGCAACATTTCACAGAGGTGAATGTTTGCACTCCAGGACAAAGATCATGTCAGAACCACAAATTCACCCATAAATATGAAAGATAATAGGACTTTTCCTTTTGTAGGTGTATTGGTTGAGACACAGAGGTCTTGGCTGGAGTGTCCAGAATCGCAAGTAACTAGGGATTGATGGAAAACTCACTGATTTGCTTCAGATTGCCCCTAACCAGGGGGTAAGGGAACATCTGGGAGCAGCTCAAAGATTCCAGGTTTCCAAGAGTGCTCTGCTAACCCTGAGAGAACAGCCAAACAGGTATGGAGTTGTTTGTTTCCCATCCTTCCATTCCCCTGCTTTCCACAGGAAAGGACAGCAAGTGCTTGGCTGAGCAGGAGGGCAGAACCACTGACACAGTGAGGGACACTTCACTTCTCCATGTGTGTGTCCTTCTCTCTTCTTTTTCCCCTGCACATAAAACCAGTTATTAAGTGGCCTATTTTGCCAGTTTATTCGTAGTGAAATGGATTTGACTCAGCGATTCCCTTCCCTCAGTTATCTCCTCAGTGATACTTTTACCACATGTGTTTTATGTGATTGTGCAATTAAGGTCTCAGGATCTAAAAGTAAAATACAAAAATCTCAGCTTTTGGCCTTCTCTAAAAAGTGTCCTGTGCAGATACACGCTGCAAACTGACCCATCTCACGTCCGCTTTCCACAAAGAATAAAAGGTTATTCTGAAAATTTAAAATGGAACCATTGTTCTGTTTAACTTTGGCTTCAGGGGGTAACAACAAGCTGCTGAAGCACAGCTCTGTTCTTGTTTTTCAGCAGTTTTGGTTAATATGAAGAAAAGGCAGCACAATTGACAACATATATCAGTACACTGGGAAAGAATGTAATCGAAGCAGCTTATTGACTTCACAAAAATGGACAGTTTACTATAGGTTTCAGGTGTCTACTTCATTTAGCTTTGGTTCTGCATTGTGCACTTCAGTAACTTAGAACATTTTTATTTTAACTTCCCGATTACTTCATGTGGAAATTATGATGTACAAGTATTAACAACAGAACTTTCAAGTGTATCTAATTCAGATGGATTTTACTTATAAAGCAGTACACAATGCTAGTTCAATGCCATTTTTCCCTTTTAGTGAGTGCATATTTATAGTGCATTGCATTAGTAAATAACCACATAGCAAATGTTCTTTGTTCTCCATGAAAGAAAAATAATGACCCTGAATTAATCCAATTAAAAGACCAAGTCAATTAATTTGAATAATTATAGCCAAAAAAATGGCAGAAGTATGGAATATTTATTCCATTGTCAAGTTTTTCCTTTATGCTCAAGTCTTAATTTTCACTTCTCAAGGCATAATGAGTAGCACAGTAATTTAAAATTGTGCTTGCCATTTCTGTTCATTAAATGAACAATAAGAGAAACCTTCTACTGGCTAGTATGTAGATGAAAAATTCTTTAAAAAGAAAGATCTCAGACTATTTTGTCATTCAAAGAAAGGTACTAAGAAGGCAACACATCGAGTACAGGGCATTAACTATAGAGAGCAATATGGACAAATGATAAAGCAGTGAAAACTGTCTCTGTGGATGTTGCAGACTTGGAGGAAATTCTTCTGAAACATAAAATGAGAAATGATGTTTATAGAAGGTGTGAGTTCCTATACATCCCCCTCAGTGTGTGCCTATGCACCTCACTGGGTGAAGGTGCTGCTTTTTAACAGTGCCTGCCTGGTCTCTCTTTCCTGGGGCAGAATTCCAGGGTAGTTCTATTACTGTTCTTATAATATCTCAAATTATGCAGTGGATTTTAAGAAAATAGAGTATCACATGACAGCGTGCTGATAACTGTCCTGGCTTTATTCTGCAGTTTGTGTACTAGGAATAGAACAGAAAAAGAAACTAGAGGAAATGGCTCACTGCCTACCATGGCTGCATAACTGAGACAACATTTTTGATCAACTTATTTTTCCTGCAGCTGTCCTGCTCCCAGCACCTTGACATTCATGTGCATCTGCAACAGCAACATATAACATCCACCATGCAGCTGCAGGAGACAAGGAAAGCAAAAGATTTCAAAAACTGCTTCTGCATCTTTCCTGGTCCTGAAAGAGAAAAAGACTGATTGGGATACTCATCAACTTCCTCTGTGCAGATAAAGATGAAGCTTCTGGAGCTGAAGACATGAACCCTAAAAGAGCTTGAAGCTGAAGTGAGAGTAGTGAAAATCTGTTGGAGTAGAGTTGTCAAAAGTGAGTCAGAACAAGAGTTTTTGCCTCAAAATGCTTATGATTGACACAGGAATAAGTGGGTGAAGCTCTCCCAGATGCATATAGGCCTGAGTCCTTTCTGTCTTCAAAAGTCATGATGTTACACATGTCCCGTTCAAATGCAATCTGAACAAACTCCTGACTTCTCAGATTCAAATGTTAACCCTGCAGAGGGGACTTAGGTGAAAAATGTTGCTGGGAAATTACTGGCTAGGCTTTAACACTGCTTCCAGAAAGGAACCTAAAACACATCATTCTTCCCTCCTTGCAGGTCTTTCAGGTAAAAACCTAGCTATTAAAGTAAAATGGGAGCTTTGTCATTTCTTCCAGTGGAACAAGGTTTCAACCCTTGGTTTTGTGATATGAAATGTATAGAGCAAGTATTTTTTCAATGATTCAGGCTTTGAATCCATCTCTATGACAAATATTTTTTATTCATAGCACTTTCTATTCTGTTCAGAAAAGATGTGTGCTCTTGAGTGAGATTTTTTTTTTGCTGCTTTTCTCAGAGACAGGATAAGCGATGGAGATGAAGATTCATTTCAGTATCTTTTAGCTTCCCTAAATCTGGGGTATTGCACAAGTAGTTCAGTGCCTAATGTGAATTGGATCACTGAAGAGCTCTTCCACTTTTTTCCATCTCTTCAAAAAGATGTCTCCCTGTTTAGAATGTAAATTTCGGAATTCAGAATATAAAACTGATTTATTCAGAGATAAATAATCTAAACTATTATCTGCTAGCTGTGGAGGAAGACGACTGGTAGGACCAGTGTAGTTCTAGATAGGGTATTTAAAAATATTTTAGAGCCTGACATCAGAAGTGACATGCAAGTTCCTAGAAAGAGAAAGGCAGTAGAGCCATGAGTGGCTATGAGAGTGGAAAACACAGAAATTACAGATTAAAAGATAAATTAAATCTATTTGTAGAAGAAGTATAAGAAAAGCATCTTTCTGAACTTGTGAGCAGAGTCGATTAAAGCAGAGTTTATGGGATATTGGATGATTTCCATGAGTAAAATTTTTCATTAAAAACCACATAGTGGGTCCATTTAAACAAGGAACATTTAATATTACATGTTAAAAACAAAACTATAGTTGCAGACAATTCAGAAAAATCTTGGATCCTACCCATTCTCTTGCAAATGACAACAAAAAAATGTATTAACTACTCTGTCCTCTCTAAATGTATTGTTTTGCAACTGTAGAGTATCCACAGAGTCCTTGGCTGCTTTCACTGCAGAATAAGCATGATTTGCTCTCTCTGCTTTTAGTGAGATTTTGGCTGTGCTCATTACCTTCCCAGATCACTGCTCTCCACTGTAATGGGCTCGGTTCAAATGACAAAGTTAAAGTCTTCTTAACAATGATGCACCTCCGGCATGCATTAAAATTGTGTTTAGTTGAATTTAGCTGTAATGCACAGGCTTTTAGAAGTATAAATTTTCCTGCAGCAAAAATACTGTATTTTTTTCAATTAATTTGGCAGGAGAACATTGAAAACTATAGAGAAAGAACATTAACTAAAAAAAGAAATAGAAGAAAAGAAAGAATATGAAGAAAATAGAATATTGTGTTTGTTTTTCTTTAGTTTATTTTGAAATCATTATGATTGCAAAATAGAATATTCTATGAAATTTTGAGTTATTTTATTATAATTCATGAAGCAATATAATATTGCATTAAAATAATGCACTCTAAAATACATTTGATAGTAGTATGAAACATTTTGTACTCGCTCTTTTGTTCAACTTTGTAAATACAGGTGACAGCAACAGTGTGTTACTAGGTATAAAGTAATAGGGAACAGGAGGGATGGGGTCTGCTCAAAGGAGAGGATCAGGAGCTGGGACAAGCCAGGCACTAAGAGGGAGGGCCTTGCCCTCACCCTCCAGCCCCTGATTATTGGTTACCCTTGGCAGCACCAGGAAACTGTGGTGTAGATTTTATCAGCAATGTTTCACTTGCAGCCTTTTCAAAACCTTGGTGACTTTACAAGATTCAAAATTGGTTTTCTATGATCATTTTTCCAATTTGGAAAATTTGCTTTTCTTTCTTTATAACTGTCTTTAGAAAGTTGAAAAACAATGTTAAAAATACTAGGGTAGCAACTGTGATGGCTTTATAGGCCCTGAGCAAATACATTTTCATGCTCCCTTTATAAAACATAAAGAGCATCACACAAGATGCAAGAGACGTGCTGTATGATACACAAATAGGAGAGCTTCTGAATTTTTCAAGTAGTTGTAATCACAAAGTTTAATAGAGCACTTTAAGCATTGAAAAATATATAGTAATTTCCCATATTTTAGCTTTTGATGCACAGAATCATCACAATTCACAGGAGTTCACAATTCGATATTAACACTTTGGTTGTCTCAAAAGGATTTCTCTCGGCATTTTTTCAGCAGATTTAGAAGTGCTAAAAGTGCACACATTGCTGAAAATACAGTTAATTTTACAAAATATGCTGTGTTAAATGGCATCCAGTTTTCCAGATAGTTTTGTTGCTTTTTCATACTAAGTCAAATGAAGCCAAATCCAAAATAGAATGATAGAAAGATTATCATTTCCCACTGCAGGGTCTTTCCAACAGCATGCTATCCACTACATTATTAGAAAAGTAGAAATCAGAATGTTGGACTCAAAGCCAAGTGGAAGATAAATAGCTTCTTTTCAAACTATGTGAATTGATAACATTTAAGCAGGTTTATTTTACTTAAATCTAAACTATAATGGATCAAAACAAAAGGAACCAAAGGTGTCAAAGAACTTTGAAAAAAACCAAATAAATTCTTGATTTCACCTTTAGGAGCCCTAAAAAACATTTATAAAAGTGTGACTCATCAAAGTATGAGCTGAATTTGATAATCAAGCACCTTGAATACTTCATAGTGATGAGTTTTAAAGAGCTATTGAATCAGAAAGTTTTTCTAGTGATTCTTTAAATTTTAGGAATTAGTTAGTAATGAAGAAAAGAATGGGAATGCATTTGCCTAGCTAGAAACTAGGTTGTGTCAAAGAATCTCATCTCCTGATTGATAAATGTTCTTTAACTGATGTGTAAGAACAAAATGTCAGTAAAGGCCATGTTTATCGAATCAATTATGAATAGCTGACAGATCTCATGAAGCAATTTTCAATGTGAATATATTGCCAAATGATGGTGGATTTTACATAAAATAAAAATTTATACATTTGCAAGGAATATATGAGGTTTAGTCCTATAAAACAAGAGCACATTTTAGAAATCCGTATTTCTGGACATTATTTCTGAATACAGTGAGTATAATATAAATACAGATACGTATGTTTTTAAGTTCTTAATGTGTTTTTGCCATAATTTTTTTTTGCATGACACTTGTTTATATAATGGAAAAGAGGAATTATCTGGTCAAGACCAATCAATTTACACCACAGCAGTGTTTGTCTGAGATGTGAATACAATGTGTGGGGTTTGTATTTAAATTTTAGAAGGAATGAGAAATCATGATGGATGCTAAAAGAACTACATGAGTTATTTGAAAGCTGGAAAAAAAATTACACTTTAATTAGCTTGGAATAATCAAAATAAGATTGAAAAGAGTTTTGGTCTGAGTACCAAAATATCTTCCAGAGAAAAACACTGAGTAATTTTTCTGAAGTTCCAGAGACATTCATTTAAATAGAGAAAGGAAACTAAACCAGACCGAAACCCACCAGCTATTTTAAAATCAAGAGTAATGAGGAAATTAACCACTGGAAAAGTCTATATACCTTTGGTATTCTCAGATCAAAACATAAAACATTCCTACAACTTAACACAATCTAGCACAAACTTTTCAAGGCAAATATACCAGGCTCAGTGCAGGAGTAACTGGATGAAAACCAACATCCTGTAGACTGCAGAAAGTGAGGCTAGACACCCATAATTGTCAATATTTAATCTGTATAAGAACAATTATTTCCTGATAAGTCTCATCTTTGAAGTGTTTTAGTTCTATAGTGAAACAAATCTTGGCACTTCAGCCCCTAATGGCCTTCTGAAAGCTCTTTTATCTACAGCCCAGATGAGGATTCCCAAATCAGCTCCCAGTTTCTGTAGCCTCAGACAATCAGTGGAATAATAATTCCAAATACCAAAAAGAGATTAAAAATTATGTCAGTATGTTAAAGCCACATATCCATGCTTGCACAAAGTATTTGCTTTCCATATTTATGAAACTGTGATCCATGTGGCTGTTAGCTTGTGATGTCTGCCAGAAATCCCAGAGAACACAGGGAGCAGAGTTAAAACCATGTAATAACAGGCCACAGAAGAAATCCTAGTGGGCCAAGGTAGTTGTTGAAAGGCAATTTGTAGAAGAAAATTAGTTTTGCAGAAAATAAATGGGAAATTGATTCTGTCAGTGGAAGAAGATCTGATTGTTTATTTCTTCTTTTGGATAACCCTGGGTAGTCTGAGTAACATTATTCATAGAGATTCCATATAAAAGAGGAGGAAAAGAAAAAGGACATTTTTTTTCCTCTGGAGTACATGTTGCAATGTTCCTCTGCAGTTACTAATTGGCAATATATTTTGTTTAGAGCACAGGTTTTCCACCAAAGGCTTGTGAGACAGGAGAGTTAAAAGATTTCTTCAAAATAGAGACCACTAAACTCTAAGAGCTCAGGGGAAATTATGAAAACTGCTTAAAGAGGTACCTAAAATCTAATTCTCTTGATAAGCCTTTTGAATCATTTATATCTGGGCCAGGATCATGACAGGAATCTCTACACATTTAAAAACTGCTGGCATGCATGATGTGACTCAAAGATCTATACAAATGTATACATCAGAGTTCAGCTTTGTAGTGGAATAGGGGCTTAGATTTCCTTGTGAGAATTATTACATTGTTTTAGGTAATTGTATTTGTAAAAATAATCTGAGCTTTAGTTCTGCTTTCAGTCCTGGTACCACCAGGAATCAGGAACTGTGAAGAGGCACAAAGCTAAAACATGGTAAAATAAGCAAACCAGAAGAATCTCAGGATTTTTTTAACGTTAATTTTCAACTGGCTGCACCGTTTATTGAATGAGCCTTCAGGGTTTTGTGGGATTCTTTTCCCACCTCATAACATTGCCGTTATCCTAATTAGTTGTACCCAAACATTGGATAATCAGGAACTGTGTAGTTATTTAGAAAGCTCGGGTTTTTTTCCTAAGGAGCTCAGCTTTCAAAGAGTTGTTAAACTCAACATTAGCAAATGAAAAATCTAAAAATCATAAGCAATTCAAGTAATTGTGAAAGTCATCTATGAAATCTGTCATATTCTGAGATTTCTTTTTTCAGGACACAATCAGGACACAATATTTCTTTGCACTTCCTAGAGATTTTAATTTCTTCATTTGGTACACTTTTCGTACAAAATGGAGATTGGTGAAGAAAGACAGTAAATATGTTTCAACTCAAACTGGTTCATTATTGAAGGAATTTATCTTCTGTGTGTGAGATGCTAGTTTTGACTCTCTGACCTCATAATTTAAAACAAGAACTTGTATCAAAATCTCTTACACCAGAGTGAGAGCTACAAAGGCAAAATGAGGTATGGCTTTAAGTAGCTCAAGAAAACACAAAGCAAGTAAAAAAATGCAGCTGTACATTGTAGTCTGTCAGTAACAGAAGCATTTCAGTGAGTGCAAGAATGAGTGTTAGTTGGATCAATTACTCATGCAGCTAATTCGTTTAAAAGCAAGAAACCTGTCAAAATAGGGCTTTAAAAATTAATGAGGCTTCCAAATGAACAGCAACATGGAGGTTTCTAAAGACAAGTGGCGTAATTTGAAAGATATGTCAAAGGTGAGCAACTGCTAAAAAAGAAAGGAAGTAAACAGATCTATAATAGCTACCATTTAGATACACTGGAGAAAAACAAGACTGAAGTGCATGTCTCATTAACTCAGTCTGCCTCCAGTCCGGGTGAGAAGACAATAGAGCTGTTATCTTACACAAATAAATGAACTTGTCTCTGTAATTACTTAGCTATTATTTTTGCAAAAGAGGACAAGAAAAGGTGACCACAAAGAAACAGAAACAGTGCATTCTAAAACTAAGGCATTCCAAGAAAACCGATGCAAAGATTAATAATATTCTGAAGGGTCTGTGGTACCTAAAGTTATCCCTAATTAAATAATCCAGCCTGACCTGATCAGCAAAGTGCATTGAGGGGAACAATCTCACTGGAAAACAATAGACAACTGAAATCTACTATAGTATATCTCAACTAATTGTGATAGCATTTACAGATGACTAAGTCATGGTCTGAAGACATGGACATGAGGAATCCACCAGTCTTTTGCTAATAGTAGTAGTAACAATAAACAACTAAATGCTGATGGGTACAACTAAGGTCTGTGGGTTCAGAATCTGTCCCTGTCAGCAGCTGAGTTCCAGTGACTTCAGAGTTGTTATCTTTCACTAAGGTCCTGTGGTAAGATGCCATTTATTCTCCTAGTAGGCTCTCAGTATCCAAATACATCTATTTTTTCTTTATTTTTTCCGTCATATTTTTTCATTTGGGTGCCCTTCATTTACAGACATAAATAACCTACCATGCTTTCTGTTTACCAGCTGTATCCATAACTGTTTCTTTTGGTTCCATGGCTGTGTATGCATATTCTGTAAAACCTTGCTCTGTAGTGAGAGTTGTTAATTCATTCATATATCTAACTTGCAGCATGTTGTCAAAAACATGCTTTTGAATCTTCCACATAAGCAGCAGAGTTTTGAAAATCAAACCATAAACCAAGGCAATTCAAATCAACCTGCTCTAAAATAAGTAGCTTAGAGCAAAGTTCATTAAACAAGTATCAGAAAGATGGTATAAAAATCTTACAAATTCAAACAGTGAAAAATAATTCTAAAATCACATCGAAACCTACAAAAAAATATTTTGAAATATCTAAGTTATTCTTTCTTATTTCACTTGGGTTTCAGAAGTGATTTGGTCAATGAGATTTGACAGTATCCCCTGGGAAAAAAAACATGCCTTTCTTTTTTTCATATTCAGAATCAACGTGTAAATATATTTTAGTTATATTTTTTTTTAAATAATTATTATTTTAAAGCTCATTCTTGAGTCCTTTTAATACTTCCACTTGCTGTTAGAATGCTGTTCTACTGTCTTTGCTGAGGACCAAGTAAGTTTTCTTGAACATAGAAGAGAATCTAGATTATCAGTTTTGGGTCTAGACTTTGATTTCTTACTTTCCAGTATCTAGCAGGTTAGTTTTCAAGATTTGGGTATGCAAAAATACAGCAAGGTATTCATATTTATTAGGATACTAAAGACAAAGCCAGTGATGAGCAGGCTAAAGAGATATTTCTTAGTTTACCTCTCAGGCTGGAATTTCTCAAAATTTTGTGGGAAATACAGCTGCTGGACAACAGCAAAAGGGCTCTGCTCTTAATTTGGTTGAAACTTATATTATTTCTGTGTTGTACTGCTGTTACTATTAACAGTAAAGTACTATTAGAGTGAAGCTTAATAGGAACAGCTGCTTTTAGTTAAATCTCCATCTCTTTCCATCCTGCTTATGGAGTTTTCCTGAAACAATCACTGAATAAGCTTCATAAACATGCCATGATCCCCTAACTAAATCAACAGCATGTCTTCCATACAATCAGAGAAGTTGGGACTAATTTGACTAAAATTCAACACCCATGTTACTTTCTCAGTCTAAGATGTATTTACAGTCATTATAATCTAGTGCACAATTCAACCCTTATTAAATTAATCAGCTAAAAGAAATCAGGCAGATCTCCTTTTGAAGAGCCATTTATTACCTTTGGCTCTAAAAGGAAAGTAAATACAGTAAGCAACACACAGCTACGAGGGATACACCTAAAATTACCATAAATTTGATAACAGTGGAGTTAGTGAGATGTTGACTGAATGCTGTGGAAGTGATCTGGCAAACCTCCTGTTTTAATCAGGCCAACACTAGATCAGATGCATCTTTGGCTAGTGAGCCTTGAAAGCATCCAGGGATGGAGGTTGCATAACCAGTTCCCCTGGTAAAGAAGCTTTTCTGACACCTGATCTGAACTTACCAAGTCATAATATGCACTACTGCCCCTTGCCACTGCCCTTTTGCCTTGGATTTCTTTTCGCTTTTATTTTTTTATTATAAAACTGTTCCTAATCTTTATGTATGCGAGATTGTTCTTCCAATCATGTTCCCAATATAAGTGAAAAAGAGCTGTCTCCCTGAAAGTTGCCAATAAATAGCTGTTTTGCAGAGTATTTATTTTTTGAGACAAAAAAATAATGTTTTGAAGTGACAGACAAATTCTAAACCTGGGTAATTCAGTTATCAAATCCATACTGAGCCACATTTTTTAAAACTTAATAGGCTGGATCCTTCAAAGGCTGCAGTGAACAAGCTTGAATTTTGACAGGATCTTCATTCTGAAAATAATGTTCCTTTCTACTCAAAAGGAAATAGTCTGCTTTTTGCTTTCTTGTCACTCTATTATGTTTTTGCAGTGGCACTGGTGTTAGCAAGTAATAATATACAGTAAATGTTTCGATATGGAGGTGTATATCATAGCCATGTAACAAAGTTATTATATTTGACTGGTATGGGAAGGAAAATATTTGGAAAGCCATTAGTTACTCCATTTTCAAGCCATAAATCTTTACCTTAGAGTTTTAGTGTGTAAGGAAGAAGTACTGGATAGAATTTTAGGAATATTCTGTCTTTCATTGATTCGGGACAAGAGGTAGCATTGTCTTTTCAGTCAAATAAGTTGTATTTGTTATCTATAGGGAAAACCACTGAATGATAGTAGGAATTTTCCACAGTGTAAATTTAATTGACCTCCTTTTCTTCAGGCTACTTGAATTTTCTGCTATTCAATGAATGTACTTCAACTTTTTATTTTCAATATAAATATGTGATACAAGAAGAAAAATTAATAAATGTATGCATTTTTGATACTGGGGAATTGAAATATAGATAACATAGTTCTATCAAAATATAAACCATGATTAAAATTCTGATTTAAGTCACACAGGAAAAAAATGGGGAATGACATAAAAGATGGTAAACAGTCATGCTGATTCTGTTTTGGTTTTGTCCAGGTCCTACAGCAGTGACCTCCAGGATCATGGAGTCAGTAACTTACTGCTATCCATGACTGTAAGTGGAAATTGGGGCATGTCTAACATGTGCACTTTTAACTTTATTTTGAAATCAATGATGAACTTTTTTTGTCCTATTGTTCACAGTGAAATCTAAAACTTGAGACTATGGAATGTTTAGCATCCAGAGAAATTATTCAAATAGTTTTAAAAAATAGCTGAAGTTAAGTGCCATGACAATTAACTTCTCAAAAATTCACTATGAACATTGTGCCAAATATGTGACCTGGTTACTAGTACATGGGTTCTGCCTGTTTGCTGATAGTACAAATTATGATGAAATTTATCAATAAGAATTAAAAAAATCCTGGAGAAGAGTTAATTTTCATTCTTTATCACCTAACAAACATAGAATCATACAGTGGTTTGGGTTGGAAGAGACCCTAAAAATCACTTAGTTCCAACTCCCCTGCCGTGGGCAGGGACACCTTCCACTAGACCAGGTTGCTCAGAGCCCCATCCAACTTGGCCTTGAGCACATCCAGGGATGAGGCATCTGTGTTTTTAATTTTCTTCCTGATTGTGCTAAATTATATTTATTGTAAAAACTGATTTGATATCACCACCACAACAAAAAGTTAAAAATAGATTTGGAGAGCACAACTGTCAGAAAAGGCATCATTAGCAGGCTAAGTCAATCATAATGCCATGGAATACTATCTTATGACCACATAAAATTTGCCTCTGGCACACTATATGATAATCCTTCTTTCCTATAATTTCTGCTTTTGTTTCTCTCAGGGGAAGATATGAAAGCTAGTATAGACACTCCTGCTGAAAAAATTAATTTACTTCAGTTTATTTCATTTTTTCAGTGTGTGTAGGTATAAAGGTGTATAAGTGTATATTATTCAAGGCAACTATAAAGAGCAATAGTCATAAATATTCCATTTGAAGGGAGCAATGTTGCCAGCAGAGGTAGAGAGTGGATAATATCTTGGCTCTGTCAATCCACTGGAATGGCCAAACCACTTGAGCTAAAAGAGAAGGGGAAGAAGCAGCTGCCAAATTGGCAGATAATTGTTCTCTGTTTTAGTAAATGAGAAGTAACATCCAGAATGTGTATCCAAGAATACCCTCCAGAATAGCTCTCTGGTATCACTGCTGGTCCAGCTGCACAGCTGTGTCTATCTCTTTTTGAAGTGGAATCATAGGTATTAATGTAATATTTTCCCCATAGTGACAACTTTTGCTTCTGCCCAATAATTAGGGACTATAGATTGTAGTTGCATCTAGGTTCAGTGTTCAAATTCTATTTTATTGTTAACATGAGGTTTTTTACATCACAGATAAACAAAACGTATAGAACAGCAGAGTACATTGTACAAAAAGTGTTAGGAAAAAATTCAAAATTGCAGTTCTTCAGTTTTTCTAGTCCCTCACAGTAGCATCCAGTTAATTTCCTTAGGTATTGGTTGTCTCCCTTCTTAACTGAGGAGATAACAGGAAACTCAATCTAAGTGTTTAACTTTTTCTTGACCATTCTTAGGCATTTTTCCCATCACTAACTAGAGTCAGTTTCTAGACAGTTGTAGAATTAAAAAGGTTTTATTCTAGTAAATTTTCTAGGATAGAACAGGACAGATTATCATAAATCGTTTCCCCAGACTGCTGGAACAATTCCTACATTTGTCATTTTCATTATTATCTTCATCATATTCAGACTCAAAAGTTACACCCTAAATCTTTTGCCATACCATCCTTCACTGTATTGTCCTCTCCCTTTTTCTCTAAATATGTTAGTACTATGTGCTGTAAGAAGAAAATTATATGTTTAAAAATAATGCAACTTTATGATCAGTGAACACTCTATTACAATGTGAAATGTAAATTAACAAAATAACAGGAGTAGTCAATGGCTTGTAGTTGGCTTGGAAATGAAATTGAAAATCTGTGTATCACAGGACATTAAAAACTTCATACTGCAGCTACCTAGATTTAACATTTTGTTTCAATTGAAAATTCCCATAAAAGTTACTGTAACATTTGGAGATTTAGGATCAGGAGTAGAAGATATTTAATAGCAGAGTGTCATTGAGCCATTAAAAATATATTCTATGAGGGCAGGAGGGACAAAACTTTCTCAAAGAAAGTGTACAAACTCAGATCTTCCCAGGAGAAGTTACGTGAACCAGGAAAGATGTCTCCTGGAGTTTGCTAGGACAGCAGAATAGCAGGAAAGATCACCTGTGCCAGAGAAGGTGCTGTGGCATTTTTAAAGGTGTAAAGGAGTCCTGACCAAACAGGCACCTAACAAAGAGTTTTTCAAAAGCCTTACTTCTACTGGCTTTTATGGCATGATGGGGAATTCCATGATTTCTCCCTCACCACCACCCCCCTACTCCCCACCCCGGAATTCTTAAAATATGCTTTTTGTGTTTGTGTTGGGGCATTCATAAACCAAAAGTTGTCCTTAAAAGCCATATAAACAGCAGGGTCTTTGGCAAAACATTGCCCAAGTAACTTGTCTGACATTTCTGAATGTGAAGGAGTGGAGTTACGTAAATTAGAGGGGCTAAATTCAATGTACCATAATGTACCAGTCTTCGGCCTTTTTGCTCACACTGACAAAGAGCAGAAGTTTGAATCACAAGCTTAACTGTGAGGAGATCAGGCTAATGCAAATTATATATAGATAAGTAGATAAAGACAATATATACAAATATATATAGTCACAACTGCAGAGCACATTCATGGATTTTTGTAGATCTGCTGCTGCCTTTTTTACCCTCAGAGCTGAGTTTTGAGTCAGTATTTTATA
>JAWWES010000001.1:14045041-14055274 GCA_035583135.1 Lophotriccus pileatus
AGCACATTCATGGATTTTTGTAGATCTGCTGCTGCCTTTTTTACCCTCAGAGCTGAGTTTTGAGTCAGTATTTTATAACATTTTCAAGAGAAAGTATCAAGCCCAGAAATATTAAAAATTCTTAATGTTCCTTAAGTAAGGGGAAAACATCTATTTTAAGCTTTACATTAATGATTCGGTTTCAAACGTCGTTGGCTGTAAGCATGCAGAAATAAATGTGAACTTTTTTCTAACTAGCTACTAGCTGAAAATTATAATAAAGGAACTTCTGTCATAAAACTTATTCTTAGGAGCACATATTTGAAATAGGAAGACTCTTACACAATAGTGTTTTCTAAGTATAAAAGCAATTAAATGACAATACAGTTGTTGTAGATTTACTATCGATGTATGAAGAATGTACATGTCAGTGTACCTGGTGCAGTTATTTGCTTACTTCCAAATTAGCTATTTATAATGATTAAACAGAGTTTTATTGAACCACAACAATCCAGAGTAAGTAATACTGAACTGGTTGTTGATATATGGCTTGGTAGTACTTAGAATATTGTATATGTCAGATACACAGTATCTGTATGTGCTATGTTGAAAGTAAATCATGATTGCCTTTATTCCCTTAGGAATCTGCCTTAGGAAATAGACTGCATAAATGATTACTGGGAAAGAAAGCAGTCTATTTAGTAACCTCTGGAAATTACTCATTTCTGTGGCAATTTTGCATAAAGAACTATAAAGAAAAAAAACCCGCATATATTCAAATATGTGCATAATTTCAAACCCACAGAAAAATTCATATTCTTATTGTTTGTAGTCAGTCAGGTGAAGGAATAAGAAAAGGCAAAGTATGTTATTAACCTTCCCTGTAATTTACAGTAGTCCAAGGCAACAGCACTTAAATGTGAAGAAAAGGGAATACAATAAATGGGAAGGATTCTTGCATTTATGACAGAGCTGTTGGGTAACACCTGAGGTATGGATGCATGATGAAGTGCTTGATTTTAGTAAATACTTGCAGGCCTTAGTCTTGCAAACAAGTATATACACTTTTTTTCCACCTCAATGACTGGCTTGACAGGCTTTCTTACAAAGAATTGTGTGAATGAGTACTGAAGGACTCGACTGAAAGCAGATCATATGTGCAGATAGCTAATGATCTTGTGTGGTGATGAGAATTAGTTTTGCTTCATTATTCTGCTTTCTGTTTCTTTTACATGTGTTTAAAGTGAAACTCAAAACCTGAAGTACCATCAGGATAAACTGTGAAATGTAGACTCTCTTTGCAAATTAAAATGTGTTTCTTTTAATAATGTAATTAAGTCTTGTGTAGTGGCTGATGTTACAGTGTCCTTAAATTAGAATATGGCTAAAAGTGAAATTATCACCCTTTTGCTGTGTACCTTTTAACAAACTCTCCCTAAATAGTAGGATTAGATCTCTGAGATTGGCCCTTTTCATAGGTTCTATAGAAATATTAGGGAGGTTTTAACCTAAAACAACTGTGCAGGTAAAAGAGATGCTGGAAGGTGAGTCTTGTTAGCCCTTGTTTTGCAGCAAGTTGGAGGCAATATTATAAACTAATAATGAAAACCCATCCCTCAGACATTGTTCTCCATATTTTTTGCTCTTTAGCAATCTCCTGGGTATCCTAATTGTGTGTAGGAGTCAGCTTTTGATGATTTTTTTTATTTAACTTAATTTAGTTCAGTGCTTTTGAGCTGCAGATAAACCTCCAGCATTGGCAAAAATCTGGAGCAATGAATTTGAAAATGTAGGTGTACATGACATGAAAAATATTTTCCTGTGTTTATTCTATAGCTCCTAGTCAATAAATTCCTTTTCCACCCTAATGTTTCATTCATTATGAGAGAGAGTATATCATCATTTTGTATTTCATTTCAGTTAATGCTCCTCATTTAACCTATGTCTTGAATACTGATATAATTCAGTAAGTTCTGTGTGCCATCCTATCTCTCATAATATTTTTTTTAAACAGGATCGATGACTTTTATTAAAAAAACAAACTTACAACCACTCAAAAACCTGAGTGCACAGTTTACTCATGATGTAGCACAGCATAATTCTCTCAGGCATGACATGATGCCCAGCATTAGTGACAGCAACACGGCATTCCCCATACATTCTCCCTCTTTACATCTGTCATCCCTACTGTGAAAAATGAATACTTGATGAGGAGAGGAGGGGGAAAGGCTGACAAATAGACAGCTCACACGGCAGGAGCTTCTTGACAAACTCTCAGAGGGGAGATGTGTCAAACCTCATGCCATGATCTGCATCAGTAGCCAATGCACTACAGACCAGAGGGGGGAAAAGTCATATCTAAGGATGTGATGAAAGATTATTGCTTTACTGACTTTTTGAATCTTTCACTGGGATGGTGGATCCATCCAATACATCTTATTTTTCAATTAGAAATCCAGTGCTTTGGGGGAAGGTTTTTCTCCATTTTGTAGATTTCTTTTTGTGTTCATTCAGTGTCTAATGAAATGAGGACTGATCATATGAACCACTGATCGTGTGAATAATAAAGTCCAGGGAATAGATCTGAGTTACACAAATAAGTGCTCTGTCAAAGATAATTTCCAGTTGTTCTGTCAAGCAGCATCTTCTGAGGCCACAGGCTAAAAGGTTTTTTTAAAAAGAATGTCCTTCTACAAAGGCTGGGTGAAGACAAATTGAGGAACTAATCATTGCCATGAGAGAATCTAATTTGTTATAACTTCAGTAAATTTCCAGTCATTTTCTCCCACTGCAGCTTTCTGGTTCTCTACTCCCCAGCCTTATTGTGAAGGTTTTAGACTTTTTAGTTCTCTGCATCATGTTTGACTCTTAAGAAAAGTCTTATATAATGTGATGTGAATCCTCACAAAGAGCTGACGATATGTCTGGAGTTTGTCTCCATTCTTTCCTCAACTGTGGAGGAAAAAAACATGCAATCAAACAGAGCATAATTTTTTATTTTTTCTTTGCAGAAGTGATCTTCTGTTACACGAATTGAAATGCAGAATGAAAGATTTCATCACATTCTTCATTTTTTGAAGAAATGGTGTGATTCAACTTTGAAACAGCTTTGCTGACCAAAGTTCAGAAAACAAGGATACTTGCATCATGTAGCCTCCGTGTACACTCTTTCATCACTTAAACCTGTCCTATTTACTTGCCCCTGCTTCTTGTTCTGATATTATAGGCAATAATTAGCAATAATTCAGGAACGTTTGTCTCTCAAAAGTTTACATTCATTGAGGTAGATTCATTTTCCACCGTTTGCAGGACATCCCATCACACCTTAATGGCCATTCAAAAGCAGTGCAGTGTTTTTGGGTACACAACGTGGTAAGCATAAAAAGGCAACCTTTTTTCATTAAGTCTACACAACAGATAGTCCAAAGACATTTCTCACGGAATGTTGCTAAAGGCGAAATGTACTCTAATGGCAAACTGGGTTACTGAAATGTTGGAAAGATGCAATTACCCAGCCATGTCCTCAACCATCAACTGTTCCATGACAGGCAGCCTTGAAACTAATCAAGTCTGTGCTGATGTCAATAGAAAGATGCTGAAGGGCTATCCCAAGAAAGAATCTAGTAATAAAATAGCAATACAAGGAATATTGTAGTTATTCATTATGGTATCTGGCAACAGGTGTTTTATGATTACTTTTTACACCCAGGAAATCAAGAATATCCAACCCCTGGAGTTATCAGAAATGTTTCCTTTGCTGTGTTGTTGTGCTGTGCATTCAGAGCTCTCTCCAAAAACTTATCACCTTACTGAAACAGGCATTACTGGAGTGAGCATTTAAATTCAGTCTCACATAAAAGACAATGAGCTATTTATAAAGCTATAAAAAAAGGAGAATGTAAAGGAAGAAGATAATGAATCATCTGCGAAAATGAGCTTGGCTGCCATGACTTCTAGTCTTGTTAATGTCACCTGTGCAGGCAGAATTAAGATTGAAGATGTTGGTGAGGGAAAAGAATCTTAAGGTATTTGAGGGATTAAAGGTTTGGGTCTAGGAAATTGTGTTAGCCAACTAGTGAACTTAATATATGTGAAACTGGGGCAAGATTTACAGGTTCATGACATCCATTTTTAAAACCCTGTATGGAACAATTCCCTTTGCATTCCTAAACAAAGTCAGAAAAGACAGCACTCGAAAAAGGTCAGAGAAGACTAGAGGGAAAGAGTGCAGAGAGTTTTGATGAGTAAAAAATACAAGCTGGAACTAAAGAGCCCCACATCTTAGGGAAGCCCCCAGACCAGAAATCTGTCTCATCATCTGCATATGCCACTTATCTGTGAAACCTCAACAGAAATGGATTACACAGAAATAGCAGCATGACAGCAGGTATGGAGTTTGCACTGCTGGCCTTTCCATGGCACAAACCTTTGTGGCTTGGTTGTGTTTTGAGTATTTTATGTGACCAAAATTCTGTTCTTCCTTATGGGTGAGAATGAGCAGGTGCACCGCTCCTAAGAGTTAGAAACCCATTCGGGTAGGGATTAATACAACGTTTTCCAAAGAGTATATGGTTTTGAACATAATGAAACAATTGTTCAGGTATTTGTGAAATGCCAATTGAATTGGGAAGCAGTTTAACCACTTCCCTGGGAGCCCAGATGCTCCATCTGTCTGCCAAGGAAAACATGTGGTTGTGGTTATAGTTGCCAATGTTGTCCAGTTCTCCATATGTCACCGTGGTGTTATTGGGGTCATTTCACTGTGCTGGGAATCCACAGGCCTTGAGATAAATTTATAGTCATATCATCTGGACTCTGACTTTGGAGCTGCTACTGAAATGGGACTTAGGACTCTATAATTTATAGCACTTTTTCTATTGATTTGTGCAATACTTGGTTTGTTCCAAACTGAATTACCTGCAGCATTGTTTGTTTCCTCCTACTGTGTAAAAAGGCAAAACCAAAATGAAACCAAAATCCAAAATAAAAAAAAACAGCTCTAAGTGAAGTTTTCCCTGAATTCATCTGTGTGGTTTCATGCAGTGAAATTTCACATCTTGAAAACCACTTGCAGTTCTGGTCTCAGGGGGCTGTGGAGGCAGAGAGAAGGTAAAAGAAGATATAAGAGCAATTATTATGATTGAAGGGATGGAGTAGCTTTACCAAGTGAGACTGAAAGGTCTTTGTTTGGAGAGGAGAAGGCTAAGAGGGCGTGTGTCTCAGGTTTATAGAATCATGAAGGCAGTAGATAAGGTGAATGCCAAACAGTTATTCACCAAATCTCACGATGCTTTAGAGCTTTCAGAAAAACTGGTCGGAGTTTAACTGGAAACTCACTTTGTGGATTTGTTTGAGAGGGTGGCTGGACTGTGCTTGGTCTGAGCTGGGTTCAACAGGCAGTCCCTGTGGGGAGATAAAGAGCCCCCAGGGATACAGGGGGCTGTAGGGCCAGACTGCTGCCCTTCCTTAAGAGCAGGGGAAAGGGAGAAGTTGGGTAAGAAAGTACATAAAGATGGTCCTAGATTGAGAAGAAGGAAACTCCAGCATAAATATCACAGTTCCTCATGGCAAAGACCTAGGAGTGACAATGACCTCTCACAAACTCTCCCTGCCCCTCATCTAGTTTTTGGGGAAGGCTGATGCTGTGAGATGTAGGATGCAGAGGGACATCAGAAGGGTGAGCAAAACTCCAGGGAAGAGGGTTAGATACAGGGAAGGGCTTTTTGAAAAGATAAATAATTGTAACCATCATTAGTATAATTAAAGATTTCCCAATTTTGATAATGTGAACAAGTAGAAAGATGAAACATTAATTGAACTGTTTATAAATTATTGGCTCCATATATGGCACCTTCCTTTTTTTCTCATTTCAGGGTATTGGGTGTGACATTGCCTCTCCTCCCAAAAGTGCTTCTGTGCAAAGAAGGGAGGAAGAATCTGGTGCTCTCAGTTTCTGCCTCTCTCTGTAATAGGAGTCACATGCATCAAAGGGATAGAAGTTGCAGCTACAACCCATGTCTTTGGGTACTGCTAAAGGATTGGTCCAGGTGCTCATGACTGTGGAGGTGGCCATAAAAGTTGTGGTGATTCCCGCAGTCCTGATGAAGGAAGGTTCCAGTGGATGTATTTGATTCTTCTTGGTGTAGGAAAGGGGGTGCAAGAGCTGCTTCTGCTGCTGTTGTGCTCAGCGGGGCCTTCACACAGACCCATAGAAAACAAGGAATCAATCCTCTCCCAGAATTTCCTACGGGTTCTGAGGCATTTGTGGGCAAGGACAAGCTAACATAGCCTAACATGCTCTTCCTGAGTAGCTGCCTCATAGGTGGTAGTAGTGCTGTGACTGCTGGAGACAGTACTGTGCTAGAAATACCAGTGTTTAGGGCAGCAGTGCATTTCTTATGATTTTGCTCCTCTTCGTCTTTTCTAAAAATAAAATCAGTGCAATATATTAAGGTATGTTATGTTCATAATGGGAACTCAAAGGGACACCGATACACCCACTATGATGATATCAAAATACAGATTATGAACTATTGTTTAGCTGGCCTGGGAAAACACTTTGACCAAATAAGTGTAGAAAGGCAATTACTTCAGAAAAAAAAAGTCTTGAAAGTCCAAAGTCTATGCTTCATTCAGTATAGCTGCTTTCAAAAACAAATGCAATATTTCTCAGAAAGGAAATTACTGAAAGCACTTTGCTGAAGCTTGGCAATTAAGTGTACTTACTAGGAAATTAAACATATGACATCCTAAAACTATACTTAAGCTGTCATGTTGATATAGTTTATCTACTAAAATCAGACCTCTGGCTTCCCAGCTGTTTCCATAAGAATTAATTCACAATAGGTGACCTCCTTGATTTTGCAAAGTAGAGGTTCTTAAGTTCATAAGAGGAGTACTTGGATATTATTTATGTGGCCTATTAATGTTTTATTTGTTTAATTAATTAATAACTGTGCCCTTTGTTTTGCCTTAGGCAAATTACTGGCAAAATAGCTATGGGATGGACATTGAGATTCTTAGTTCCATTTCTTAATGAAGTGGTTGTTACATGCATTTGAGGAATTTTAAAGATCAGTCACAGTCATAAACACAGGGGCACAATCACAAGTAGATACGCATAGTGTTTAATATCAGGTTGGATGGAGCTCTGAGAAACCTGGGCTAGTGGGAGGTGTCTCTCCCCATGGCAGGGAGATTGGAACTGGATGATCTTAAAGGTCCATTCCTACCCAGGCCATTCTGTGATATCCACATATATCCCTACAGAGAGAGAGAGACAGAAACAATAATGAAATTAATATGTAGATATCAAGCAATGTTCATATATTAGACATGTCATAACGACATTTATAACCACGTATTTCACCAGTGCTTCATTTTTTGCTTGATTTTTTTCCATTACAGGATTTGTAAATACGGTTTTTAGCTCTGTGAAAAACTAAGTCTCCTAGAAACTGAGCCATTCTAGTGGCTGGAATACTGGTTTTATAGCCAGACAGTAAGGACATCTTTTTGACCCTACCTCAGATTATCTCAAATAGTAAATCCTCCACCACAGGTACTCATGATTATACAGTTTAAAACACAGATTTATCTTCCTTGGTAAGTTACCTCTCTGTAAATAACATCAGAAGAATCTAATATTGAAAGTTTCCCAAAAGATTATGTTTCTATGTAATTGTTTTAATAATATTAGTTTATTCTTGATGTTTTACTATTTATAATTTTCTGTTGTTATTATAGAAGTCAGTGTTTTGAATTTTTTATCACCTCTATGGGTTTTTGGTTTGGTTTGGGTTTTTATAATTATTTTTAAATAGTTCATAAGTGGCACTAGGAGATTGTTGGATGTAGCTTTTTATCTCCTTAGAGCCTGATGGTGCCTTTTAGAGACTCCTTTCTCAGTTGCTGTAACACAGTTTCCTTAAGTTTTCATTGCTTTCTTATGCATTTCTTAGTTACAGTAGGATCCATTTCAACACATTTAACCTTTAAAAATAAATCACATTTTCTTTTTTTGAACTCTAACACTGTACATTTTGCAGAACCTTAGACTAATGGTCTGGAATTTCTTAATGAATCAAATCCTTAACAAAGAGTTGAAGATTCTGCAGCAGTTAAGGCATAAAAATCCTTCCAATCCTACCTAGTGTTTTCCTTCTGATCTTAACATTCACAGAAACAATTCTTAAACAGCAGAGTGCATGATGTGGAGAAGAAAAATATTTGAGACTTTGTAGGCAGTGCTGTTATTTTTTAGGTAGAATTTATAAACAATACGTGGTTCACCAAAACAGTTCTATAAAACTCCCTGTTAATAAAAACCTTTCTTTCCATTTTCTGTACCAAAGAGCAGCTTTGACATAGAACAAAATAATTTCTTTAAGTGGTGGAAAAGACCTAGAAAAGACCCTAGAATTACTTTTATCAATTTTCTTAACAGCAGCTTAAATAGTGAATCGTATCTTCATGCTTCAGAAGTGGCTTTATAAAAACTAAAATTAAATATCTTTCATAATTATTATTTATTAAAGGAAAATTTTTCCCTAGGTTCATAATTTGTATAAGCTAAGGTAGAGAGACTATTTGAAATTTTGTTAGGTGTGAAAGTACTTTATCAAAGGGCTGAGCCAGCCAGGAGTGGGCACACCACAGGGTCACTCTCCCGTCTCATTTTGATTTAAAGGGAGATCACTCAGCACTTCAAAGGATCTCAGGCTTTCAGCTGTTGTGGATAAAAAAATCAGTGGCCCAGTTCTGCTCATATGCAACTCAGTGAGATGAGTCAGGGATTTTTTTTTTCAAAAAAAAGTAAATTTATTTAAAAATTCACTACTTTTTCCATAGCCTAATTCTGTTGATGTAGGATAGAGATAGTACACGCCATAAATAGGACATGTCTGGTTCAATTAAGTTCTTTTGGAGCCATGGGAAAAAAAATTCTCTTTTATTTTTTCCAGTCTCATTCACATGAATTGGTAGAACTCTAAATTTTGTGTGTGTATGCTCATTTTCTGTGTTTCCACTGACACTTTTTTCCCCTCTCGAGATAGTACTGAAATGCACAACACAGGACAAGCAATTTTTAGTTTCACACAGATTTTTATTTGCTTGGTTTTATCAGTCTCTCCATTTCATTGTGATTAGAATCTTCTAGTTTTAAAAGAATACATTTTTTTTTTTATGAGTACATAGGTGATTCCGGTGCAGCACATTCCCAATAATTAACTTATTAAAAACACCTTTAATTTTGAAAGTTAGAATGCTCTCAGTTTTTTAATTATACATTCTGTCTTCAAAGTGTCAGGGTCAGGTGTGCTGGGGTTGTCTGTGGCACTGATTTATCTTGCCAACACTCGAGAGAGTTTAAGCTACCTTGTGCAGTTGTTTTATTAAGTATGATATAAATGGAGATAGAAAAATATTGAAATATAAAAATATCAATATAATCAATAAATGCTTCTCCCTCAAATATTATTTACTTCAACAGTGTATTTCACTTTCAGAGTAGTTGATGTAAAAGTGCATCCTGTCATTCTGAGTACTACAGTTAATTTGGAAATCCAAAACCTAAGCTTTTATAGTCAGAGTACCCCAAGCAACCATAAGTGATATCCAAAAACGAAATAACAGTCAACATCTTCCCATAGAATAAACCTTTAAACAAAATTCATTCTTACTTTCAAATGAACAAATATTATCTACAAAATTATATATAATCTCTCAGAATGTGTTTACTGCTTCACGTTTGCCATTTGTCAGCACCACTGACCTGCCTGAAAATGCAGCCCACAGAGAATATCCTTTAACATTTGAAGAGATTGGTACTTTAATTTGTGGAGTGGGTAACATTTTCTGCATGAATTGTTATGCAAAACTGTAAAAATACATCAAAAGGAAAAAATTGTTTTAAGCACCTATAAAAAATACTTGTCCAGGCTATTGAACAAGTATTTCATATGATACTAGAAATTATTAATAAGTTTACATAATCAATATTGTTACTGATAGTGATTGTAATCAAAATAGGTCTCTGACAGAGAGAAATTTTGTCTTGAGAGAAAACATACTTTAATTTTTCACTTTTCCTTCCTTCTTTTATTTTCTTCAAGAGCAGTAGGCAGAGAATAAAAAACCTGAAAAAAATCCTTTTTTTTCCCAAAAAACATCAAAAGTTTTGCCTGTAATGATTTTTCCCTTCCCTTCCCTTCCCTTCCCTTCCCTTCCCTTCCCTTCCCTTCCCTTCCCTTC
>JAWWES010000001.1:14058014-14086813 GCA_035583135.1 Lophotriccus pileatus
CCCGTCCCTTCCCTTCCCTTGTCCCACTTTCTTTTATTTACCTTTCTTCTCCTTTCTACAATATTTTTAATGACAATATTTTCTTTGTTTCTTTTTTCATGGTGCAGATGAAAAAAAATATTTTTTGTAAACTGCCACAGGTAATGTTCCAATAGATTGCATTTTTTCATTTTTCCTGGAATATGGACAGGTCTCATATAAAATGGTCTCCATACGATGTGTTTTCCCACTGTATTTGTCTCCTTTGGAGAAGTTCAGACTGATTTTCAAACTCAGAAACATGATATTTAATTTTTTTCTTTTAAGATGAATCAATGCAGGCTATGAAAAGACCACTGGAAACAGAGTGACATTTTAAAGCCTACATTTAATGGGTTTAGCTCCATATTTCACTGTACACCATTGATTTTGGAGAGAGTCACACACCTGTAACCTGAACTTTTCATGTGACACAGTGTTAGGGCAGAGTCATACAGAGGACTCAGAGTTTTGAGACTGATTTAGCATTTAACTTGTTTCTGTTATTTTATGAATATTTTTTTATAAGAACCTTTGCTCAGAAAAGTTCAGAAGAAGAAACATGATGTTTTTCCTCAGGCAAAATGTTTGACTTATGTCATAGAACTGGTTTTGGTTAATAGCAAGGTGCATTTTTAAGTTGCAGCAATGATAATATAACCCCACTAATGATAAAATACAATGGAAATTACTTGTGTAAATAAAAACTACCTTGATGTGCTATTGTGGCTGCAAATTGCCTAAAATGAGATTGAAATGCAGAAAAAAATGAGATCTAAAGACATCTAACAGGTTGGTTTTAGTCTTTACATCTTTCCCTGGGGTGATTTTTCTGGATACTTAGCTCCATTGAGATAAAAAAGTACTTTCCCTTTAATAGGAAATCATCAGCTTTTTGTGACCTTGTGCAATTGCAGCTAAATGAGCTTCATGTTCTCTCTGTCTGCTTTTATTTTTTCCTGATCATTGTTTTCTCTTATTCAGATTTTACTTCTTAAATTTTTTTCTAAATTTGATTTGCTTTATTATTAAAGTAGGATTGCTTTTCACTTACAATATTATGCTTTTTCCAAATCCTAGGCAATTATATTGGTCAATAATGCTTTTTTACCTATTGTATTCAATGAAGAAGAGGAAATGCTTTTAGCTCTGAGTAGATACATTTCAAATTACCTAAAATAATTTGGAAGTGCTTACTGGCTAATGAACATGCAACCTGAATGCTGTCTTCAGCATTTTGTCATGTTTGAAAATCTATAATTTTCAAACTACTAAGTGGTCGGTCTTGCCTATATGCAAATATCTGTGCAGAGATGAAATTAATAACTAATGGTGGATTTTATCTTGATGAATTCATGTTGTACACCTGAAGGGAGCACACAAGAAAGATGGAGAGAGACCATTTACAAGGGCATGGAGTGACAGGACAAGGAAGAAAGGCCTCAAACTGAAAGAAAGTAGGTTTAGATTAGATATTAGCATAAAAAAATTCTTCCCTGTGAGGGTGGTGAGGCACTGGAACGACTTTCCCAGAGAAGCTGTGGCTTACCCATCCCTGGAAGTGTTCAAGGCCAGATTGGATGGAGCTCTGAGCAACCTGGTCTGGTGGAAGCTGCCAGTGACAGGGTGGTTGAAATCAGATGACTTTGAAAGTCATTCTATGATTCTATACCACAGTGATGCTTTGCACATGTTGGGAACCTCCTTTCCAAAACAGTTTGAAAAATGGTAAGTGCTGCTTTGATTTTTGAAGGTACATTTCCCATGGCATAGTTATGCTAGAAACTTTGAAAGTTTTTGAGGCTCCCACAGAAATCAGTGTGAAGGCTCTCAATGGTGATAAGATGCAACTGCATAGATTTTAACATAGAGAAAGTAGTAAGAAAGCTGTGGGGAAGGTGGGAAGGAAAAAAAAAGAAGAAGAAAAATGATGAAAGCTGTGGAGATAGAAACTAATTCGTTGGGCAATGGAGCTGAGGAAGGGTCTGGATAGGAAGTCATATGAGGAGTGGCTGATGAAGCTGAGGTGGCTCAGGAGGGACCTTATCACTGTCTACAACTGCCTGAAAGGAGGTTGTAGCCAGATGGGAATTGGCCTCTTTTCCAGAGCAACCAGTGACAGGACAAGAAGGCATGGCCTCAAGCTGTGCCAATGGATGTTCAGGGCTCAGGTTGGACATCAGGAAGAATTTTTTCCCTGAAGGGTGGCCAAGCATTGGAATGGCAGTGCCTGGGGAGGTCATGGAGTCACCATCACTGAAAATGTTCAAGAAATGACTGCACATGCCAAGGTGATTGATCAAGCATTAGACTCGATGATCTTGGAGGTCTTTTCCAACCTTAATGACTCTGTGATTCCATAATTCAGCTGAGGTAGAAGGTGAGGTTTGATTTTTTTCACTTTGAAGCTCTAGGGATCAGACAAAATTTGCTACTGAATTCTTAAAGCAGTAATACAATAAATCTGATATTTAAAAAAAATTTGCACAGGGCCATAATGACTGGAAAGCAACACATCAAGACATGATAGTCTGACTGATGTAATCAGTAAAACTTCAGGAGACATTTTTGAGCTTACAAATAGTTCAAGATATTATGAAAAACTGACCATTTTACAGGACCCTGTCAGAAGCATTTTTTCAATTCTTTCTCTAAAAAGGCTATTTCACAGCAAAACAGACACAGTCTGTTTTATGTTTTATGTTTGGAAAATGTACCTTTTAGGAAAAAGAGAGAAAGATGTTTTCTGTATGTTATATATTGATTATAGGGAAGGTGAGATAAGGGAATGGAAGCTTTATTAAAAGACGTTATCAACACAAGAAAAGAGAGGAAAATTAATTAAATTAAAGTAGATATGAGAACAGCTTTGTAACTATCAGAGCAGTGAGACTTTATGAGAACTGCCTGACACAGAACACTTTTAAAGTTAGGCTTGACCCATTTGTGTAAATGAAGATATTACATATTTATTTCTAAAAAGGGGGTGGAGGCTGTGATTCTTGGAGGTGGGGTGACAGGAAATCTATTTAAGTTCTACTTTTTTGGATCTCATGGAGGAACTTCTGAGTCTGCTATAGAAACTTGCTGATGTGCTGGTAAGGAAAAAAAGAAAAAGGAAACATATCTCTGAGAGCACTTTTTGTTTGATAAATTACTGATTTTTTTGCTTCCAAGGCTGGGATACCACCAGGGCATGGATTAAATAGAGGATTTGTAAGGTGTTAGAGAAAAAAAATTACATTTTTGCAGTCTCTAATAGAAAAAACTCCAAATGATTCATTGTTACTATAATAAATTTGGAGACTAGGGAATAGTAGTTGGATGGGAAGTTGTTCATTTGTTCTGGCCCTTTATGGTCCAGTATTATAAACAATTTTCACCATTTCCAAGGAAGAATTCCTAGGGGATAAGAGTGCAGTGAATACACTATACAATTACTCTTCTGTGTCCCTTTGCACTAAAAGTGTGTTTGCCCTTGAATTTCACCAGAATCACTCTGAAACTGTATATAGAGGGTGAGTTCCATTTGCTCCCTTAGGTTTTTCCCATTTGATAAAAAATACTAATTTGTTCCTCTTTTTTTTGATGGAAAATATGTTCATTATATTCAGCCAAATTGGCAGAGCTTCATAAATTATTGTTTAGTAATTCAGTAGAAATATAGTCTTGAATGGGTTGTTAGCGGGATATTAAATTAATTCTACTACCCTTTCTGAGCGTGATTCTTTTTGAGCAAACATTATAATTGACAGGAAATCTGATGCCATCAAAAGTCATGATTCACGTCCTTCAGTAAGAAGGGTAATTGGTCAGCTTTTTTTGTGGAGTCTTGAATCACATATTTAAAAAGGCATTCTTTAAAGTAATTTCTCACCTCCTTTTTCTTGTGGCCATCAAAACAAACGCTTTTATGTTTAAGATGAAAGCAAAGTATGTTTCTGCTTAATCATTCTGAAGAGCTTTTCTTCTTAATATTTAGGCTTTACTTTACTGAGGACAGATATTAAAGTCTAAAGTCTGAAAATCTGCAGGGACTTTTATGTTAAACTTCAGGCTTTAACAGCATCCAGCAACCCAAGGCAGTTCTTTCTCATAATTTTGCAAACACAGTCAGCAGACTTGTAAGTTGCTAGTGATACATACTTGGAGTTTTACATTCCCACAAGGAATGGCTGGTAGTGAGAAGCCAGGGTTATGGATAAATGACATTAGTGTTTTCAGCTTCATTGCTCCCTGAGGATTTTCCCTGTTCCTCATGCTCAATGTCAAAAGGTAAAAAATCTTTGACTCTTGTTCTGCCTATCAAAGATAGAAAAGGAGCTGCAGGTGAACTATATGTTGGTATCCTACATTGAGAAAGGAACCAACACAGAGTGCCATTAAATGTATAGTTTATCTCCTTGCTCTCACATTTAAAGTTACATACATTTCTGAATGCCTAATAAGTAAGGTACAAGGGAACTACTTCCTCATGCATTTTAAATTTTAAACCAGATGGTTTAGTTTTATGGGAAGCTCATAATCAAGGTAGAACCCACCTGCAATTCTGCATTAATCTGATCTCTTTCCCATTAATATCAAAGGTAAACCATGCAGTTACTCTATGGGAATAATAAAACTTTTTTTGTAATGAATATATAATTTCAGTATTAAAAAAAATTAATAGAAAAAACATGCTGAGTAGATACGTTGAATTAATTTGGAAGTATTTTTCCCTCTCATTATGCCCATATGGCTGCCTAAATACATATTTTATGTGATCAACAAACTACTAATCTTTACAAAGATTCTTGCTGAACAGATATTTTCATTCAACCTGTGGTAAGCACCACTAAGATTTATGGCAGTCATGGATACACATGGTAAAGACAGCAAAACACTTCACATTCCCTTAGCTTTGTCCACTTAACATACTGAGCAAGCTGCATTGAATTCTTTTCATTGTTCCCTAGTAAAATCACAGAACAAAACATGATTTTATGATTCTGATATTAAAAATTTACAAGCTAAAGAAATATCAGCAGTGTGGATGAAGGTTTTTAGTATGAATCTCAACAAAGCATCATTCAAAAGTCTTCCCCATATCAGCACTGAGTATATTTTTCTTTATGGTGGTATGGGAAGGTAAAGAGTGAGGTACTTTGTTTTCCAGAAAGAGCTGCACAATAAATCTATTACCAGGTGAATGTGAAATACTCATTTATATACAAAATCCTGGGAGAGATTTAATAACCTGCATCAATGGTAGACCAGATGTAACACTGAAGGACAATGCCCAGTGATCCCCGCTGTGCTTGGTATCATGCTGAAATCTTCCCTTATAGGAAATGCACCTTCACTTATTTGGCTGCAGAAAGAGCAGAAACCTAAAGGTCTGAAACTTGTCACCAGCCCTGTTTTAGTCTTCAGATTTTTGATTCACTCAAATGTCCTTTAGGTCTCTAAGACTGGAAGCTGGATGCTGCCCACTGTTACCTTGGCACCTTTTCCTATATGTGTTCTAAAGAAGCTTCTCTTTTTCTGGGATATTTAAAAAGTTCTATGAGCTTACATTTGTTACTGTAGTTGAATCCTCTATCCTTCTGCTGGTACAGGTGAACTACATGCTCTCTTATTTGGAAATGTTTATTCTATCTTGAGAGTCTCAGAAGAAATTTTAGTAGTTGACCCTTTGGACATGTGCTGTGACTCCAAAAGCATATTAATGTTGTTTCCATAGGAGGTCTGTAGCTTTTAGCCTCGTGTGACAATACAAAAAAATAGGTTAGTTAGTTATAATTAATGTTTCTTTAACTAGGTCATCAGAGCATAAAATCTCACATCAATGGTAATTAATTGGCACTTAAGCAAATATTCAGCAATTCCCTTGTTAGTCTCATAAAGGCATCAGCTTTGTCTGTAATTATCAGAGCCAGGCTTACTCCATTCTAACAAATTTGGAAAACATAGAGCACAGTGTATATTTCACTATGGATCTAATTTACTTAATAATGTAACACAGAGCAGAATTTCAAAAGGATATATAACTTCATTGTTTTTCATTTTAAATTATCATTAGTAGATCACACTTTATGACTAGATTCTGTTCCAATATTGTACTAATCTCTGCTACAGGTCTAAACCCATCATACATTCTTTAAAATATAACTCAAATGGCTAGTATTGCAAACATAGTTTTAATATATTCTAACTGATTCTTAGGAGACACCAGAAAAATAACCACCCTAGTTATTATTCAGGAGTCATTACATTATGCAAAAATATACAGTTGTTATTTTTATTCATGGGACAAGATGTAGCTTTTCTGTTTGGTTTGCTTTATTTTGTTTGTTTTTTTGAAGCCAGGACAGTGAAGAGAAACCAGAAGTGTCTTAATATTATATTAATATTAACTACTTTGTAAGCTACAGTGATATTGAACTCATTTGCCATTACTAACAGATGTGTCACAGGCCTTGGGCTGCCCTTACCTTTGGGGGTCTATGGGGCAGCTTTGACCCCTTTCCTGGGAAGCCAGGGGTAAGGGAGAATGCAGGTGTAAGAAAAAAACCCAAAATTATCAACTATAGGATTAGGGGACATTGGAAGGGTGAGCACATTACCAGGGAAAATGAGTAGATACTGAGATTGACTTTTTAAGAAAAGTAATTAAATTGCATTGTTGAAAATTTTCTATATCTCATATATGCACTTATAGACTGTTAAATCCTTAATTTGACTAACAGTAAATTCTTGGCTCCACATGCTTTTGCTGTTTTTCCTTCTGCTCTTTGCAAGATACCAGGAATCAAAAAATGTTCTGTGTGCTTCACTAGATTGTGTTTTCAGGAAGATGTAGAATTCCTCTGCCACTTATACTGTGTAAGATACCATTTGCATGTGGTAAAAAAATAGTCACAGGGGCACTGCATTGAGAAATCCCACTGAAATGCTTGGCCAGTGTCATTTAAGGAAATGATTGAATTAAAAACTAATTTGTATGACCGAATGAGGTGATACTCTCAATTATGTGATGATACTATTAAGAAAAGGGACAAATACCTCTTTGGAAAAGAGCAACCTTAATTCTGGTTGTAGGACTGAGTTTTAACCCAGTAGTGAGGATTAAATTGCTGTAATGTGGCCGCTGAGTGTCATTTGAGATTCTGTAATGTACAGTGCCTGGTGTCCAGCAGCTGGTACAGAAGAGCTCAGCTCTGCTATAAACATCTGTGGTGGACAAATCCCAAAACCCCAGGCCAGCTCAGGGACTGTGTGTTCTGGTTTGGTAGCTGAACCCTCCACAGTTTTTGTCAGGGTAACTAAGGTAGTATTTAGTTTAAAATAATTAATGAAGAGTCCAGAGGACCTCAGGCCAACATCTTCCTGGACACATTATTTCTCAGTAAGACCACTATTGTACTTAAAAATGTTTGATAAGAAATCATTCTCCTTTGTTCAAGTGTCTCTGGAGAGACTGGAAACAATATTTGGGGGAAGAGATTAGGCTGAGAAAGGATATCCAGAAGAGGAATGACAGTGAGTGCTGTCTTTCAATACTTTTTTTTTTCCATAGTGTCCACTGAGCTAACAGAGCTCTTCACATAATTAAATATTCCAGTATTTCTGGTAAGCAGCCAAACTCTTCTATTCTTCATAAATTTGCTATGACTCAGGGGCATCCAGCTAGTCTTATGGCATGGGAAACTGTGGATGAGTGTTTTTTCCAGCTGTATGACCACACAGTATATTAATACTAATGAAGTCTCTCAGATCCATCCTGCTGATGTAAATCCAGAGGGATACAATGCCTTCCTTAAGTCTGACAGTGGTATGAGTTATTTAATTACATCAGAACATTATTTAATAATATCAGAACTGCAGTCAACCCCACATATCCTTGCTGGTAGTCACAATTGCAGTGAAGAAGTTGAAAGGTTTTCTGAAATTTTAAATACTTTTGTAAGTTTTTGTTTTGTTTGTTTGTTTGTTTGTTTTTTATTTATAAAGAAACAGTTCGAATTTTTGGAGCATGTAGTTTATCCTCTGCATAAATGCATAATTTAGTGAATTACTAGAAGCATCCAGTCACCATGAAGCTTACACAGATTTTCTAAACCTGTTTATCCCCTAGTTTTGTCTGCTTTAGTTCTTTGGTAAAATCTGCAGTCACCAACAGGTAGAATGTTTGACTTAATTTATTTATTAGATTAGAAAATGAGGTTGGAACACATCTTTGGGACTCGTGTCTTTGGTATTTTAAATGTCTCCAAGGGTTTGGCTGACCAGAACTGATTTTTTCAGAGGTATTGAAACAGAATTATTAGGCAAAAAGGATCAGATATTTGCATCTGAAAGACAGTCCCTTAGATGGTAGTTCATGCCTATAAGTCAGCAGCTTAATGTTTTTAAGACTCCAGTATATACTTAAGGCTTATCAACTTAGTAGATTATTAAAAAGTCAGTTAATATCAAAGACCAGCTTAGGACAGAACCCAAAACAACAAAAGAAAAAAAAGAAAAAAAAGATTTTACTTACATAAAAAAATATGTACATTTGAGATTTACATTTTAAAATAAGGTCATGCTTTGCCATACATTTCCATGAAATTTAACATCAAACTTTCCCATATGTATGCACAAGAATATGACAATTTGGGTTTGTTTTGTTTTGTTTTGTTTTGTTTTTTTAAGGAAAACTATACAAGCTTTGAAGTACATAAAAATCCCATTTAGCATGGGGAGATGAAAGTATCCATGAGTAAGTACACAGAACTTGTAAATCTGGCATTTAGAATAAAAACACACTTCACTGTCTGGGCAGAAATCAATCAGTGTGCAAGACCTTCCTGGGGCAAAGGAGGAAGGAGGAGAGAAAGCACTTTGATTAGTTAGAGAAATGTGCTGGTTTTAAAAACTAGTTAATAATAAAACAGCATTAAGGATGAAGAAAAATTGTGTTAAGGCATCTGAGGACAGGCAGAAACTTCTGATAATATTCAGTCATATTTAAAACAAATTTTCAGTCAAGACATCTGCAGAAAGCATAAGTTCAGCTGTCATGGAGGAGACTTGGTGTTTCAGTCCCTTCCAGCTCCTTTCCCACAGCCTTACTTATGGCAGTTTGCATTCACGTTTGCAGTTTATTTGAACTACAGAAGCTGTAAGTTTTTTTCTCTTTCCTCCAGATTTTTCTGTTTGTATAGAACTAGACTGAAGGACTCTTTGATTGTAATAACTGTTTATTCATCACTGGCACAGGCTTCCCAGAGAAGCTGTGGATGCCCCAGCCTTGGCAGTGTTCAAGGCCAGGTTGGATGAAGCTCTGAGCAAGCTGATATAGTGGAAGGTGTCCCTGCCCATGGCAGGGTGGGTGGAACGAGATGACCTTCAAGCTCCTATCCAAGCCAAACCTTTCTACGAGTCCATGATTTTACAGTCAGTCTCTGGTTTGTATTAGCTGCGTGTCCTCAGGTCATACTCCTGTTTACTAGAAGTTATGCTGTTGTGGGGTTCTTTACTTATGCATGGAAATGATGAGAGAACAAATACACTTTCAGTCATGAGACATAACCTTTTCTTTCTTTTTGAATATTGATATGAACAGAAATTTGTTATAAATATAACTTTTTATAAAAAAAAGGTTAATACTTGCATACCACCAGAAGTCACCTTGGGGCTAAGATGAATACTGTTACTATTTTTATCTTTAGAAAATAATTTTTCCAAATACAAAAAATTGCTTTGAATATTTTTTTATCTTCTGACAGAACTAGTTTGATACAGGCATTTCTAACAATCTACTGCTGTGAAAACACCAGTTAGTCTTTTTGCAGGGATATGGAGGCTGCCTGCACACCTATATTTTGGTACTACCCAAGCTATTTAGCCAAATTTTTACAATTCATAATGCTGAAAGATGCTGAGGTGTCATTATAAAGGCAAGCTAAATAAAATTCTTTTAAGTACAGAAAACCCCTTGCTACTAAGATAAATAACATTACACTAATACTTTGATTTCAGTAGATGAGCACGTAGAGTGTAAGCTCAAATTTGTGATTAGCAAAACCTGGGTTTTCTCACCAAGCTGTTTTCACTAATAGTGACTGTGAACCATTTGAATTGTTCACAAGTGTAGTCACATGTATTTAAATGTGTCTACACCAAGGACTGCATTTACTGTAGAGGTGTGAGAATTCTATTTCCTCAGGTGGGCTGAACCCCTGTTCTGACAGCCTGGAGCTCAGAGCGGGTTCATTTACACAGGCTTCTGACAGATTGAATCAACTTGAAGGAAGGTGCATTGTCTATCCTGCTTTACATATTGCCTGCATATAGAGTACAATATAAGTTAAATAATAGGTATTTTGGGATATATGTGTGTGAAGAAGTTAATGAACGTTTTAACGACAAAGAAACAGAGGAGCAAAATGGATGAGGAAAGGGTGGGAATAGGATTCAATTTCTTAGAGTGGATGTCCTTCAACCCTTTAAAAAGAACTAGAGCAAGCCTGATGCCTTATGTTTCAGTTTAAGAAAGCTTTTGGCATTGCATCTCTCTCACACTGTCCCTCTGGGACAATGGTGACTTTCATGATGTACAGTTTGGTTATTTAAAGGAGTACTAGCCTTAAATAAACAGAATGGGATAGCAGTGAAAGAATCACCATCATTTCTTTATCTTTCAGAAGGTATTGAACTTCATATGAATTTTAGAGTGCAAAATATATATATCTACATTTTCAATATGGCTTCTAAAAGAAGGCAGTTTCTCAACATTTTCTATCTTTTTCACTCATATACAGTTTATTGTAATTCTAATATTGGAATTTAACTTAAATAATCAGTTGAAATACAGTCATTAATATCTTCTTATTCTCTGTATGTAAATACTATATACATAGAGACATATTTAGAGAGCATAAATATATGACATATATGTTGCACACATATATCTATATATATATATACAGACACACCATACCAAAAAGATATTGAAAATTTATTTAGCCATTTCATTCTTCCAGCTTCAACTAAAAACAGATTAGGTAGGTACATTCTCTGGTGTGAGAGCTGTTATAATGGCCTAAATTAAAAAAAGAAAACAAAAAACAAACAACAAAAAACCCAAACAACAAACATAACCAAACAAATAAAACCCCCAAACAAACAAAAGAACACAATAAAGCCAAACATCACTAATAAGCAGCTTCTGTTTGAATTCACAGTCCTTATTTATATAAATCAAGAAGTTGACCTAAATTTATTATCTTAATTTAAAACATTTATCTGCTTAAAACAGAGCTAAAGAAAACTACCAGTATGAAGCCTAAAACTAAAATTTAATCTGACTTCATTCTGAATTCAGGATGAACACTCCTGTCTCCCTGCCTCTATTCTCACCACTGACTCTGTCTTCCTGGCCTGTGTCATTGCTGGACTATTTCATTTTCACTGTCATTGCTCTCCCCCCTTGAGAGGTGTGCCTGGGATTACCTGTGGGCAGACGAGTCTCTTGAGCAGTCGATTCCACAGCAATTGCTTATAGGAGGTGTGAATAAATTCTGAACAATGCCTGTGGGCCCTGGATGAGGCACAAAGACTAAAAAAAACCCACCACAGTTGCTGCAAAAACACATAAATGTTGTAGCAGCATTAGCAGTGTCGTGTCACATTTAACACTGGGTTAAATGATGATCTTTTGTAAATGAACTGTGTAAATGCTAATGGCCATATCTTCAACAAATGTAACTGTAAAGGTATTCACTGTACCTATCACTGCCTTGGGAAGGTGCTTGGTCAGGTGGGACATTAGCAGGCTTTTATGATTTCTCTGAATCACATGCAGGTACCTGAAAACCTCTGAAATAATTATTTATATTTCACCTTTGGGCCTTAAGTGAGCAAGATGTTTATACAGATATTTAATTTGAAGCATCTTTAGAATGCCACTAGCTTCACTGGGATTCCTCATTTGCTTGTAATTTAGGCATGAATTTGAAGCATTAAATGAAGGATTCATTAAAAAACAGCTTTAAAATATGGTTCCTTAATAAAAAAATCTCTGCAGTAGAAAAATTCTGTAGTTCCCATACAAAAACCATGAGTGTAACTACGTGGGAATTCCTGGGTGAGGAAATATTTTTTAGGGATAAAGATTACTGAATGTCTTCCACCTATATAATGACAAATGATTTTGAATGTAATGTCTAAAATGGATGACAGTGTTTTAAAACATTTCATTCTATATGCTTTCTCATGGGAGAGCTAAACTTTGCTCCTAAAAAAAAGGCAGCTTTTGAAATTCCCATGCAGCAGCAGTCCTTTTTTACACTTTTCAGTTGTCCTTCACTGAGAGGAATATTTCATATATTTCCATGTTATATACTGACACACTGTGAGCCTGGAACAGCTCTCCTAGGACTTTAGAGCTATGTTTAATTTCAGCACATCCAACTGAGTCTCACAGAAGAGGAGGGTGATTATGGAATCATAGACAGGCTTGGGTTGGAAGGGATATTAAAGATCATCCAGTTCCAACCCTCCTGATGTGGGTAGGGACACCATCCAGTAGACCATGTTGATCCCTTGAGAAAAATATGTGGTGAAGAGTGGAAAAGTGTAAAGTAAAAGAAAGTAGCCTCTGTAGTGAGTGATTACAAAAGATACAAAATTATTTTTCTGCTTTTTTGAGAGATATAGTAAAGAAACCTCACTGAACCACTGAGGATAATAAGACAGATCTAATGAAGGACCAGTGAATTGTTAGCTTTGTTAGTAGCTGCTATTTCAATTATCTTTATTATTTTGAAATGTCAAAAATAACATGTGACTTTATGAGAATGTAGAAAAAAAATCTGTAACCAATGTGCTTCACTGTGTGAGGAAAGTACATTCTCTGTATGGTATGCATTTTATTCCAATTATATTTATATGATATAAAAAAGAAAAAGAACAGTGGGAGGCTTTGAAAAGTTTTTCCAGACTTTATACTATATATACTACATACTTTATACTATAATCCATATTAAAATTGTTAGAATGTTTTACTTTTATAATTCAATATTTGAGAGTCTTAAAAGAGCTATGCAAGGATAAGAGAGAACAGGAAAGATATGGAAAGCAAGAATTATCGTGGTCACACGTTATTGAAATCAATCACCTTAAATATTGTTTTGGTGATGTACAAAAAAAAAAAAATCCAAAGTTTGCTAGAAATTCCTGACATGAAATCCCTTGGTCCTATCCAGCCTAGAAAATCTATTTAATTTATGGAGTCTAGATTCAGAAATCTGGATAGTAGTCCCAGTGAGACCCCAGCACTCTTGTTTCTGCATAAAAGCGAAGTAAGGAATATCTCAAACAGGGCTCAGTTGTGATGCAGCAAGGATGTTTTCAATAGTGATTTCATCCTCAAATAAAACAACTGAAAGCACTACTAGATGTCAGTCATCTGGTGAGATATAGTGGATGCTGACAGAATTCAAATCCGGGAAAACAGATACCTATGTGTGGTTTTGAAGACGCTTTAAATAAGAAGTACTGATTCAACGTTAGTTCCCTGGAGATGTGGAAAGTTCTCCTTTGACAAGTTCTATTTTTGCTGAGATCCCCACATTACTCTATTCAGAGGCAGGAGGGATTAAATTAAACACAGGCAGAACCCATCAGTTGTCAAGCAGGGCTATAAATGGCATCCTTTGTCCTGGCTGGTAATTTTCTGACTGCATATCCTTAAAGACAGGCACTCTATTTTACAAGGCTATAAGAGATAGATAGATCTAAGTCTGGACACTGGCTGAGGTGGAATACCTTGTAATTTTCCCAAAATTTTCTGTCCCTTTTATGACAACATAGGTCATTCAGTGCAGCCATATATCCGTATATGTATATTAGATATCTCACATATACTAATATCAAATATTATCATATTCACACGAATTGTTGATCTTTAGTTTTTATAAAAAGCCTTAAGAAAAAAAAAAGAAACTCAAAGATAAGCTTAGTACTAAAGTACTACTGTTCTGTAGTTAAAATAGTATATACTGTTTGTCACACAGAATCATATACAGTACAGTGTTTTGTAGGCTTTATATAGTATTTATTATATAATATAATAAAATAGATAACATTATATTTAATATTTATTTATCTATTTTAATATATTATATTTATTTATATTTATAATTTGTTTAGCACTATATTTTATTTTATTCATTCATTTATTTATATATATTGTATATGATTTTTATATATTATTTTATATTATAATTTAGAGGTGTAGTTAACAGGGACCATTTTAGGGAGGGACATTCATGACTGTCTCTGATATTATAATTGTATTACACAGTATTGTGTAAAGGTTCATGAATCTCCATCAAAACCATATTTTATTAGGCATATACAGGTTAAGTTTACCTTAAATAAAGCCTAGAACTACTTAAGTGAATATAAACTGCTTTATTTCCACAACACATTCAAATTGTGACCATTCCATGTTTCCAGTACACTCACTTAGTGTTCCTAGCAGCTGGTTAATTGTATCTACTTTTTTCTCTTCTTCTCAAGACATTGTATACTGCTGACAAAGGATTTTTTTTTTAAAAAAAAAAGGTACTTTCAAGGCTCATGCTGCAAAATTTATGGCTTTCATGACTAACTGTTCAGAAATTATTAAAACCAAAAACTAGCTAGTGTTTAAAAAGTACTGTATTTTTTTTTCTTTTTGATTTCTTTTGCTGTCAATACAGCTGGTGGCATTTAATTTTTTTCATAACTGCAGTCTTCTGGTGAGTTCTGTGGCTGGTTCATTGCTCCAAAGCAGGCTACTCAATTCAGGTAGCTTTGAATCCCAGCAGGGTTTCTTCCTTTGATCTCGGTCTATTCTGTATCAGAACTTTTGTTTTTGTCTAGAAATGTAAACCAAAGCTTTTGTCCTCGATTTCAACAGAAGATAAATGCTTTCCTGAGAACTTTATTTCCATAACAAAAAATCCTATATATTTATTTTTAATTCTAAAAAACAGAAATAAATGGTGAATAGCTTTTTCTTCAGTGTTACAATGGTGAAAGACTTATCTACACTCTCGATGCTGACTTTAGGCCTATGCACATCACTATTTCTTAAATATCACGTATAGATAGAATTTGCCAAATTCTCAAATCAAACACTGTGATATCTGTATTTTGAATCAAGGATATCCTCTGTATTCCATGAATGAAGTGTGGTCTCAGTTAGTTAACTCATGTTGGAATATGTACAGATAAAACAATCACTTTCAAGCCATTCTTCTTTCCTTCAGCAGTGGCTTCATTAATTTTAATAACAAGCTGAGCCAATTGAGCAGCTTGGATTTTTCTCCCTTCATAAATCTATGGTTGCTGTAATTTTTGTATTGGTTTATTAACTGCAAAGAAACCCATCAATACAAGCTCTTCAGAGGGTTCCCTGTGCGGTCAAAAGCAGCTGTAAAGGTTTTACAACAGAGACAGCAGGGATGATTGCTGAAAGTTCTGGAGTTCTCCAAGATCTAAATTTATTCCTCAGGAGAACAAAGAAGGCAAACTCATCCAAAAAGCTCTGAAACTCTTTAATATCATAAGTTATACATTAGGGTTTTTTTCCTTCTATGCCTTGACTGCTCTTGAACACCTAGCATAAATACACTTGCTGTTTGTTTTCCACGTCTCCAGATATTGATATCATACAGTTAAGTAAAAACATAAGGACTCATCCAGCAAGTTTTACAGGTGAAACAATGAGAACTTTTAATTTAAGTTTAACATACATGATTTAAAAAAAAGAAAGTATAACTAATCATGTAACATATATACTACAGTAATTTGATGTTTAGGTAATTATCATACCTTTACCTAGTTTCATGACTCAGTTGCAAGGCTTTTAAACTAATTCTTTTCTGCACCAATTTGCAAAATTTTGAGTATTTTTTTCCCTGATCAGATAACTAGCTTATTGTTAAGGAAATTGTCCAATATTCTCAATCGTGGTGATATGCTTGATTTTTTAAAATGAGCTTTAATTTTCTATATTTATATAATAGAATCATAGAATGGCCTGGATTGGAAGGGACCTTAAAATTCATCTTGTTCCAGCCCCTCTGCTATTGACAGGGACACCTTTCACTGGACCAGGTTGCTCAAAGTCCTGTCCAGCCTGGCCTTGGACACTTCCAGGGTTGGGGCATCCACACCTTCTCTTGGCAAACAGTGCCAGGGCCTCGCCACTCTCACAGGGAAGAATTTCTTCCTAAGATCTAATCTAAACTTACTCTCGGTTTGAAGCCATTCCCTCTTGTCCTGTCACTCCAGGCCCTTGTAAACAGTCTCTCTCCATCTTTCCTGTGGATTCCCTTCAGGTACTGGAAGGCCACAATTAGGTCACTCCAAAGCCTTCTCTTTCCCAGGCTGAACAATCCCAGTTCTCTCAGCCTTTCCTCATGTCATAGGTGCTCCATCCCACTAATCATCTTTGTGACCTCGTCTGGACTCACTTCAACAGACTGATGTCCTTCCTATCACATCCAAGTAATCTCACCTCGGGAGGCAGAGAGGTTTACCAGCAGGACAGTTATGTTATATGCCAGCACATTCATTAGAGCTTGTTATGATGGGAAAAAAGCCTAGTATTAAAAGCAGGAAGTAAATGGCCACTAAGAGATTTAAGAGATGATGTTTCTCAGGTAAAATATCTTTATCAGAGTTGAAGAACTGTAAGGAGAGAGATAAATGTTTCCAGAGAATCTGAAGCAACATCAGAAATGCAAGGGGCCAAGTAAAGCAGCACAAATTTATACACTGATGATCATTTGACAACAAAAAAACTGGGGCTGGAATTTTGAAATGCACATAGGCAAATTAGGCATCTAAACTTCAAGGGGAATAATTTCCAAGAGGAACTACTTTTTGTTTTAAAAATAATTTTGTGAATTTAAAGGATACAGTAGTCAGATCTCCAGCATCTAAATTGAAAACACTATATTTTCTCTGTACAGTGACCACCTTTCCTAAGTCATATGTGAACTCTTTTAGAACCTTTGCTTTTGGCTTAGAACTTGTCTACCTACCTACACAATTTATAGGGACTTGTACAGATATTTCTGCTGACTGATTTTTTTTTTATTGTTATGAAATTCTGTGAATATTGACTGGCTTTACATGATTCTGAGACTCTTGATATGGAACAGCTATATACAAGCTAAAGATACTACTATATATGAGATCAAAATACACAGTGTGTACCTCAAATTGTTTTTCATTCTAAACTGAAGAAGTATTTGTGATTGGTCAAAATTTATTATGTTTTTTTCCAACTTATAATGAAATAGTCATAAATACTGCAAATGGGAGTCTGTTTAACCTCAGCATTCAAAGTGCTCAAAAGCCTAGCAAACCTATCAACCTTAGGAAGTTTATTGGATGGCACATGAAACACTTGTTCCAGCCAGGAAGCTACCAGGCTCCCAATGTCTCATCCAGGGTCTTAAGGGAACAAAGACCTTTAAGGAAAAAAAACCCACTTCTGCAGTGTGTATGCAAGACTGTGAAATATTTTCTTTATTCTGAATTGACGAGGGTGTCGAAACATCTTAGCAGAGGAAGAATAGGAAATCATTTATTTGTTAAGGAAAAAAAAAAAAGAAAAAAAGAAACAAAAATCCCAACTAAACAGAAGAACTGTCTTTAACTGATGTGACAGATTTCCTATGAAATTCACCCAGCTGTCATGTAGATGCACCATTGTTTGGCTAAATGTCCTGCTAGAGAATTCAAATACACAGGGAAAGAATGGGTATGGTTTTGCTTGTTCCTTAATACACTGGAAGCACTGTTCCTCTTTTTATTTGCTTTGTGCAGCAAGTTGCTCTTTGCTGTGGGTGAGTGAGTTACTAATTAAATGTAGGACCAGAACATCAGCCAGCAACCCAACCTTGCTCGTGAAATTGCTAGACCAGCGAAGGATCTGGTACGTTATTGTTATGCATTGCTACTGTATTATCTCTAGTTACTGTAATAAACAGATTGGGAGGATGTTTTACCCCTCTGTTGTATTATCCATATATTCAGTCCAGCTCTTGGTAGCTGAAAATATTAAGAAAAAAAAATCATGTAATGACTTGACTGATGAATATGGGCATTGAAGCGTGTAAGTGAAAGTGCCTGACATACACCTGGAGAGAATTAATCAACCAAAAGCAATGCCAAGTAGGATATTATATGTTTGCAAAGTACATACTCAAAATGAAGGGAATGCTTTATTAGGAGGTTATGATTCAAATGTTTAGTTTGATCTCTTCTTATTGATGCTCACATCAAACATAATTCTTTTCCCTTTAATTAATCTCTTCTCCCTGAAATCCATCTATTATTAGGCCATAATTTTCACTTCTGATTTTATTCTAATAAATACTGGTTCACTTTAGTCCTTGTGTTGGTGACTTTGTAAGCTCTTACTGCTAATGAGGGTTAATAGTGCAATATATTTGATGGCATTTCACTGGACTCTTACTTGTATGGCTAATGCTGAGTATTACAAACTTTTGAGTTAAGTGAATATTGACCAAATACATACATTATTTTTATTGTGCTTTTGACATGTGTGGAAACAAAACTTATACTGAGAACTTGAATGTGTCAGAAGTTAGGAGCAGAACAATCTGAGTTGAAAAAGGAGAGGAAATTGTGAGGGGATGGAAGAGGTCTGGGGACGAGCCAGGAGATGTAAGGGAGAATGCAACAGTCATTGAAGGCTCCAAGGGAGATAAGTGGAAGAAGCAATTGTAGAAGGGAAGAAAAAGAACAGTTTGGTTCAAGAACAGCAATGTTTTAAGACTTTAGAGGAAAAAATGAAGATTAAAGTTTGTGAGCTAGGTGAGAGGGGGAAGAAAAGGAAGAGTGAGGGAAGAAAAAATTGTTATATATGAAAACTGGTATATTTGTAATTATGAAATTTATTGCTATTGTTTTAGTGCACTATTGATAAAATAAGTTGACAAAATGTATGAGCTTCATTCTTGGACTGGATAGATTCTAAATGTATTGATATTATCATATGACAGGAAAACAAATTAAAGAGTATACACATTCACTTGGAATTTCCTTCTCAGGAAAAGTGATGATTACTCAATCCCCTAAAATGTAACATACTCAAGTCCATGTATTAAAACAACCTTAATGCCAAGTGTCAAGTTGACAATACTGCTTACAGCTAACACTATCCATGAAATAACGTTGGCACTGCACTGTATTCTTTACTGTGGAAAGTTTGTTCAGCCCTGGTTTTAACTATTTGGTGAGCCAACTGAAGAAAATTCAGATTATAACATTTAAAATTATGGAGGAAATTATTCAGGATATTTGTAAACCTCTCTCCTATGAAAACAGACTGAGAGAGCTGGTGTTGTTCATCCTGGAGAAGGCTCTTGGGAGACTTTTTGGGGCCTCTCAGTACTTGAAAGAGCCCATAAGAAAGATGGGGAAAGGCTTTTTATCAGGGCCTATAGTGATAGGACAAGGGGTAAAGGTTTTAAACTAAAAGAGGGTTGATTTAGACTAGATATAAGGAAGAAGTTTTTTACAGTGAGGGTGGTGAGACACTGATAGATGGCCTATCCCTGGAAACATTCAAGGTCAGGATGGATAAGACTCTGAGCAACCTGATCTGGTTGAAGATGTCCCTCCTCATTGTGGGGATGTTGGACTGGGTGGCCTGTAAAGGTCCCTTCCAAGCCAAAATTTTCTATGATTCTATAAAATTCCTGATTTGCCAGAGGATTTAGAAACATCAATTCCTCTGTTACCAGGGGAAATTAGTTGCAGAGCTGCTTTTGGTGGTCTGTGTCTTTATAAACATTTAATGGTCTAAACAAAACCTTTGGTGAAAGAATCGAGGAAAGGAGCAAGCTCATAGAAAACACAACCTAATATTTTTCATTATGAATGAAGAATTTCATTCAAGGGAGAAGCAAGTCATTTTCTTGGGATATTAACTAACAATAGTTTTTTGAAAGGTTTGGATTTGTTTAAGACCACGCTTCTTTCCTTTGCCTTTGTTGCTACTTACTCAACACATATGACCTTGTCTACCTACAGATACTATACCCATTAAATCCCGTTATTACAGTCTTTATTCAGCCTCATCAACTTCTCCAAATAGAGTTGAGAGAGCAGGAGAGGGAAGAAATATGAAAGTAGATTTAATAGGGATAGATAGTGATTCACAGTGTTTCATAGATACCATTAAGATAACAAATAATGTATTCTCAATGAATAAATAGGGTTTTATAAAAGCCTTCCAGCTTGCTCCTGGTGATAGCTTTTAAAGTTTCAAGAGCTAAAGCATACATTTTCTTCAGTCAAGGTTGTACTTTGCAGTCACAGGGGCATTAATGTTCTAAGGGACCCATTGAATGAAAGTCAGTCGTCTTTCATACTCAGTGAATATATCTTTCTCAGCTCATTAATTGAGAAGAGATTATGATTTTTATGAACTTGTTCTGTTTGGTGTTGTTCACTGGTTGTTTTCCAACAAACACTTGTCACTATAGAATTGTGTGGGCATAACTGAGGGAAAGTTGGTATAACAAGTCAAATACAATTTGTATTTGTTAAATGAATGAAAAATTTTGTCCCTTTTGGCAGCTGAGATATATTGTAGTTACACTGCAACCAGTAAAGTAGCTTTGCTCTAGTTTTGTAGTGCTCAAATGCTTGAAACTGCGTAGACCCCCATCAAAAATTCAAGAGGGCCTTTGTAAACCCCTCAGTAGAGGAAAATTCAGAAATGTGCATGTTATGTGGGAATACTATAATTTATGTTCAAGATTTAAGAAAAGTCTACAATGAATTCTTGAACTTAACCTATTTTTCCTTTTCTGTTTGTTTGTTTGTGTGTGTGTTTGTTTTTTGGTTTGGGGGTTGTTTGTTTCTTAGTTTGGTTTGGGTTTTTTTTTTCTGATTTCCTAGAATCAACCATTGGAGAGATTTCTTTTCCTTGTAGAGTATAAGAAACAGCATTACTCATACCTGATACAGTCCTTTAAGGGGTCTTTTACTGCCAAATAAACACTTGAAATATGCTCCTGGATATGAGGAATGGTCTGGATGGCGTCAGTTTATAGTGACAATGCAATCAATTATAGGTATTAGTTTTTACTATAGAAACAATTTGTCAGTCTCTTTGTCAAAATGAAGTTTGACTTATCTTTCTGATCAGCAGGACTAGGAATACCAAGGTCAGAGAAGACTGGAGTTTCTGGGCATTTGTATGTTTCTCTCCAAATTTACCTTTTTAATACTTTATATAAACCAATGTAGTAAAAGGAAATGAAACTTTCTGGAAATTTAATTCATCTGATTCATTTGGGAGAAGCCTAATAACAACAATTTAAATGGTTTTGGTTAGGATATATTTAGACCTTTCCAAAGTCTGCCTAAATAAGTTTGCAAGCCCATCTTTTAAAAGCCGTACTTTGCATGAAAAAGATCAGAACAAAGTAGTTAATTCTCTCATGAAACCTTTTTTCCTATACAACAGTATTACTCCTGGTGATATGTAATTATGTCTCATTGGGAAGGCAATAAGTGAGCTTGTTTGTCATTTTGTTCATCAATAATGAAGAATATTTCTACTGATCTGGCTCATAAGAAATTTTTGAATGCGTACAAGATTTTTTTCTAGATTGCACTATGCAAGAAAACAAACAGCATCAGCGGAGTAACTTATCCTTGCAATCCACAGAAGCCAGCAGCAGAATGATAAGGATTTGATATTTTGAATACTCTTACACTGATGGAGTGAGTCCCCAGTTTTTTTTTGTTGACCTTCATAGGATAAAATGGAAATCCATGCAGTTTCATGGACACATTAACAGTGAAGGAACACTTAAAACCCACTGATATTAAAACTATTTCATTGAGTTTTTTTAAGGAAATAGTTAATCTAAGGAAAGTAAAATCTATAAAGCAATATATCAGAATATTTGTTGACAGCTGGGCACCAAATACCCTAGCAATCAATTAAAAAAAGCAGTAATAATATACATTGAAAAGGCTTTTGCCCTTTCTTGCTGGAGAAGTTTGAATTCTTCAAGAATGCATTGTCACTTTGAAGAATGAATTCTTGTTCTAGTCTGAAGCAGTGCTGAGTGAAAAGTTGAAAGCTACATTACACTTGCTAAAGAACTAATGTGCATTATCTGCTTATGAGGTATTTATAATTGCTGGCTGCAGCTGGTAAATGATATGTTACATTGCAAACTGTCAGGAAGCAGAGGGCTCTTTCCATTAGCCAACTAAACTTCTGGACTTCATGGTTCCTCATCTGGAATTAAATTTGTAATAGAATATGTGATTGTGAAGTGTACCTTCATAGATGTGGGCTCTTTTGCTGAATGCCTTTCATGTGAACTGAGTAATCTCTTACAAGGCAAACTGTACAGCTGTACAACTGTAAATCCAATTAATTTGGAAAGACATTAAGAATGTGTGTGATGGGGTGAACTGGTTCTGTCAAGGGTCAAATGGATTCAAACATAAATAAGAAATGCATTGCTTTGGAGAATTGTCAACCTTTCACCTCTTGCTATCTGACTTTTCACTATGTATTTCATTTATTTAGGCTTTTTATTTGTAGGCTTTGTTGAAGAAATCATATTCTGAACTTTCTTCTGAGTGGTGAAACAAAGCACAGTAAATATGAAACCTGTCTTGCTTCAGGCTCCATGGTAAAACTTCTTTGGAAGGGATTCCCCCCCCTGTTTATATGTACTCCTTGCCATTTAACTTGAGGGATCATCACTCCCTTTTGTCAGAAACATTATACATTTCTAATATATAAGACTTCTTTACAGATTCTTAGCTTTTGCACATGTATAAGTAAAATCTAGTGTAAGAATGAGATAAACAGGAAGAGAAGGCAGGAGAATACAAGGTGCACTGGAAATAGCTGATTAATGTAGTAAGGTGAAGAGACAAAACACATATTTAGAGGAAAAGAGGTAATAGATTTATTCTAAGCACTTGATATTTACTTATTTTTCTTTCTTAGATGTACATATTTAGGACTTCTGAAAGTAACACCTAATGTATGTTTCAATTATTTAATGAACATAGAAACATAAAATATGCATTTTATACTATCCTTTTATAGTATATTTTACTTTACCTGCACACCATGCTACACATTTTCATGTGTCAAATTTCACATTTTTTTAGCTCTGTGAGAATTTTCCTTCCAAAATCCATTACTTTAAAATTAAAATTTACTCTAGGGTCTTGCCATTAAAGAAAATATAGATGTTATTATTCTCTTGTGCAATATTAAATTTCTATTTTCATGGTACAACGTGATCAGTTGTGTTTCTCTGGGAAAAATCCATGTGTTTGTGAAGTTTTGCAGTGGGAAATCTCGATTAATTTCTTCAAGAGGATTGACATCATGTGAAGAAAAGAAAACAAAAAAAGGGGAAAACCTCCCCTGGATTTTTCCATTCTGTAATTTAGTGTGTGCTGCATTGCACTACTTGATTGTGCTTCTTCATTGCACATTTTTAATGTATTTCAGAAGTACAATTATGTGCATTTGAATGATAATAAACAGGGTAAATTACAGAGATTTTCCAGGCAACAAAAAAAAGCTTTTAAGCTCTCCATAGCTTTCTTGTCTATTTGGAAGCATAGCAATTATCACTTAGCATTATCCAAACCATACATTTTAATTAAAGATATTTTACCACTGGGATTACACTCAAAGCATTGTTGCTTCTCCCTGTGTACCACGGCATTCCAGCACTTCAGTGGCCACAGCTTGTCTGCCACCAGGTTTTCAGGTAAATTATTGCTCTTGAGTGTGGCTATTGCTGCACAGCATGGAAATGATGAAATGGAAATGAAAATGGAGGGAAACTGGAAAACATACATCCTGTGCATAAAACATGTAGTCCAGTTCACAAAGATATAGTTAAAACTCATGAGACAGATTTTCAATCTTTCTTAAAGAAGCCAAAATAGTTGTAGGTAAGATGTAATTGCATGGATTATGTTTTGATTTTTGAGCCACTTTAGTCTTTTTCTGGAGTGAATTAAAAAAATACTCACAAAAAAAACCCAACCCAAAACATCCAAACTAAAAACCTAAACCAAAACCTGTCTAATTTTTTCTTCTTTTTTTACTAGCTCGTTACACCAGAGTAGAACTTTGTCTCTTTGAAGTAGAGTTAAAAGTCAGAACTGTGATATTTATATGAATATTTATTACACTTCTTTTTTTTTTTCCTTTTTAACTGAGTATTGTGAATGGAAAACATTAGTTTTTAGGTTAGAAATGTCCATGGTAGAATAGATTGACTGGTTTTTAAAATTATTGTACATTGCTTAATAGGTTGCAAATCTGAACTTTTTTTGCTTGGCACTTAAGAGAGTGAGGTCCCTAGGACTAAAACTTTTGGCATATGTGAGGTATTTGACTTTTTAAAGGCCATTCAGTTTTAACATTTCCCTCTTAAAAGGACAAATTCTAGCTCTTAATGGTGTGAGAGAAGATCAAGATAACAAAGCATATAATAATTCTTTTTTATTTTGCAAAAAATATTTCATATTCACAACCATAAAGCATTATTTAATTTTAAAATAACTGTACGACTGCAATCACAGTACATCCAAGAGGAAGAATTAACTGCTAATGTCTCTGACCCAAAGGGAGATTAAGTTAAAAGCTACTTGTTTTATAGTTTCCATTTCTGCAGTGACTGAACTGGCTACTTTTTAGACCTGTAGAAGAAAAAGAAAACATCAAGATCAACTAAATATTTTCTTTCAATGCAACCACATATTTATTCTGAAACAGTAATTCAGAGCTAGTTTCTTCTCCCACAATACCTTTCTCAGGAGCTGGGACTTCTCTCAAGAGCAGTTCCATTCTTGTTTAAAGGAAACTCCATATTTTAGCTCCTAATTCAATTGTTCATATCTAGGTTCAGCCTCAAGGGCTAAGAAAACCATTTGAATCCCATTTACACCATATCTACTATTGTGTGGCTTCTGTGCCCCATCACGTCAGTACAGAAGTAGGTTGATTATAACATTGTTTTTCAGAACCTGTGCAATCTGTACTGGAGCTACTAAATGAAGCAGTTGCCTAGCAAACAATTAAGCAAAATCAATGCAAACCTGTTGAATGTTTTCATGTTACCAATCTCTGCATTCCTCTGAAAAGACATTCTTTCAGAAATATCTCAGTCAGTTCCAGTTTATTGGCTGCAGATACTTGTCTTTGATGTCAAATGTATTAAAATGACCATCGTGAAAGGACACCTTATAGTATTGGGTTTAAAGAATAATTATGTCTTTTCAGGCTTTATATCTAATTGTGATTTTCTTGTAACCAAAATGAGATTTTTCTTTTTAAATAGGAGAATAAAATTTTTAATATTTGTAAATTAATTTCATGTGGGTTTCCTAGAAGTCTTTGTTTTAGAAGTGAAGTACCTTTCTCTGTAATGAAGGCAGGAGATAAACATATTTTGTAGAGGAGTAATCAGTATATCCTTTTGTATATCCTTTGTATCAATACTGTTTATTCCAAATACCTTTGGAGAAGAATATCTTCACATTGCCTAAAAAAATGAGACTTTCTGTTCCTTGGGAACAAGTTCCTGTTTGGTGTAGGCTTTTTTTGGTAAATCAGCTCCCTAAATAAGAGTCTTATTTTCTTACTGTGTCACGAAGATAAAAGAAACACAGTAGTAGGGATCTCGGTCTGCCTTTCTAATCTATTGTATACTGTAAAAAGAATACAGAAGTCCAAGCACTATATTAGAAATGATAAGTGCTAGAATTTTTGTGGTAAGGTGTCATTATCCATGGTACTTTTAATAATTAATACTTGCAGAAGAAAAGTAAAGGTAATGTAGAATTCCACTAATTAGCCTCAGTATCTAATTTAATAAAATTAGCTATGAAAAAAGGATGTACATAGCAGCTACTTAGCTCTCAAAGCATCATTTATAGCAAAGATAGGCTTATTACAACTGAAGATTATCAGGGGTTTGGGTTTTTTTGTTTAAGTGATGAGGTATATTTTGATTTCCCCATAAAGGCAATTGTGAGGTGAAAGTTAACGATATCCTTTTCCCCCTGAGAACATACAGTAATCTGCTTTATTGCCTACTTTACTGTTGCCCTGAAAAGCTGTGTGATTACTGCAGGAAACATCATGTATTGAATGGTGAGAGGAGAAACTGTGGAAATCAGCTCCACATGAGAGATTAGCGTCAGAGACTGTACAGAACCCGCACCAGCATTTCTGATTGCAGATCAGACAGAATTTCCTCTTTTTATACGCAGTTCCAGCAAAATACTTACACATGGGAGATGAAGCCAAAAGAAGCCTCTGTGTGTTGAAGTGCTCAGCTGGATCAGGACCAGAGGGGCTGGCCAACCTTTTCTTGCTACACCAATTTCATGCTAAGTGTCCATATGTTTGCAGAGAACTAGTCTGTGTGGAATGTCTCAAAACTATTTTACATTACAAGCTATATAGAAAGAAATTGCTTCAGCCAGCTCTGCAGTACATTTGTGGTGTATTATTCTGCAGTGGTTAATAGAGCACAGCCACACTGTAAAATGGCTCAGGATAAAAGCAGAAGAATGCTGAATCTAATTAATAATGCAAGGGAAAATGAAGCAGGCAGAGTGTAATTACCTGAGCTGAAATTTAGCCAGGACATAAGAATTAAAACCTTACTCTTAGGAAGCTTTCTTGACTTGTTAATAAACATTAGAGGTACAGGGTATTGCTAAGGCATTTGCCTGTGCATGTTCACTTGAATTTACATTGAATTTATGCAATTCACTCTCAGCATTAACATACTGATAAGCTACAAGTTAAGGATTACCTAACTGCGTAATCTTTTTATGGCAGGGAGCTCTGTCTGCAGACAAGTTATTCACAACTAAAGTACTATAATTCACATGGGGTATAAAATGCAGTTGGAATAAGGACTACCCAAACCCTGTTATTACAGCCTTGGCACAGAAATTATAGAAAATGTGAGCCATGGCAGGGTATACTCTACAAAGACAATCCAATGTATGTAGCCATATTTGTATTTTCTACATATAGGGGGGACAATAGCTCTGGTCCAGACCAGGGACACTTTGCTCTGCATGGGTTGGTGGATGGGTTTTACATGGTTATACCAGAATTCTTGATCTATCTTCCATCCAGGTGCTCCCTTGTTGGCTTCCTCCTGGTTGAGGAAGCAGGTGTGAGTTTTGTGCTAAGGTTTGGTTTGTTGTGCTGCAGCACCTGTGGTGACCACATGTTGGGCTACCTGGCAAGCACCACCCTGCTTAGGTCCTTTGGGTAACTTGTCCATTTTCCTGTGTTCTGCCTCTTCTTTTTGATACTTCTGCACTTCCCTTTCCCCATCCCAGTCTCCTCTCAGACAGCCTGCCCATTTGTGTTTTCCATGGTTCTATTTTGCTACATATGTAGTCAAGTCTCAGCCTTATAGAGGATAAATGATATTTATGAACTGTTGGCCTTACAAGGTTTTAGTCCCCTGGATATTCCTAAGACTCCTCTCTAAGTACCCATGAAGCCTGGCTCAGACTGAGTCACACTTCCCTGTGTAACCAACTATGGAATCTGCCTTCCTTCTCATCCCTGTCTGTGACTTCTGTCACCTTCTCACACTTACCCATCAGGTACAGCCATTCCCATCTCCTGTCCAGTGGTCTTCCATGTCCTGTCCAGCATAAGCTTAAGGGCCAAGCCAGCAGCCCAGAGAGTTGCCCAGAGTTTTAACATGCTTGGTCCACTGGAGATACAACACTTATGAAGCTGGTTGTAACAGCTTCTGGTGCAAGGAGATCATCTGGCATAGATTAAATTCACATTTCAGAAATATGACCACAGATTTGAAGTTCACAATTACTTTTTATGAACAAAAAAAAATAATGACTATAACTTTAATCTGTATCTCTAAATAAATTATGTGGTGGTCTAATGATAGAGAAAGAAGGGAAAAAAAATGGAGGTGAAGAGAAGAAGCAGCATCTCAGCAATTATTCAATCTCAGATGTATTCACAGAACCCTGTGAGAAGATTTTTGGTGGATGCCACCTATATCTGGACTTCTGAGCTTCACCTGGAAACAGAACAAGTGTGTCTTCAAAGAAGTCCAAGGAACGGTCTCAGACAGAGTAACCTGTGGGAGACTTACAAAGGGTGACAGCAGCCAGAGGTGATTCAGAAAATCTGATGGGGTTTAGGTTAGAGATTTGAGGCAGGAAGGAGAATAGAGGATTGAAAATTGAGATGGCCTCTGGTTGTTATCTAGGAACTTGGTTTAGAAAGCACTAAAAGCTTCCAGTTAGGAGAAGCGGAAAGCCATGAGTTAATGGCCAGGAGTTAGAGGTGGGTTAGGTTTTGAAATCATGAAGAATTCAGGATTCTTATAAAACAGACCTTTACTTAGATACCTATGAAAGTATAACATATTTCATCCCGTTGTCTCTTTGACACATGGGACCTCTAGGCAGGCAGCCTGTTCCTCTTCACACTCTTCTCCACTGTCAGGTATGGGGTACCTTTTGTATCCATTGACTTCATGGGAGATGAGCATTTAGGTATGTTTGCAAATCTTGAAGCCCCAGAACTAACCCCTGTGTCGTGGGTTAGCAGGGTCCCCCCCTCCCTGAGGGACTGTGAGATGGTTTGTCCAGGTTGATTTCCTGGACAAAACCAATCAGAAGTTCTGGTAACGCCTTTTGCAATT
>JAWWES010000001.1:14094850-14125153 GCA_035583135.1 Lophotriccus pileatus
GGATGCGATTGGCTATTCAGCTGGCCAATGCAATGAGACAATATAATAACCATGGCAATACAGGAACCAATGATAGATGAGTTTACAAACTCCAAAACCCCGACAGATATGGAACTTGTAATGGGCAATAACTTGGGAAGAAATTGGCATAAAATACACCAACAGAAGATGTCATGCTGGAAAACAACCAAAAAAAAGATAAAGCCAAAATAAATATTTAAACTCTATCCATTTAGCTGGGATTATTAACATCTGTGTGGTAATACTAGTGATCCGTTTTTGATGTACAAAGTGTAGCTCGAATATTAACCAATTAAACCTACATTGTTTGATTAAAAAAATTATTTTGCTGAAGTATAAGGTGTCTTACATGAACCATTAGTTCATTAAAAAGATTTAAATTAATGTTTTCCAGTCACTGAAGAATAAATTTCTTAGCAGGGGAAGTTCCCAGTGCTGAAATCTTTGCAACACATTCTCTCCTGAAGAATAAAAAATGCAGGTCTTGTGAGTGCAGGTACCTAGCAACCTTATTCTGCTCTTGCAGCTCACTGTCAACAGTCTGCTTTTTGAAAACATGTTAATTAGTAGTACTGCTATTTCTCAGGAGAGAAGGCTATCTTAACTGCCAGCTACTACCCAGAAACCCTTTGTTTCAGAAATATTTCAATTAGTAAAAAGAAGATAAATGGAAATTCAGCTTTTCCCATGGTGTCTAGATATTTTTCTACTGCAGAATTATATAAATTGCAGCAGAAACATCTCTATTATAATTTGCATATCTTATTAATAGCATTGCCTAGAAATGTAGATGTTTATTTTCCACAACTTATAGACCAAATTAGGAAAGGGAGCAGAGCATTTCAGCATTATAAGATTGACACATACAAACATTTTTCTATATGTTTGTGCAAGTATGCACAATATAAAAACACTTATTTATATATTTATTTATTTACTTGCATGTGTGTATTTATATCCACTTTTTATATACGGAGAAACAAAAGGTAATATTTTGCCTTTATTTGTATTATAATCAGGTAAAAAAATAAGATTTGCTAACATTTTGATTTGACATTTACTGTACACTTACAGCAAAAATTGACCCACTAGGTTTAATGATTATTATGAAAGCTTTTTTTTTCAGGAAGAAAAGAAAGGTTGGTCTAAAGATGAGCATTTAAAATCTCTTTAGCATTCCTTACTATAATTTTACCTCTACTGTGGCTTCTAAATTCACACTTATCAAAACTGACAATAACAATAAGTTGCTGCTAAAGCCAGAACAACTAGAGGAAAGTAGCAATTACTATGAAATCACTAATAATTTAATACATTTTGAAGTGCAGAAATGACTATTCACAAAGAGACCAGACATTCCTCTATACCCACAAACCAAATAGGGTTTTAACAGAACATGGAAATCAAAAGTTTCTTCCTCATAAGGATAAAAATGTAGTTGACAGTATTTTTTCGCAGGGAAATCCTGCTATTTTCCCCATTCTGCAAACAGAATCATAGAATGGTTTGGATTGGAAAGGACCCTGAAGATCATTTCATTTCAAAACCCCTGCCCTGAGCAAGGACAGACCTTCCACTACACCAGGTTGCTCAGAGCTCCATCCAACCTGGCCTTGAACACTTCCAGGGATGGGGCATCCACAGCTTCTCTGGGCAACCTGTTCCAGTGCCCCACCACCCTCACAGTAAAGAATTTCTTCCTAATACCTATTATAAGCCTAATCTCTTTCAGTTTAAATCTATTATCCCCCTTGTCCTTTCCCTTCAGGCCCTTGTAAATAGTCTCTCTCCATCTTTCTCGTAGGCTCCCTTCAGGTACTGGAAGGTTGCAATTGGGTCTCCCCAAAGACTTCTCTTTTCCAGACTGAACAACCCCAGTTCTCTCAGCCTTTCCTCACAGGAGATGTGCTCCATACCTTTAATATCTTTGTGTTTCTCCTCTGGGTGTTAGAGTGGCAGAGCAAAGTCCAAGATCTGTGCTGCAGCAGGTTATCCAACGAAGAGCGAGTGTCCTATATAAGACTGGCTTGCTTTCAGTCAGGTGCTTGTTACATTCCGTAATTAGGAAGATATACACTGTTTTATTTCCCAGAGTATAAATATAGTCTAAGCACATTGGTAAAACTCAAATATATGGGAGAAATGAATGGAAGAGAAATGTATGGACAAATTCAGAACACACAGTTTAGTCAAAGAACTCAACTGATGTGAATGCAGAATTTTGTGACAAAATTTTGTGGTGTTTTCTGAAAATCAAACTAGTCTCTCTTTTCATCTGGGAACATTTCAGTCTTGTCAAGTGTAATTTTTAGTCTAAATTATTTCTGGAGAAATTTACTGAAAGCCATTAGACTATAGGTGGTTGGCAGTTCATTGACACATACCTGCTTTCGACAATCAAGATCTATTGTCTAGTTTACATTGGACACATTTCTGCAATAATTTAACTTATAGAATCATTTACCCTGTATGAAACCAGAATACATTATTTTAACATTCACTTCCCTTTCATGTTCTGTAATATTAATTTAAAATATACTCCTGGATAAATATTCTTTTCCCCAAACTTAGTCTCCAGTATACTTTCTGAAAGTGAATATAAGAATATATGAGCAAACATGTTATAGCCAGGTGAACTTTTCTTTTTAAAAATCTTGCCCTACCCCTGGTAATAAATCTCTGTATGTAGTAATATCCTGTCAGAACTTAATTCATGCATGGCTTGTTTTTAGATTATTAAAAAGTGTTCTTTTATCCTTTTTCTTAAATAAAACAATTTGGAACACTGCAAGCTGAATGTGCTTTACTGCAATATTATTAAAAACATATTCAGTTATCAAATTAATAGCTAAACTAGCAGAATTGTTATGGAAGCTGTGGATAAATGTGCTTTACAATACCCTACTGAAATAATTTTAGTGAAATGAGACTATTAAGAAGCCACAAAAGAATTTCATTTCATGTTTTAAGTCACATTCACATTACTGTTATCTAGTAGTTTATTTGTGTTCAAGGTTCATTCGTAGAATTACATTTAAATGGGGGAAATAACTCCACAAAGCTACAAACAATCATTTGTTTTCTGCCTCCTTATTGTATCTAGCAGTTATATTTAGAGAATTGCATAAAATGTTCAGTCATTACCTGACATTAAGGGAACTTCTGAAATTGGCAATGAAGACTCTAAAGTCAAAATGTTCGCTTTTACTTTATCATTCATAGACCAATTGAAAACAAAAGAATAGGAACAAGTTAGGATATAAATTTCTTTAACAATTTCTAAAACATTTATTTCTAAAATGTTTTGAGTGAATGTAGAGTTTGGAGTCAAAAAAGCTTTTCATGTCCCACTTATATTATAGACAGGATAGTTCTGCTGCTACAGTGATTTACCACGGAGAATTGTTGGGCTGGCACAAAGATGGAAACCATAATGAAGTTAGAGGTAAAGAAGTGAGCCTCAATACATCTCATTTATGTCACTAAAGGGTGGGTTTAATTGTATTAAGCCAGTATTGATCTGTAAAAGAGCAGAGTAGGACCAATATTTATTTCTGGCCTCTTTTCAGTGTGCTGTGTGTTCACAGACGCCAACTAAATCTTTCCTATGTTCTCTCCTATCACACATACTTCCCCAGAAAATATTTTTTCTTCAGAAAGCCTGTAGAGATGTCAATGCCCCCAGGAGGCTTCAGAGGGTGCTGGAACACATTCTCACGTGCTTCTATTTCTTTACTGAAGGGTCTAAGTGCTTCAATAATGCACAGCCTTGAAAATACTACCATGTGTATTTTATTACCATAAATTATCTTAGTAAAATCAGTAGAGCTAGTTCTAGCTAGTGCTGTGAATATTAAGCAGATGTTTGCTGGATTGGTTCCCAAAGAATGTGGCTCTTATTTGTGGTGTAAGGGTCATCTTTTCTAGAGAAAACTCTATATGTGTGCGTAGTGCATAAAAGAGAGGGAGAGGCAGCGACATACCTACATGCTCCACACAATCAAAAATGTTCTCTTTACATCTTTGGACCTTGGACATACCAATTTAGAGATCCTTCAGATTTCATTCTCCTTTTCATAGCTATATCTTTCATAGTAATTAGGAATACAAGCTTAAAAGTTGTCTGTGTTTGCACAGTCTCACAGTTGTCTGTGAGACAAATTAGTTCGGTGTGAGAAACAGCAAATACATATATAAACTGTAAGCATCATACATAATTCCCTTTTTCAAGGATCAGACCTGAGTAGTGGATAGAAATGAAAATAAAGAAATTTTTTATGTAAACAGAAATCGGAATAACTGGGGGTAGTGAGTTTTCAATAAAATTCTCAGAGCATAAAGTATCATTGTTATCTCTTTGCTGAGTAAACCTTTACTGGCCATATCACAGAATCATAGAATCAAGAATCAGATGGGTTGGAAAGGACCTCTGAGATCATCAAGCCCAGCCCTTGATCCACTACCACCACAGTTACTAGACCATGGCACTCAGTGCCACATCCAGCCTCTTCTTAAACACCTCCAGGGACGGAGAATCCACCACCTCCCTGGGCAGCCCATTCCAATGGCTGATAACCCTCTCTGTAAAGAATTTCTTCCTAACATCTAACCTAAACCTCCCCTGGCAGAGCTTGAGACCATGCCCTGTTTTCTTACACTTCAGCTGTACAGGGGTGCTTAAAAGCAAGAGCATAAGCAAATCTGTTAAAACATTGCTAATAAATTCTAAAAGAGACAATAATGATGACACAGTTGGATTCAGGAATCAGTGTTTTTGACACACTTCTAGCTTTCTGTACAGTTCTGTTTTCCCTAAGGGTGATGACAGACTATTTTGAATATTGCTTTTGCCAGCTGTGCAGTCTGTGAGCCTTAATCAAAACCCACTGATAAAAGTGTACTTCAGTGTAACCCAAAGTCTGCACTGTTATTTCAAACTCAGAAATCATAGGCCTCCTCAATTTCTCCTCCAAATTATAAAGTCTAATAAAACTATCACTAGGATTTTTAAAAAGCACAGTTCTTGCCCCTCAGTCTCTAAGAAATACTTCTGACTGTGAAACAAAGTGATTTAGAACTGGCTGAGACAGAAAAGAATCCTTTGCCTGTTCAAAAGCTGCATAAGCTTTTCTGAGTTTGAACTTCAGATAAAACACCAAACTCTGAAAGATTTTCAATAAACCTTAGGTTTTTGGCAATGCCATTCTCACAAAATTGCTTCTACTATAAAGGTGTGGTGCATAAGAATCTTTCCAAAATACAACGTCCCTTGGACCTAGACATGTCGGCTGGAGGAATGAACTTTGTGAAATTCAACAAGGACGAATGAAAAATTATTTATCTGGGAAGGAATAACAATATTTTTTTTTTCTTAGCAAAGGTGGGTTTGGTCCCCCAACTGGGGACTAACCAGCTGAGCAGCAGCTCTGCTGAAAAGGCTCTGGGGTCTGAGCTAACAGCAAGCTGAGCATGAGCCAGCCAAGACACCCAACTCTGTCCTGGGTGATTGAGGGAAGGAATTATCCCTGTCTGCCCAGCACAGTGAGTGAATCCTTCACATACAGACTCCCCTGCAAAAGAAATACGTTCATAAATGGGGACAAGTGCCATTGTGCCATTGGACAAGTGCCAACTCCAAGATGTTTGGGGCTGGAGCAGTTGCCCTATGAGAAGAGGATGAGGGCCAGGGACTTATTGAGCCTGAAGAGGAGAGAACTTTGGGAAGTCCAACAGTTGCATGCCTGCCTTTACCTAAAAGAGGGAGTACCAAGAAGGTACCAGGAAGACTCTTTACAGTGATACCTGGTGGAAGGACAAAAAAAAGGGCATAAATTTAAATGGGGGCCATTCTGACTGGATATAAGAAAAAAAATTTCCACCCTGAGCATAATAAAGCATTCGAGCTGCCTGCACAGGGAGGTTGTACAAGCCCATCTTTTCAAGCTCTGAGCAGCCTGATTTAATATCTGACCCTGCTTGGGGCAGGAACTTGGACTTAAGAGGCCTTCTAAGGGCCTTCCCAGCCGAAGCAGCTCTTGAGGTTTGGACTCGTGCAGAAGGCTGCACAAGTGAAACTCCCCAGCAGTGCCAAAAATATGGGTAGGTGTTGAATTTTTCAAAATTACCATGTGCTTCACATTATTAGAGAAAAAAACATAGACATCTTGAAATTTTCCACTCAGTCCACTATGGCTGAGATATTTCTGAAGTGCTGCTTCATTAGATGTTCAAATACTTGGACCAAGTGGTGGAGAACTATAACGTATCTTGCTGGGACTGAGGGGAGCATGGAAATGGAATAGACTGACATTTCCCATTGAAAATGCATCTAAAAATCTTATCAAAATATTAAAAATATTAATGAAAAATTAGGACTGAGCTGACAGCTAGGGTTTAGTTGATATTTGTTCAGTTGACATCTATTATTATGGTTTTTTTCAGTTAGGATTTTCCATTGAAATTCCAGGGTTCTGGCATAAGATTCCATCTGAGATAATCCAACTCTCTGGTATTTCAAGGCTGAATCTCTGTTTCTTGTAAACCTAATGTGACTTGTTATACTGCATCTGCCATTTGTGAGGAATTCCTTGCAGAAGTCTTTAATGGTCTAAATTTGTGCTGACATGGAAGCCACAGAACAAGTGATTGTTTGTATATATATTACTTTATCTAGGTTAAATAGCAAACAGAACAAAGAATAATAATCTCTAAATATATTTTTCCTTGAATAATAATATTCCTCCTTATGTATAATTCATCCTTTTAGTATTTCTTTGCATGGCTTTTGTGAGTTTGCCTTGGCTGCTCTGTTTTCCTTCCCTTATTGCTTCTGGAGAAAACAGACTGTCTCAGCATGCTCTCAGCATGTTCCTTCTATCTCCCTATGCCTTTTGTGTGTGCATGACAGCTTTCACTGATACCTTGTGGGTGGTCTGATCTCCTCCAGAGCCTCTAAAATTTAGGAGTTTTGACGTGACACCAGGCTCATGGGAAGCAGGCAGCTCTCTTCCCCAACCTTGCTCCCTTGAGCACTTCTTCCTCACTGATTCTGCTCCTTTTTGCTTCTCCTTTATCAATCTCTCCCTTTACAGATAGACAGATCAGTGTCATTAAGAAAGCCCTGTTTCTTCCCTGTAATTCATGCCAAAACTACGTGTTTGTGCAATATCTGACACTGTAAGGTCCAGGTTCTTATCAGGACATAAAAGATTAGAGAAGAACTATTCCCTCCATAAACATCTCATCAAGTAGCAGCAGGATATAGGTGCTTTTCATGCACCAGTGCACTTCAGAAGTGTTCTCTGTAGCATGCATAAGCTATACATAACACTGAGGTATTATTATGAAAGATGACATAGGTGTGAGAAAGAGCCTAGTTTGCTTATTTTCACTACAAAAAGTAATTATGGAATTTGTCTACAAGCATAAAAGTTCCTGATAAAGGAAGACTACAGGAAAAATGCAAATAATAGCAATGTTAGATGAGAAATAATTTGAATTTTAGTTGTGAATGAAACATTAAACTCAGAGATCAGGAGGCAAAGTGAAACAAAGTCTTCTGATATCTGGTTCATAACAATGTCTCTAAGTGTTTTTCTGGGGCCCATCATACTTATCCATCAAACAGAAAAGAAAATCTACAGAGGCAGTAGAGTCCCACCTATTTTTATCAGAAAACCACAGGAAAACCTGGCAGTATAGGCACCAAGAAATTTTGACCCACAAGGAAATATTTTGGCTGAATATATGAAAGCCACCACAAAATAAAAAAGGCAAATGTACTTATTTGAAATATTAAGACACAAAAGGGATTTGTATTTGCTGCAGTCTTCCATGAAATAACACTCAGGAATTCCTGATCAAACACTTTTTATTGTTAATATTGTTTTAGGTCAACTCAAATTAAAAAAAGTTTCGATACTGAATCCAGTTCTGAATCAGTTAGAGAAGGTTCCAGATTCCAGGCTCTAGGCCATTCCTTTTCTAGGCCACTCCATTCTGAGTTCAAGCTGCCTTGGTTGAAGGCTGGACTTCATAAGTGACCTTAGACTCATGGGTTACCTGGCTTATTTCTTCGAGCGTCAAGCGTGGCTCAGTTTTATATCTAATATAACAGCACAAAGAAAACACAGGAGAAAAAAAAGAAAAAAAAATTAGCAAAGAATAACACTTTTCTCTAAAGCTCCAAATGAGAAATTTAAATCCTTTAAATATACATCTTTTCTGATGTAGTCCTTGTAGCCACCAAGGTCTGGGCTCTGCTCCTGTCTCTTTACATCCATTTCACCCACCACACATTCCTTACTTTTTCCTGGACTTCTGCTATCCTTTTTTCTACTTTCACTGGGTACACACCTCTTTGTGCCAATGCAGTGATACTAGCACTAAAACTGCAATATGGATACACCAGCACCTCCTCTCCCTACCCTAACTCACATCATATTTGATCCATCTTTTTATAAACTATTTTGGTAAACCCGATGTCTGTTAAAGCAGGTGTTTCATCAGTGAAATCCCCTCTGAACTGTGAGCAGTCATTACTTCAAGCAGCTCACTAAAAGCATGTAATTTTCCCAGTACCTGCAAATAAACATCCTTAGCAATTGTATTTTTTCCCCATAAGTATTCTGTCTGCATTGATGGGGCTTATTTTCTGCCATTCTTGTAAAAATGCAGAGGCAGCAGTTGTGTATGTGTAAAAGGCTGAGGGAGATATCAGGGTCAATGTATGAGGGTTATATCTCCTGCATTTTCAGATGTACTTTATGTTTCTATTCATTTCTTCTTGTTCAGAAAAAAAAAAAAAGAAAACAAACAAAAAACGAAATTAAAAAACCAATCAACCAATCAAACAAACAAAAGGAGTCTGGGAAACCCCCAAATTTTAAAGCTTTCAAAATAACAGGGTAATCAAAAAATAGTGAAGGACATAAATTTTGAAATAGACAAGCTGCAAATTTTTTCATCTAAAAAGTCCAAAGGTGGTGTCACTGTCATTGACTTTATGATGGCCTGAAAATGGATAAAGACAATACATGAGGAGCAAGAGCTCCATAAGTCTTCATTCAGAAATTTCTTCTATCTCCCAGTATAATAAGAAAAGTGAAAGGAACAGATTGCATACAGCTAGGCAGAGCCGTATTGCTTCTCAAAATTAAATGATCAGCACAGTATTATGTCAGTTCATGGTGTTCCAATTTACAGAACACTTTCAAAATGAACAGGTGTGCCATCAATAAAATACCATCTTAAATTTCCCCATCCTTATAAGGATGTCTGTGCAAAGAGCAAATTAGGTACCTTGCAGCTTTTCATGAAAACAGAGGCAGTTTAATGACTCCTTTCCCCTCAAAAAAAAAAAAAAGCCAAAACAAAAACCCCCAAAAAACAAAAACAGACCTGTGAAGAAACTGCTAGAATGGAGTAAGCAATTAACCTGATTAGGTTAAGTGTGTTCTGTAGTGGCATTTCATTATGGAGATTTCTTTAATTGAATAAGCTCCTTTTAATTTTACTCCATTGCTAAAAAAATAAAAAACATTTTTCTTATAGTGACTACAGAATCTAAACATGTTCTGCATTTATTTTATTAACAGGACTAATGCTGTGAGAAAGCAAACAAAAGAAATCTGCACATGAGTTATGAAAGGTCTAAAGAAACATAACTGTTATCTGACTCTGCAAGTCTGGGAGGAGTGTCTTCAGGAAACAAAGCCATCCTATGGTGATTTTAGATCAGTTCTTAATTTAGAGGCTTTACAAGCTGTTTTTATTATATAGCAGATAGATTTCGAAATGGAATCATCTAATGAACTGTAAAATTCCAGTTTATTGAAGAAGATCTGATCAATGGCCCCAACTTTTGAATTGTTTTTATCATACAACAAAAGCTAATGTCAGAAGTTTCTACCAGCTGATTCTACAGAGCCCAGTGGACATAAAGAAAACAAATAAAGGAAAAACTGTGATCTGAATCTTCAAATGCATAAAAAGTCATGAATGATTTTGTTTCCAAGCAACTGACACCTTCAAAGTAAAACACAAGTGTAGCATCTATTTGATAAATTCTGCTGCACTTCCAATCATATTTTTGAGCTTCAGAAATCCTTTGAAGGACATTATACTAATATAACAATGAGACAGGTGGAAAAAGAGTCAGGCAGAGGATGAAGAGTACTGTTGGACAGCTAGTATAAAAACTTTGATGAATACAAGAGTAAATAATAAATTCATACTAATGAATAATAGACCATAATGAAAGTAATTGAAAGCAAGAGGCCTTACAGAGAAGAAAAAACTAACATAGACAAAGAATACTATAAAATATACAAGAATGGATACATGTAGTGTCTGACCTCAAAATAAGGAACGTGGTAGTTAAAACATTCAGAACTTTCCCTTTACAATCACTGTATGATGTCAGAGGAGGAAGAGTTCATGAAAGTGCACATGTATGAAGCTATTAAATGAAAAAATCTAAAGGTATATTTTTTTTTACACAATACCAGTGAAGAAGTTTTATGACCAGTTTTTAGGCATCATTTTTTTCTTTTTTCTTGATTCTGGAAACCTCTTCTTAATCACAATTTTATTTCAAGGCCTTTGATCATGCTTCATTTCCTCATTATTTTCTTTCAGAATTACAATGAAGAGTAAATTCCTCGTTTATAATTTCTTTCCATCAGACAATACTTAATATTTGATTACTTCATGTAGGACCCCAAATCTCACCCTTTTTTCCTAAGTGTCTATCACAAAAAGGACAATATTATATATTTGATTGATCTCAGGCTACATATTTATTTATTTTCACTTCCTTTTCCTGATTTTTTTGGGAGGGGTTATTCAAGTTTTCAGTTTCTGCTCTTTCATTTGGTCACAGTGATATTCAGATTCTTTGAAGGCCATCATTACATTAGAGGTTTTAAATAGCTGGCTAGTATACTGAATTGATTTAGCTCTAATGATGAACTACTCAAGAGTGAAGAAAATTCTTGCTTAATTTCAAATTAACATATATTTTAATAGCAGGGACAAAAGAGTAATTGTTATTTCACATATTGATACAATACAATGACAGGAATGTAAGATACAACAGACAGATCTTCAGGGGAAAAAATTATTGTCTGACTGTGGAAATTATCTCAGCTAAAAGGCTGAAAGCAATTATTTTGTATTCTTGAATAGATTGAATATTCCTATATAATTTTTTTCTTGACAATTTCAGTTTCTTCTCGTTTTCACTGTTATCTTGCTATATCTTTTCAAAACACAGGTGGGTTTAAACCCTTTGGCATATTGTTACTGCATGGTCTTTAATTCATTCTCCTTTTATGCTATTAAAGTTTCCAATCCCTGCAAGAGACAGTTAATAGACTTTTAAGAAGCATGACATATAGATGTTGCATCTAATGTTTTAATGAGAACACTTTAGTCCAGAAGAGAAGGTGAAAATGCATCATGTGAAAAGTATAATGGAAATAGAATGGCAATGAAAAACAGTACACAATATACCACTGCTGTATATTAAAAAAATTAAGATAATTTGTTTCAGAGATAATTTAATAAATATCCTAAAGTAAAATACAATTCTGATTAGATTATTTTCTCTCATGGATTGCAAACAATGTCAGCACAGAACTATGTCATAATTCATAGAAATTATATAAATTCATAGAAATGGCCACTGTGACAGTTCTTTTGCACTATATAAATTCTATTTAAGATTGAGCTGTTAGGAGTTATTTTAGATAAGCTTTTCAGTAGAGATTCCATAAATGGAACAATTTTAGCACATTTTCAAGTAAACACCTCAAAGTAAACAAGACCTCAGCCAGGGGCTGAGACCCCACACAAAAGGTGTTTTGAGGGGAATAAGAAAGTTAAACAATATTTATGACACATTTATAGGTTAGATTAGTGGACTGGGATGCTACATCACTAGACACTGAGTAGAGATCTGTCTTAAGTCCTCATTCAACATACAGAGCTAAGAAACAAACTGTGCCTTCAGCTGTACTCTTGTCTGAAGTTTTTATCTTCAGGTACTGTAGCCCAACCCCTCTGGTTGGGTGGCTGGTTGATTGTGAGATTTTAAAAGTTACTTGTAAAACTTGAGATGCCTCTTATTATTAAACGTGTTATAAGAAGGATAATAAGGAGAAAAGGAAGAAAAAATTATATTTATTTACGGTATGCAGATTTCTCACAAAAACCTAACCTTAAAAATTCTTCTTGGAAGTCACACGGGAAACCAGATGTGAGACACCAGTTCTCAGGTCCGGCTTTTGATCCAAAAACTATTGCTGCACTTCACATTATAATGTCAACAGTAATAATACAACATGCCAGGATGAGAATCTGACCCAACCTTCAGTGCTTGCCGGCAAAGTCTTGTTTCAGGCTGAGAAAATTTGGTTTGTTTAATATGGAGAAGAGAAGGCTCCAGAGTGACCTAATTGTGGCCTTGCAGTGCCTGAAGGGAGCCTGCGAGAAAGATGAGGCAAGATTATTTACAAGAGCCTGTAGTGACAGGACAAGGGGGAATGGCTTCAAACTGATAGTGTGTTCAGACTAAATATATAGAAGAAATTCTTTATCGTGAGGGTGGGAAGGCACTGGAACAGGTTGCCCAGAGAAAGTGCCTTTTCCCTGGAAGTGTTCAAGTCCAGTCTGGATAGAGCTCTGAGAAACCCAATCTAGTGGAGGGTGCCCCTGACCATGGCAGGGGGATTGGAAACAGATGATCATTAATGTCCCTTCCAACCCAGGCCATTCTGTGATTCTTTGATACGTATTTTTCATCTAGGTCATCATATTTCATCGGTAAAAGGGTATCCTTTATTCCTCGATGCAGAACAAATTATTGGTGATTGTAACATTTTGTTTCATCAGAAAACCAGGAGTCTTTCTTCCTCTACTGCAAGGTGATGGGATGCACCTCACCTCTTATGGATGAAATTTGGGATAGTTTATTCAGTTCTGTGAAAGGATGGGGGAGATTTCTGCTTTTCTGAAGACACCAGCAACAAAATGCATTTTGCTCAACATCAATACCATACCCCAGGTATTAAATGTGTTCCCAGGTCAAACTGGCCAGATGATTTCAGGTATATTAAGGGAAATCTGTCTCCTCCACAGCGCTGATTTAGCTGAGAAATCCCAATTGTGAAATGCCACGGTGAAGTAATGTGCAGGCATGTGTAGAATCAGAACTCTGCAGTGTCTAGAGAAAGATAACAACCCACACCACTCATTCTGAAAACAGCAGAAATACTTTATTAGCTATTTACCACCCAACAGAAATACTTTATTAGCTATTTACCACCCAACAGTGTCTTTATTTTTTTGCAGATATTTTCATAGGTCTTCTAAAAACAAATAAATCTACATGTTACACAGTCTATATCTGGATCTTTAATTTTGATTTTCTAAATTCCTCCCTTTGATACTGTTTTTTTTTTTCACGTTCTATTTCTCTAAAAGCATAGTCCCTTATGTTCAAACCTCTGTGTCGAATCAAATGAAATAGCAGAAATACCCTTTTATATTATACGCCATTATTTTCCATTAACTGGACTTAATAACCTTAATTGTAATCAAGCTGACTTCCATTAAACAATAGGCCAGGGGTGTTCAAAAGTCACTTTTTTTTTGGTGATAAAGTAGAACACCTCTTCTAATATTTTTTATTCAAGAGCAAGCAAACAAAATTTTAGGTAGTTGTGTCTCTTCCTCTGAAGACATTCCTTCTGAATGCAAGATAAATATTTTTGTAGGTTGATCATATAGCCAAATAAATCAGAAACAATAAGATTCAGTTAAATTTGCCATTTAGAGGTTTCATAACTCTAAAATATTTTCAAAGTGTCAGACTTCACCTTTTAATAATATTATTTTTACCAAGCTATGAGTCAGTAATCAAGAGATTTATTTTTTTTTATCAGAGGTGTTGGCTTGTTTGGATCAGAATATTTACACTGGAAATTAAAATGGAAGGAAAGAGCTAAGGAACATGAGGAAGGATTAAGGGACAGCTTTTAAAAAAAATGTCTGAAGGCTTATTTTAGAGTGTAATCTCCGGTTGATAACCTATTTTATTTCTTGAGAGATAGTATCGTATGTTAAAAAGAAAAAATCAAACCCAACAAACCACTTCAAAGACACCTGGGGAAAAGAAAGTGGGTCATATAGGCTTTTAAGAAGAAAAGCAACATTTCTAATTATGACTACTTAGCAGACAGAGATTTCTATTTCAGTCATCTCTCTGCAACAGGAAGCTGGACTATGTATGTAGTGTCTGATGTAACCAGATGTTACAGATTGCTATCCAATTTTTAAAAATTCTTAGAAAAAGCAGTGCAAAAACAGAGTGACGCCAGCCTCTGCTCCATGACATAGTAAAATAAATAAGAAATGCTATAAGTCTACCCTTTCCCTTAATAGGAAGAAATAAAAAATAGGTTCTCAACAAAGCCATAAACCATCCCCTTTGCCCCCAAGTTATGGGATAAGATTTTGGTACAGAATTTAAATTTAATTAATAATATATTTATATTATTTAGCTTAAATAATTATAATTGAGCATCACATAAGCTGGTAAATTTATGAAGGTAGATTTCATATGCCTAAAATGGGAAATCTATGTTAGTAAAAGAATGCAATATTATATTTATAGGAATGACTGCACTTATTGTTGTGTTAAAGCTCGTATATATTGTGTGTTAGTTTGTGTAAATGCTTTGCCAATTCCAATGTGTTTATGGCTACAATAATGCATATCAATGTTTGGCTCTAATGAATCCAAACTGTTATGGAAATAAGGTGCTTTACTTGTTATGATTTCCTCTTCCATCTTACTAAGAGGTTTAAATAGGCAGCACAGTACTATTTAAAACAGAGTGAAGAAAAGAGTGCAGATATTAAAAGCTGGCAAATCCACTTTATATATTTTCTTTGTGTGTTTGAAAGAATCTCAGAAACAAATGAAAAAAATTACAGAGCAGATTCTTAATCTGTAACTAAGGTACATTTATACAAAATGGGAAAACAAACTTTTGATTTTCTCATGAAATCTGTATATTTTGATCAATCTTAAATATAAATAGACATGAGAATAATAATAAAAAGAACAATAACAACAACCATGCTGTTAACGTTTTTCATTATTTTGTGCATCCTTTAATATTAATTCTGAAAACTTAGCATTGCCTGAATAACAGCTGTAAAATGGAGTACTTTATATGTTTTAGTTTTTCTTTAAAGATAAAAAAGATGAATCTTCCTAAACCCCTATTAGATTATTTAGGACATTCAGGAGATAAATGAAATTGGCTTCTGAAAAATATCTAGGGTGCAAGACTGCTTTGATTGTAATTAGACATTAGACACAGACATAGAGGTTGATTTAAAATGTATCCTTAACAAGTAAAGTTTCTTTTCAGAAACCACTTTCTGCAACCTTTTTCCCATGAGATATAACCAGTACTGCCACTAAATCCAAAACATTGACCATAATAGAACAAACACTTTTAATAGGTGTAAAAACTCCCTATTGGTGTGTGAGACAAAGACCAAGAACCAAGACTGCATCTAGACAAAGGATTTCATGACTGATATTTTAGGCAGAGAGACTTCTCTTGTTTTCTATTGAGGTAAACTTGAAATAATCCAGGTCTTCTCTGAACTTTAGACTATCTCCCCAGACCTTTGTGTCCATATTTCTCTTCGACCTCTGAGCAGTAGACTTTCTGATTCCATTTGCTTTAGTGCAACTTCTTCCAGTTTTGATTTTGTTCTCCTTGCAAGTTCTTCTTCAAACTAGTTCATAAAGTGCTCTCAGAAGCACTTCAGAAGAAAAAAACATTTCTCCTCAAGGAAGAAACTGGCACATGGGACCTCTGTGGTGCCTTTATTCCAAGATGACAATCCTGCCAGATGGGGGGTAAACACAGGGGAGAAGAAATCAGGAGCCATAAGGCAGTGAGTGCTGATTGAATCCTGACTTTCAGAAACCTAACCATCTAATACTCCTACTCTTTTGAATTTTGTCATGTTGGGCCATTTCTGCACAGTGCAGCAATGTCACCTATTGCTCCCTTGGTGCTCAGTGTGCTTATCCTGTTTATAACACATACAGAAAATTGTACACAGTAGAGAAACAACTGGAGTCAGCCACCATGGAAGTTGCAGGAATATGCACTTGTTCTTGTCACTTCTTATAGCTCATGGTGCTCTCTAAGGTGCTCTTCAGATGCACTGCAATCCTGGCTGTATCTTTTTTCCAACCTTGTGGTCATTCTACCCAAAGTAATCCACAGCGCTCTGCTAAACCAACTCAACTAAAAGAAAAACCACGTGTAGCAATTAACTGTTGTTGTGTAATTGTGTTTTCAGTATCTGGAATGAGAAGAAAGTAATGACCTGTAAAATCAAAGCTGGGTTTATGTGACAGAGAATACACTTTGTTGTCTCAGTCTGGTGTCCAGCCATGAGTGTGCAGCACAGGACAGATTCCAACAGCTAAACTGCTGCTGCTGCCCTTGATAGTGTCTTTCAAAGTATTTTTGAGGTTCTCAACAAAAGAGACTGAGCTGTTTGACAATTAGATTTAAAAGACATGGAGGAAATAACAGTCCATAAAAGTGAATGACATTCTCGGAGAGACTCTACCAGCATTTTTCCTCTCAATGGAGACACAAAAGGATGACTGTGGTGAGGAGAGTATAGCTGTAATTAACTTGTCATTTGTATTAATAATTATATAGTTTCAAGACTGTGTATTTTTACAGCTAAGGTCATAGACTAAAATACAGGTTCAATTCTCGCTTCTCTCAGGCTCCTCATGGGACACTGCACAATCAATTTATCTTTCAGTGCATTTATTTCTTTTATTGTAAAAAGGAATAATGATATTTATTTTTCCCTCAGTCATCTTTTTGTAATTCTGTTTTAGTTGTGGATTTTCTTGTTATAAATAATATCTAATAAGGGATTTTAAAATACTCTTTTTTGAAAAAAAAAAAAGGAGTTAGAAAAGAACATTTTATTAAGGAATTTAGTTTGCAAATTTGCTCATTTTACTAGCAAATATTTTCCCTGCTCATTTAAACTCTTTATAATTTACCCCATTTTAAGTTTAATTAATATGAAATGTATTTTTTTTCTCCCTCAGAGGGAGAGATTTTTCTTCCTTATTCTTAATTTCATAAGCTTTAGATATTTAGAAATGTTGTTTTAACTAACAGCAGTAATTTACTTTGAATTGAAGAGGATCTGAAGGAAGGCCATGAAGATGATCAAAGGACTGGGGAATTCTGTGAGGAAAGACTGAAGTAGAGAGGTCTTTTCTCCCTGAAGACGAGAAGACTCAGCAGGGACCTCATCACAATATGTCAGTAGTTAAAGGCTGGCAACTTCACAAGGACAACGTGGAGAAGACAAGGGACAACGAGTACAGGTTGCACTGAGAGAGGTTTCATCTCAACATAAGAAACTAAATTTTTACTGTAAAATTAATCAGATCTTGGAACAACCTCCCCAGGAAAGTGATTGAGTCCCCATAACCAGAGTTTTTCAAGATGTAATGGGAGAGGGTGTTAGGCAATCTCGCCTAATCTCCTTTTCCCACAAAGAGGTGGATCAGATGCTCTTTCCAGGTTTCTTTACAACTAGAGCTATTCTATTTGGTGACTCTCTGAATGTTTACTTCCTAGTTTCAATTGAAGATGAGAAAAATACGTATGAAGTTCTTACAAATTAACAAGAAAATCTTCCTTTATCTTTCAAATTTACTGTAGTTTCAGTATTTTACCTGTCAGCTTGCATTAAACTGTAATACAAACAAGAAGGTAAAGAATGATCAGATGAAATTGTACGTGGTATCCATTTTAGTCAGTTAACAACATGGTAAATGCTATAAATTTTGTAAAAGTAAATCATTTAATGTCATATTTTTCAGACTGTATATTCATAAGATACCATTCAAATTGCACATTTATTTGAATGGAAAGGGAGCAAATACATTTTTAAGTTTCAAGAGAGTGAGGAGCGTTTCTTGGAATCATTCATACTGGCTGAGAAGCAAAGAGAACAGTCATGGAATGGTGGCATGGAATGGTGGCCCAGCAAACTCCATATTTTGGAGTGACAAACTCCATATTTTAAAATTGCTCACATAGCATGTATCGGGTTGTATTATTTAAAATGGACATTGATGCTGAAAAGCTTTACACTTTCTCAATGTTTGAAAAAGGTTCTATATTAAGAAAAGCAATGGTAATAAAATATTTGGCGTACACTGTTTATTTATTTATATGATTGAAGTGGAGAAAATGTTGTCCTCCATTAGACATTGGATACTCATCTAATCTCTGACATCTCACTTATTGAAGGTAATTTATGTCTACTGAGGCAGTAAATCCCGACATCAGGATTTTTCCTGAGTCTCAGAGGACAGACCAGATAGAGTTAGGGAAACATATTTTTGCACTACCTTGTTTCAAATGTAAAAAAAGGATAAAAAGTTGTGTGCCATGTTGGGATTTTTTTACCTGTTTAGTCTAAAAGAAACATTCATCACACTATTTGTGGCTCACTGATATAATTTTTTGTCCAGGGATGTACACATGAAGATAAGTTTGATTCAACATATGAGAAGCTGTGAAGTCTTAGAAGTTTAGAGTAGAACTTTGTAAAAATTTTGGAAAGCCTGTTTTCCATGAAAAATGCAGATTTAAGTTGAGAATGATAAATGAAGATTCTATGAAACATTTCATCAAGTTGTTTGATCAAGAAAAAAAACCCCAAAGGACACTTCATGTTGGCATTTCCTTAAGTAAATGTTTCCCTTAGAGAGGTGCTTCAGTATTATTAAATGCTAACTAAACGTAAGAAATTTGATTGAATGAACCTTTTCACACTTTCCTAACCATACTATAGTTTGACCTAAAGCACAGTATGGTTTGATAAAGCATATTTACACATACATATGTACATATATATGTGTAAGTACACATTGATATCCGCTGCATATGTCATAGAATCACTTAGGTTGGAAAAGACCTTTAATACAATCAAGTCAAACTGTTAACCCAGCACTGCCAAATCCACCACTAAAACATGTCCTTAAGACATCAAATGCCATCCACACGGCTTTTAAATACCTGCACCACTTCCCTGGCTTCCCTGTTCCACTGTTTGATAACTTTGGTGAACAAATTTCTCCTAACATTCAATCTATATGTTCCCAGGTTCAACCTGAGGCCCTTTCCTCTTGTCCTGTCCCTTGTTACTCAGAAGAAGAGACTGATCTCCCCCTGGCTACAACCCCCTTTAGGTAGTTGTACAGAGAAATAAGGTCCCCCTGAGCCTCCTTTTTTCCAGGTTAAACAACTGCAGCTCTCTCAACTGCTCCTCATTTGTCTTGTGTTTGAGACCCTTCACCAGCTTCATTGCTCTTTTTTGGACACACTATATATCTGTTAATATCAGAATTTTATATCAGGCAAGGGAATGGCAGTTGCTAATTTAAGTGTTGGAGATTTCATTTCAAGTATGCCTCATGGGAAGTTTTCAGTTTCTTAAGTAGTCTAAAAGATAACCTTGCACACCTCAATCTTGTCACTTCTGCTTGTAAGTAACCATTGACATTGAGGGTATCTCTGAAAGCAAGGAAGGAATGGTTTAGATTTATCATCAGCTCTACTGTCTAACAGAATTTGACAGCATGAAACTATGAAATGGATAGAATGATTAAAATTTAAATCCAGCCATACTTACAGCAGGTATTAAAGTCAATGCACTTTCTAAGCCAAAAGTCATTGGAAAGAGTTAAGGCAGAAGCACTGAATCTTTTGGGGTCCATCAATTTCAATTCATTTGCTCTAATTTTATGGATCAGTACTTGGTCTCTTCACTCTAGTGTCTATGAAATGTCAGTCCTTTGTGTGACAGCTCCTGAATAAAATGACCTGCATATGTAACTATAATTTCTACACTTTTCCAGCATTCAAAAACTTACCACAAAGTATGTGTCTGCTAGAAACTGACTGATGCAGTGGCAGAGTACAGCTTTCTTTGTTTCCCTTGGCATTGCAAGTGGCATAAAATCCAGTTGCCTACACTTCCATGGTACATTTCTAGTAGTCTGGAGAGTTCTGTCTATGCAAAATGGAACATATGGCTTGTCATTTGCCATATGTGTTTTATAGGAAGTATATATTTATACATTATGCAAACTGAATTATGTAAAATACATAATAATTATACTTTTCTTAAAGCAGCTGTACTAATAATGTAACTGAGGCAAACCACAAAATCACTGATGTGAAAAGATGACTAAATGATACATTGTATTGGTTCATCACAACCATTTGTCATTACAACTATAAACATCCTAACAATCCATAGGTAAAAGCGACCAGGGAGTGAACCCTCATGTACTATGTAACCTTGCCCATAATAATGGAAATTAATGTAACTGTCCTAATTCCTTTTTTGTACAGAGACAGATATTTTCAGCAGCAATGTCAAATACTTTTAGTAATTTTGAATATAATTTGATGGTTGTATGAAAAGAAAATAGAAAACAATTAATTTAAAGGTTTTCAAGACTTTGGGTATTGCATATTAATTGAGACAAACATTTTGTGGGAAGCTTTTAAGGAAAAAAAAAAGACAGTTGCAGGCAGAACTAAAATCTTGCAGGTTTTTTGTTTTAGTTTGGGTTTTTTTGGTTCTTTTTGATGACAGTCTCTAGAATCCAGGTCTTAAGTGAAAATGCAAAGAGGAAGTCTATTTGTGCCTTCCTCTGCCTCCATCCACTCATCTTTTGTTCTTTGATATGTATGTCAAAGTATTCCTTTATCAATGAACAATTCATGATGCATAGTCATTAGCAGCAAAGTATGGAACCTTAATTATAAGGTTTTACATACTAAATACATTGCTTTTTTTCTTCCATGATATTTTCCTAAAGTCACTTTCCTATTCCCTCCAACCTATGCAGTTCAAGAGGGGAAGGAGGCATCCAACAATTACTAAGGATAATCCTTAAAAGGATGGCAAGGAGACAGGAAGGTTTTAGGATATATCAGTTTGTTTCATTCTGCACTGAAGGGAAAAATCTTTCCAGTCCCATGGATGACCAAGATTACTCATCATAGCACTCAAAAATCAAGCCTGAAGAGTTCCAGGTACTCGTGAGTCATCATTGTGCTTGGGGGGTGAGGGGGTGGAAGAAGAATCCTTAATATTTTTTAATGTCTTTCCATTGCAATGTCCATTAGTAAGGTATCAAACCTTTGACCTTGTGCATTAATTTGGTCTAAAATTTTAGAGGATGTACTCTTTAAATTGCACATTCATGCTTTGTCAATATTTTTAACTATCATGTGTATAATAGGAAGTAAAGAAAACAAGCAGAGCAGTACAGAAGCTCATCCACCAATTATGCTCAGTCTGCCAGTAAAGTTCACTGACTAATGGATTTCGGATGCAGATTGAAGTTTTTGCACCATTGAGATATCGCTTTGACAGATCAGGCACAATAGCTGTGACTGTTAGTCTTTCAAGCCTGAAGAGTTTTCTTTCATGGCTTCAAAAGAAGCCTTTCCAGAGCAGCAAGATACTCACAGCAGCCAAATTTTAATGCAGAAAAAAAAAAAAAAAAGAGAGAGAGAGAAGAGGAAAAGTTGCTTTCTTTTTTCAATAAGAAAGGACTTAACAAGCTTACTTCAAAGTTGCAAGGATAAATTAAGTTAACTAGAGAAAAGAAAGGGAAGTTCTTAAAGAACAAATAAAGTTCCACCAGGTCCACATAATGAAAAGTCATCTTTGAAGTAAAATATTCCAGCAAGTTGAACTACAGTTTTTAAAATACTAAAAAGATCTAAGAAATGTTAATAAATAATGTCACAATCTTTCTGAGATGCCACATACCTTAACTTACTAGAAAATAATAGACAGGTCTCTGAACACACTACTATTAAGAGAAATAAACGTATATGAATGACCCCCAAGATATATATTTGTAAACAAACAAAAAAAATAATTCTATTGTCTATAATCCTACCATCTTCTGTGGACACTGAATTGTGTTGTGAAGACCTTTCTTTGATTGCCATCATCTTCTCTTACCTTTCTTTCTACTCTTTCTTGCTATTTTAAACATAATTTAAAGGTATTTATTATACAATAAAGGCATTGAAACTCAAAGAGAAATCACCTTCTATTACTGCTTTAATCTTATATTTGAAAAATGGTTTTAATTATTTTTTTTTAGGGCTACATTGGAATATATTGAATAAACAATACACTCCATTTCAAAAGTAAAGCAAATAGATGTACTGGTGGTAGAAATCTATACAAGCTGGTGTAACACTACTAACAGTATAAATGACAGTACAAAAAGCACTGAAACATATTCATGGGACTGGTAAAAGTAGAAAAATACAGAATAATTTATAAGACTGGTGCCATACTTTAAGTTTGTAACAAGTGTCTAACTTGGGTGCAAGATGTAATACTCACGTAAAATCCCTACATGATAAATGGAGAAAAACTTGCTCTCTTCTCAACACTTAATAAATGCAGCTTCTTTTATTCCATACAATTCATGTTCATAAGGCTACTCAGCTTGGACTCTGCATCTATTGTAATTGTTTCTCAATGCTATACTCATGTCTTGGCCTAATATCTTGCTTTCTGAAGCCCTACACTCTTCATCTGCTTTAGATGAGTTATTGTTTCCTTTTGTGAATTATCATGGGATCTATCCCTTACCATGAATCTCCCCTATCTACATCTGACCAGCATGTCTGTCCATCTTTGTATCTCAGAAATATTTTATGGAGAGCATGATCAGATTTGGATATTATTCCATGTTATATTTTATAACAAAAACTGCAATTAAATATGCCATTGTTACGTTCACTGCAAAATACTGCTTATTTAATTTTTCCGTGGAACAAGCTAAACTACTCTGTTTTCAGCTCAGACTCCCAGCTATAACTTCTATATGTGCTTGGTATAACCTTTGCTTTTGCTGGAAATGTGCCTTTAATAACAGCTGTTATTACTTTTAGACAAGTTTAATTGTGTTCAGATTTAAAACACTGAGATCCTTTAAGTAGATAGTGAAAAAGTTTTGCACTGATTCAGTATCTTTTATTTTTATTAATAGCAATATGTTTACTATTTCCTCTTTCAACCCTGTTTTGATATCTAGACCAAATCAATCTGCCTATGCCAAATGGTGAGTTAATTAACCTTTTGCTACATGTGCATTATTGAAATTTTTACCTAAATTCAAGTGTTCCTCCCCCCAAAATTAACTTTCATTTTTCTAAACAACTTCTATGTATATAATTATTCATGAAAATTATGACAAAATTCATTTGCTAACAGAGCATTGCATGAGGAATCAATGGAAAGGAAGTGAAGAATTTGGGGTTATATTTGGAAAATTACATTTTAAACCCTTATTTTAGGTTTAGTTTTTAATTTTGGTTTAGCTACTCTTGGAAAAAGAACTTCACCACCTACTTTAAGTACTGTTGTTTAGAATTTAGCCTTATGTAAACCTTGTTCTGTTGCCAAAGCATTCAAGTCTCCCTGGAAAATCACTCCAGTTGCTTTGGTAGACTCAAAGGAAACTTTAAGTTAATAGTCCTAACAGCAAGCTCATTCATTAGTGGGACTAATCATAGATATAGGACTGGTTATGCTACTAGTTTTAAATTCAGTTTTGGAGAGATAAAAATTTCTCCAGGCAGGAGTATCTTGCAGTGAGTGGCTCCAGGAAACAGAGCCACCAGTCAGGGATCTCGGCAATACGAATCTTGAATCTGAAGACCAGGAATGTGGGAAATCAGAATTAAACTTTAACAGTATGAGCACCAACCAGAACAATGTCTGCCTTCATGACGCTGCTCCATGTTGGCCTATCTCTATCCTATTAATTCAGAGCCAGAAATCCATCTCCATGGCTTCTGCAAACTTCAGCAGGAATACCTTTTTGGCCACAGGATTTGTTCCTTTATGACCAGAACACCTTCAGCTGTGTCATTCAAAGTAATGAAATCCTGAATCAGATGGTTTTAATCCTGATAATAATATGAACAGCCTTATTTGGTGAGGCCCATACGAACCACCCACCCTTCCACAGAGAAAAGCAGCTTTAATGCATTTATTTAATTCACCTTCATGACATCGACATGGAAAGCAAGTGCAATCAACTCTATTGCAGTTTATCAGGTCAATGATCCTTGATCTAAAAGAGATTTATGTAGAGCCTCTAAAGAAGTACTAGCAGCTGTATGTGGGTTTTTTTAGAGTATGTTTCCAGCAACAGAATATTAAGACCTTGAATTGAGTTGAATTAAATATAGTCACTGACAAAGCAAAATGTGCCCAAAGGAGTCATCAGAATATAGAGGAAAAATAATGTATGTTTGCCAACTATGCATTGATGTAGAATATTGCTTTGACTGAGATTTCTTTGAGGGCAACAAATATCATAAGAATATGCTGTGGTCAAACTTTTGGAATATATTATTTTTTGTGGTTACTTGTTTAACTGAAATGTCAAAAGAAACACCTTAACAAAATTCCACAGGCTTCATACATTTCAAAGATCACAACTCAATCCAGAGATCTGCAATGAAAACTCATGGATCCAAACCAGTGAAAGCAGGATAGGAGAAAGAAAATTCCAAATTTCTTAGTATTCAATTGAATTCAAAATAGCAAGGTGGAAGATACATAACAAAGGCTGAAGTATAAACTCAAGACTGACTCTATAACATAATTTAAAAGTCATGTCAATTGTCACAGCACTAAAGGGAGGAAAAGGTCAGATTATTAATCTTTATCTTTCTTCATGCAACAATACTGTCACTGAATAAAAAAAAATAAAAAAAACTTAAAAAGCTTCTATCCATCTATAATATGCACTAGGTTAAAAGCCTCTTTGCCTCATACTCCTGTATTACAATACCAAATTCATTACAAATTCACCTATATTTTTATCTTCTGTTATTACAGGATAAGTTCCAGATCTCTTCTCACAAACTGAATTCTTGTGTTGAAACACAAGCCTGGCAGTACCAATAGGGCAGAATTTAAATGTGATTATGTGTATCTAAGCTAAGGGGAAGTCTTATATCTCTGAGATTTTGCTGCTGTTACTTGTATATTTATGAGTATTTTGGTATAGGTTTCATCTTTTCTATTTTTTCTTCAGTTCAATGAAAATAAGAAAATAGGGATTCTGATATAATAAGTCCCAGTTGATCTGGAAAGATTCAAAGTGTAATGAAACAGACAGTAAAACTGAAGGATCTGGCAACACTGATGGGGTAGATCCTTCTGCAGCATGTCAGGTTCAGTCACTGAAGGGTCCCTTTGGAGAATTTTATAGATTTGGCTCCAGTTAAGATCCATTTTTCTCATTGACCCTAAGCCTGTTTAGCTTCCTGCCAAAACCAGAACCCCAAACTGTCTCCACTTTAGGTTTTTCAATTTACGGCTTAATATAGATGAGTTTCTCAATAGCTATTTCTCTCCGAAATAAAGTGTCACAAATGGAAGACTTGTAAATATAAGTCATCTCTATGATAGTGACTTTTGTTTTCTTGCTAGCAGGACATTTAAATTGTAGTGCTTGGCTGCAGAATCTCATGCTGTGCTGCTGCATTCAGAAACCATTATCACTGTAGGAAATAATAGCAAGTGGATATAGTAATTAGGAGTTTTGAAAAAATAATGATGAAGATAAGGTTTATCTACATCTCTGTGATTCACAGATATGGGAAGCAAAATAGCTAAAGAATGACATAGTAATTCAATTTTATTGTAAATAGATTTGTCTGCTAATACTTTGGGCTAGGAAGAAATGCCTAGAAAGATACATTTACATGAGGTTATTTGACAGTGAGCTTCATATGAGAGATTTACCACCTCACAGTCCTTGGACAAATCACTGAACTTTGTTTCTCCATCTCCAAAGCAATATTATGGTTATCAGTAAAATGTTTCTCAGAGGATACTGAGTAATGTAGACTAAGCTACTGTGATATCCAACCACTTAGCACTATAGTCACAAAAGTGACTATAAAAGCTTAGGGACATGGTTTAGTGGTGGACTTGGCAGTGTTAGGTTTACAGTTGGACTAGATGCTTCTAAAGGTCTTTTACAACCTAAATTATTCTATGATTCTATGGTGTAATTTAAAAGAAAATCTAATGGTCTAAGGCTAATAAACATTAACAGCTGGTCTTAACTGCTTCTATCAATTTTAAAAAACTATGGTGAAACGAATGAGAAGGTACAAGGAGAGGGTGCAAATGTGAAGAGCTAGACTAAGTCTGAGAAAATTCATCAAGCTTCAGATTTTTTTTTCTTTCCTCAAAACTCTGTCTCTTTTCATGCAGCTCCTCATATGCCTACATTTCCCTTGGTACTGGATGGCTTCTGTAACGTACCAAAGAAACAGCATAAGTTTCACCACAATACTCACCCACACCTTTTGTAATAAATTTTACTGCGATGGGAATTAAAAACTAAGATATTTACTCCTACGTGAAATCTACATTATCATTCTGCTTACATTTCATTTCATATCTGATATGGAAAAGCGAGATTCAGCTGTATGGAACGAAACAGGTTAAGCATAAACTCTCAAATATAGCTTGGGGTAAAGTAGAATTTTATAAAATATTTGAAGTTCTGTAGGGGAAGTAGGTGAAGAAAATAGTTATTGAAAGATTCCTTCAAACTGAAAGAGAGTAGGAAGAAATCCTTTACTGTGAGGGTGAGGCACTGGAACAGGTTGCCCAGAGAAATTGTGGCTGTCCCATCCCTGGAAGTGTTCAAGGCCAGGTTGGATGGAGCTCTGAGCAACTTGGTCTAGTAGAAGGTGTCCCTGCCCATGACAGGGGGGTTGGAACCAGATGACCTTTAATGTCCCTCCCAACCCAGGCCATTCTATGATTCTATAATTGTTGAACATAAATTCAAAAATTCAACATAATTCACCATAAATAAATTGAAATACTGTCAAAGGTAGGGTTACTGTCCTTTCTAAACACACATGTAAATATGCATGTGTTTTTCGTTTGTGTGTGTCCAGGAGTCTTTCTCAGTTATATCATCTATGTATATGTGGTAAAATCTAGGCATAACTTCTCTTCCTCATCCCTGGTTCACCATATATTTAGTGCTGAAAAATCAGGTGTGATTAATGTGAGAGACACAGAATGCCTGGCAAGTTGCTGCTCTGGATGGCCAACAGTACAGGATGGCAGGAGCAGGGCTGCACCACAGCAGCATTCTGAGAAAGTCTGGTGAGGAACAAAGGAAATAATGTAATTGCAATGAGCACTACAGAAGAAAGGTGAGAAAGTGTAAAGCTGAGCATAAACACAAGGCTGGAAGCAGGAGAGTGCAGTGGAATGCTCTATCAAAGTCTATTTGGTAATGCCCCTTTTTAATAGCACGCACACAACTCACAGTGCATATTCCAAAATTTAAGATTACCTGGTTTCTCTGTTTTCTTTCCTTTAGGTCTGGAATGTTATAAAATGAAAGAGTTGTCGTGGTTTGCCCATAAGAGTAATGAAAAGAAGCAGTTTTTCCTAAGTATACTAGATTTTAGGACCTAAAATTAATTCCTATTTGGTGATTATACTGAGACAAAATTATACCCCACTAACTATAGTTTAATTAGAACTCACATAAACCTGTGACTTCTGATTGAATAGAATAGCAAGTTTAAATGCTATTTGTCTCTTTCAGACCTCACCTATTGTCCTGACTGATAAATTATACAGCAAACTTTGCCAAGAAACACAACATTAATTTTTTCTGAATGCTAAGGAAAGTGACAAAACTTAAATTACCTTTCCTTTAAAAGTGCTTCACATAAAACCAATGTCCATAATTTGCACTTCAACAATGTTTTTTGTATTGAGCCTCAGTCCTACAATCTCTTATGCAGGTGCTTAACTTTATTCACCAGAAGTCAAATAGTTGATCTCACTTTTCCAGCTGGGTTGTATTTTTACTCCTTGCAGTTGCCAGGCATTCAGCTCAGCTTATACAAATACCCATATGTACAAAAATGCAATGTATTTGCAACACTTCAGATAACACAAGCAATAGAAGAGGATGAAGTCATTTACCTAACAGATTGCTTGCTTCCTGATTTACATAAACATTGCAAGGTATAAGTGTTGGGCTTGAGAGAGTTGAAAAGTTTCAGAAAATATTTTGAATCCTTCTGTGAATGCAAAAAAAAAAAAAAAAAAAAAAGAAGACCTGTGAAAATCTGAAGTCTTTGTGCAAGCTAAGGTATTTTATAGAATTCATTAGATAGGAAGGATACTAAATTAATGATCCAAGAGAATATGGATCATTTTTTGGCCTTTATTATAAGACCAGTAATGTTCTGCTATTGCCTCCACTGCACATTTACCAATAAGGCCACAGTGAACAATTCCAACTTGTCATAGAGTTCTTCAAGAAGGCATTTCCAGGCTGGAGGTTGACATTTTACAGTCATGAAAATCTGAGATGTTTAAAGTGTGCAGAAGAAACAGTTGTTCATGCATTGTAGAAACATTCAGTTAAGGGTCTGTACTGAGAGGTTTATCCTGCTGCTCTGATGTTTTCCCTTTTTTTTATTAAGCCACCAGTGTACTAAAAGCTGGAATCAGTGTGTGCCTGTTTCAGCATCCATAAAGTAAGCATCACTAGTCTATGTGTTGATTGTTCAGAATAGATTGAGTTGTGTAGGGGTTTAGCTCTAATAATATTGAACTTCAAAATATTATTAAAATCTGAAGGGAGGAATGCAAAGTTAACTTTTTCTCATATGTGATATGCTGTTTGTCTTACATAAAGTTAAGCTTCACACATACACAGAAGACAAAAAGTTTGCTTGTGCATTCAGATGTTCGTGCTGAAGCCCATATTTCCAGCACCAGTCAGGAGATTGCAACTTGGGGTGGATATAAATATAAAATAGTGTTTCAGTGCATCCAGTTTCTGCTACAGCTCTTTCACTGAATCACTGATAAATCTGTTTATCGTAACCTCCTGATTTCATTGTAACAGTCAAAAGAATTATTGTACAGGACTCTCACTGTCAAGCCATACCCAATATTCAATCTCAGTATGGTTCATGCAAAATGTTTGCTGTCGCTATGTTCCCCAAAATTTCTTGGGTTTGTTGGGTTCTGTTTTGTTTGTTTGTATAATTTAATGAAATAAAAGCAGTTTTATAGTAACTTAGATACTTAGAGTAATTTAAATCTTAATCTAATGATTTTTGTGCTACATTAATTTTGTAATTAAGAGAGAGAATGGAGATCATGGCTGACAACATTCACAAGCCAAGCTTCTAATTTCTTGATTAGTTCCTGGCAGGAGAATTGAAAGCAGACAATTTGATTTGTTTTCTCCATGGGAATGATACAGCCATGAACAAGAGTTACTAAAAAAAAATGAAAATCCAAACCTAAGTGTCCATTCATGGCTCAAGATATTTAATTGGTTAAATACAGTCGATAGTATAAAAGATCTTGGTGTGAATTCTCGAGGATTATTTATCAGAAGGACAAAATTTTGCAAGAAAAAAGCAAGATTTCTTTATATAATACATTATTTTATGGGAAAAATTGGTGCTTAGACTTGAAAAAATATATTTGCATGAATATTCTGAATATTCTCAGTAGTGTTTTCTAGGTAAAGACGATATGTTTGCACCAGTTTCCACAGAAATCAGTACTCGTACAGTTTAAATTTTTATGAGTCAAGCTTATATACCATTTCAAGATGTAATTTTCCCTGAAATCTTTGTCACACCACTCCAGAGTTGACTAGAGTCTTCACAGTGCAAAGAATCCCTTAGCCTAAGGTGGGAGAGTGACATATGAGTATGAGATGAGAAGAGTGACATATCAATGAAAAAAAAAAATCTTCATTTCTTTTAGCCCATATAATTTGCTGCTTGGCAAATAAATAGATCTCCGTGATTCATGGGATTAATATCAAATTGCAAGACAGAGAGTTGCTTTCTCAGATTTTGAAGATATGACCTTTGCAGTGTTCCCACAAAAGCCCTCAGTATAATTTTTTCTTGATTTTATCAAATCAGGTTTCTAACTGTGTTCAAATGAGTTTTCTTGAACTTTGCAACTGTAACGTTCCAGTCTGTTTAAATATTGCAGAGAGGAACTATAGGTTCTAATATTTTCTTGAGCAAAATTAAAACTCATACA
>JAWWES010000001.1:14202435-14217183 GCA_035583135.1 Lophotriccus pileatus
GGTAGTGCTTACAGTTGGACTTCATATCTTAAAGGTTCTTTCCAACCGAAATGATTCTATAATTCTGTGATTCTACCTTATGAGTGTATTAATAAATTCATTCTAAAAATATTGATACTCTCTCCCATATAATACACTCTCTATCTGTGTATTTGTGTTAGAGGAGATGAAGTTGAGAAAAGGAAAGCATTAGATCTTAATTTATGAGTAATTAATATCTAATCTTACAGGTTACATTGTATATACATGCCTATTATGCATATCACATATATTGTGTATATAAAAATACACATATGTAAAATTATATGTATTTTTTTCCATTTATAAAACTCTTTAGAAAAAAGAATTAACATGAAACAGCTTTTAAACCTCAAAGGAAGGGCTAATTGTCTTTAATGGTTCCACATAATAAGTACTCCAGTCAGGGTTTACTTACATTAAACTCCATTGAAAGGGGACCTGGAATCAAAAGGTCATTACATTAGGAGAAATTAAACAATATAACTCAAGTAAACAAGAACTTCACTTGAATACAAAATTTCCAATCTGTAGTTCATAGAGTATAAATGAGTTTGATGTGCAAGCTGAAGCAATCCCCAGTTAGTTTTTGTTTAAGGGTTGATACCTACAGGATAAATGGTTTTTGATGTTTGTTTTATGGTGTGCACATGTAAGGTATTGCATAATTACAAGAAGAAGTTATTGCAAATGCTAAAACATTATAAACTTTATTCCTTCTTTTATATCAAGATAAAAGACACAATGTACCACAAAAAGAAAGAAAAAAGTACAGAAAATATTGTATTTTTTAATTTTTAATCTTACTGTAGCAGAATATACAACTTTTGTCTGATATTTACTATGATTTGCCATTGGCATGACAAAGAGGCTGTGGCAGAAAGGACTGTTAACTCAAAGGAGTAGCAATTTTGAAACAAGATCAACACATATAGAAATATAAAGGACAGCTTTTCAAACAGGGACAGTATCTGTCAAGTATTTATAAATATAAAATAATCTCTTTTTTTCATTTCCATTTATTTGTCAATTCAAATTACTTTAAAGAATATATAAATACTTTTTCTTGTATTTCTGACTCGCAGGGTCTCACAATGTAAAATTCATCTGTTAACATTTTTCTCTATAAACAAACAATGGATAACTTTGCTTTTTCTGGGCTGTCACTATCAATTATTTCTTTGACAGCAATGTATGGTGGCCTCAGAGAATACTGCGTACTTTCTGTTCAAGGCACAAACACACGACGTCACACAGCTAATAACAGTCCAGAACAATCTAAATAGGTACGACAGGAGTCAAGCAGATGCAAACGAGGACTAAAGGCATCAATCAATCAACAGAAATAAGAAATCTTGCATTGAATTTTTTTTTTTAATAGGAGTTTGTAGGCTTCATTCTGCCACCATGTGGTTCTTGGAGTCCTGCACAGATATGGTAGTCCAAAACCTGCTAAACTTCTTGAAGTGGGTGGGTCTGTACAAAAATTGATGTCTATTAAAAAAAAAAAACAAACAACCAAACAATACAAGCTTAAAAGTCCAACAGTTCTGGGTTTTCTTAAGCTGCACAGGGAACTTCTTGAAGATGGCTGGAACAAGAAAATTTGGTCATGCAGACAAGGACAAGCACTAGATATCTCCTGCAAGAGAGGAGAAATAGCATTGTAGAGGAAGAAATCAGGAAGGACTTTCATGACTGCATCTTCATCCAGATGACACAGTGAGCAGAGAGGGAAGAGCTCTTTCACAGACGTGTAGGAGAAGAGAAGCCATTGACTAGGATATTCTTCAGTCCCTTCTCAGATGGACAATCCTATCTGCTACCAGTAGGCTTCTAGATCATTCTCTTGCCTGTGGAGATGATGTCTCTGCACAGTCTATGCTCCTAAACAGGTCCCATCTCCGGAACTGTTCAAGGCCAGCTTGGATGGGGCTCTGAGCAACCTGGTCTAGTGAAAGGTGTCCCTGCCCATGGCAGGGGGGTTGGAAGGAGATGCTCTTAGTGCTTACATATATGTCAACTAGCTGAACAAAATTTGCTGTGAAAGACATGAACGATTCTGTGCTGGCAATATCTTGGTGGTCAGTGTAGTCATGCTGTCAGGATCAAGCTTTACCTCATTTCAGATGAGATAAGGATACCTTGTGAGTACCTTAAATGATTCCTTCTTTTACACAAAATAGTCTGTGCCTTCTGGCTGGACACTAGAAGCATGGAAAGGAGTAGTTTAAGGCTATTGATCAGATGAAGAGTGAGGTAGTGATGTCAGAGGCCCTGAACCTAAGTCCTAGCTCCACAACTTGAGAATTAATTACCTGGGTTTGTCAACAGAAGTGGGAAACTTGAGAACCAGTGCATAACTAAACTGGATCTATCTCTAAAGATAATATTAAACCAAGAGATGAGAGAGACTGACTATTAAGTTAATGCAAATATTCATGGGTCAATTTCCATGTGTAAGCTGCTTAGACCTGCACAAATATAGTTATTTAAAAACAGTGAAAATTTCTGATATGCAACGAAAAATTTGAAGCGCAGTCCTCAGAATAAAAGCAAATATTTAATATATTTGCAGCAAGATATCAAACAACTCTTCTGTGTTTCTCAGAAAGACAAGCAGTGAAAATAGCACTCAGGATCTATGTCAGTTTGGCCTCTCAAGAAAAATGTACCAAGCAAGTCACCCTAGCTCATAGGTCAGATGTCCTTGTAGTTTTAAGGTCAACAGGGTCTTTGAGCTGCTCATTCCCCACCCAGTCCAGCTTGCTGAAGGTTGTCAAGCTGACACAGACTGTTTGGCACCACTGTCCCACATGTAGCAAAAAGATCCGGCATCTCATGACTTTTACTAGAACTAAGAAGTTTAGTGCTTTTTACCCTGACCATATGTGCTCTCCCAAGCCCACTTGTGCTGCAGAAGTGTGTTAACAGTGGTTACACAGAGTTTGCTATTTTTATTTCCAGCCAATACCAAATGGATGTAGTCTGTCAGGGTTGGGTTATCTAGTTAGCTGTGGATTCGTATCTGGGCAGTGCTTTGGGGGTAGCTATCACTCCTTCTCAGTCTGTGTTTACCATGGACTGTGTAGAGAAGCATTATTCAGGTAAGACACAGGACACTCTGCAGTATTACAGGACCCATTGTCTTCAACAATGTACCAAAGCAGAGGCGATCTAATGAATTATTTCAGTTTCCATGACATTGACATGCCTTTCAAAGGAGAACTCCAATCCAGTGAAACAGTGCACACCAGGAATATAGCAGAATTACACCACCAGTATAATCAGGGAAAAAAGCTAAAGAATTTGTTGCTATATTTATTACACCACTCAGGATTCATCGGCAGAACCTAGCATTGCAAAGACTGATTGCAGAATGTTTTTTAGTATATCTGCTTTGGCTTTTGCAAGTTAAAATGTAAAATTAGTTTGTAGTATTTGTATGTTACAAAAGAGCTTGAAGAAGTGCAAGCTACTTTGTGTTGAGTAGTAACAGCATAGTAATACATTTAGCTGCATTCTATTTTAATCACTTTTCTTGGATTGGGTTCATGTGGACAGGTTTTGGTAGTAGTAGGGAGAGAGTCTACAGGGGTGGCTTTAGTGAGAAGTTGCCCGCAGCTTCCTTTATGTCCAACAGAGCCAAAGCCAGACAGCTCCAAGATGGGCTGACCAAGGCCAAGCCCATCAGCCATGGTAGTAACACATCTGTGATAGCATATTTAAGAAGGGAAAAAGCAAGTCATTGCACAGAAATTATTGCATCCAGAGGAGAGATGAATGAGAATATGTGAGAAGAAAAACTCTGCAGGCACCAAGGTCGTGCAGAAAGAGGTGCAGGTGGTGCTCCAGGCATTGGAGCTGAGATTTCCCTGGAACCCATACATGCTAGAGCAGAGATCCACCTGCAGTTCCTGGAGGACCCCATGCTGGAGCAAGTGGATGCCCAAAGTAGAACTGTGACCCCATGGGAAGCCCACGCTGGACCAGCATCCTGGCAGGGACCTGTGGATCTGTGGAGACAGGAGCCCATGCTGGGGCAGATTTGCTGGCAGGACTTGTGACCTGACCGTGGGGGACCCACGCTGGAGCAGTTCATGAAGAGCTGAAGCCCATGGGAGGGACTCACACTGGAGAAGGTCATGGAGGACTGTATCCCAGCAGAGTGACCCCACACTGGATTGGGGAATGAATTCCTCTCCCTGAGGAGGAAGCAGAGGCAGAAGCAACCTGTGATGAATGGACCTGGACCTCCATTCTTGTGTCCCTGAGCCAGGCTGGAGAGGAGGTAGAGCCCAAGAGGGAGAGGAGGTGGGGGAAGGTGTTTTTAAGGTTTGTTTTCCTTCTCATTATCCTGATAAGAACATTGGTAATAAATTTAGATTTAGATTGATAAAAAATCATTTAATTTCCCCAAGTCAAGTCTGTTTTTCCCATGATGGTAATTGGTGAGTGATCTCCCCCATTCCTTATCACAGCTAATGAGCCTTCTATTTTCTCTCTGTTGCCCAGGAGGCAAGTGATAGAATGCCTTTGGTGGGAATCTGGTATCCAGTTGGGTCAACTCTCAGCATTTGTCTACTCTCTTCACCATTTTTTAAACTCTTATTCACCTTAACAGGAATTCTAAATAAGAAAGGAAAACTTAATAGTTCCTGCTCTTTATAGAGGGAATATCTTACTTTTTCACTGCAGAAAAAATTGATATACTTTCCTGAGGTTACCACAAAACTTGCAAAACTTACTTTTAATTCTACTTATTATAAGAGAATTCGTATTTGTAATAAAAATGCTGTTGCCTAAGTTTTAAATTTATGTGTACATGTCTATATAGATACATATGATACAATGCTGCAAAAAGGCATATAAAGCTCTGGAATAGATGTCACTTGGCTTTCAACAAATTACTTTCCAAGTATTTGTGCACAGTGCATTAAGTGCTGTATTTCAGCACTTAGAAGTAAATCAGTTGTTAATATACAGAATCCATTAGTATTGAAATTGTCAGCAAAAAGTAATAGCTGTGCATATTCAAGGCTATAAAAAATATGTCTAGCTATGGAAAAATAGAATTATCAGTGCTCATTTGAAATAATTACTATTAACTAATATGATGCCTCATCAATAAAACATGTAATTGACCTGGCTAAAAACAGTATAATTAGGAAATTTCATGCACCTTCAGTGACTCTGAAAAATTACATTTCAGCCATATTCTATGAAATTAAATAATTAACTTACAAAAAATAGGTTGCTATGTTATTAAATGCTGTCTAATAAATAGAATGTGTAATGTAAACCATCCCATATCAATGAGAGTTTTTGTATAAAGAACATTTTGACAAGATTCGCTCTCCAGTGATTTTCCATGTAAGCCACTCTTCTTTGGCAGTATGCCACAAGAAATGTAATATAATCCCTCAAAAATTATGTTTTCCATCTCTTCTCCATGGACAGTAGACTTTTCATTCTTTCATTTTCATGATTTTGACATTCTCAACTGTCTCCATTTCTACCGTACAAACATTTGATAGAGAGTGGGGTTTTCTTGGTTCTTCCTAAAGCTAGATGGTAGGTAGCTGATAAACTGAGACTGTGGAGGTAGTCAAAAGTCAGCTTTGTATCTCCTGATTATTTGTCTTCTGGGGATTGTAGAACAGCTTTGAATAATGCTACAAGGACACACATATACATATGCAACATGCAATAAAGGAGATGAATAACACGTTTATTCTCTTTGTTTAAGTGTTCATTCTTTCTTTTTCAGTGTTCCAAACCAACGCTGCTTCTAAGAGGAGCTATGTGCTCTTCCAAAATAATACAATTTTGTAGGCAGTTAAATAATAACTCTTTAAATGCAGTTGAGATTATTTGACACTTTCCATTACAAGCTCTTGTTTTCAGATGATTACAGCTACATAAAACATAAAGCACTCCAGCTGATGTTTTCCATTTCAGATGTCTAAGATTGATTGTAAAAAAAATAATTCAGACAATATATTCATTCTTTTCCAAACAAGATTAGGAAAAAATGCATTGCTTTGTTCATATCAATCAATAAATAGATCTTATGCACGTGATTGAAAATGTTGGGTCTTTGTCAGTGATAATTGAACCTTGTGAGAGGTAGTCTTGAGTGCTCCTAAGGGCTTGCCTTTTTAATTTCTGACAAAAGCTGTCTAAATGTACATTCAAACATGTCAAGACTTACACTGATACATGTTCACAGAAAGAGCTTAAATTTTCATCTTCAGATATTTATCTGAGCTTACTAAACAACTTCGTGTTTACCACCCTCGCAAAGGCACTGAACAAGTGATTGAAGGTGCTCAGCAGGAATTTTACAAATTTGTTCTGTCTGCCATTCACACAAAAAATCAGTCCATAATTCTACACTTGCAGTGTAAATAACCTCAGGCTCTAACTACAATAAAACTGGGGATTGCTAGTGAGGACTCACCACGTATCCCAATCTGTGCTGGTTGGACATCAGCTTGCTCGTCTCTGCAGGGATTATCCTTTTTTTGCCATCAAAATGGACTGGAAGTGAACTCTAATGAATATGGTCTTTTGTAGTTTGGAAGTCCAGCAGAAAATAAAGGATGTGAGAATGTAATTGGAGTATGTGTCATTATGAATATGCTCAGGGGATTAAATTCTTGTATTTGCTAATTTTTCTGGCAATTTGTGCTGGTAGCCAAGAAACCTCCCATGTCCTGGGCTGCATCCAAAGCAGTGTGGGCAGCAGGGGAGGGAGGGGATTCTGCCCCTCTGCTCTGCTCTGGTGAGATCCTACTTGTTCTGCCTCCAGCTCTGCTGTCCCACAGCAGGAAGCACATGGACCTGTTGTAGTGAGTCCAGAGGAGGCCACCAGGATGAAGAGAGAGATGGAACACCTCTGCTATGTGCAAAGAATGAGAGAATTGGGATTTTCAGCCTGGAAAACAAAAGGCTTTTGTGTGACCTAATTATGACCTTCCAGTACCTGAAGGGAACCAACAAGAAAGGTGGAGAGACACTATTTACAAGGGCCTGGAGTGACAGAATAAGGGAGAATGACTTTAAACTGAGAGTAGGTTTAGATGAGATATTTGAAAAAGATTCTTCCCTGTGAGGGTGGTCAGGACCTCCTACAGGATGCCCAGAGAAACTGTGGCTGCCCCATCCCTCGAAGTGTTCAAGGCCAGGTTGGATGGGGCTCTGAGCAACCCAGTCTAGTGAAACGTATCCTTGTCAGTGTCAGGGGAGCTGGAACGAGATGAGTTTTAAAGTCCCTTCCAGCTTAGGTTTTTCTGTGATTCAGTGATTGTTTGAGATTTATTTTTAAAGTTGTTCTTCATTGTCACCTAAAGCTATATTAAGGAAGACATATATTGGATCATATTTCTTTAAGGAGTATATCCTAATACATATACATAAAGTCATATCCATTAAAATAAAACCTTTCAGTGTCTTAATGTTTGGGTTTTTTCTATAATGTTTCAAATATTCATATGAATTCAATAAAAAATCTTCTATTGAAGTGTATGTTTTCTACAGTTCTTTTAAAATAGATGCCTGTAATAGTTTAGCAATATAAGACAGAGTATGATTTTTTGTTTTTTCATAGAATATAGTATAAAGATCATTTATCTGAGATAACAAAACATTTTGTAAGTACTCCTTGAGGGAAAGAATTGTACTTAAATGACAATTTTATTTTCAAAAGACAATAATATTAATAATGCTCAATAAATCATTAAAAGCTTTATCTCTGAACCAAAAACTATTCTTCTAAAGCCATTAAATGCTAATATTATGGCACCTAGTTTTCAGATTGAATTTCTGCAATAATCAGTATTTTCTGCCTTGCTTGTCACATTTTTTTCTTTATTGGTGTATTAACTTCCAAAGTACAAAATTGTCATATTCTTGAACTAAGTCTCCAGTCAGCAGAATGCCAGCAATCAGTGCAGAAATCTTTTTACTGTTCTGAGAAGATACATAATATTTTTGTGCAATCTAATTTAAAAGAGAACCTAACAGTGCTAAAGATTGATTAATATAAAACTGTGATAAAAATTATTAGCTTCCTGTGGTAGGTTGACACTGGCTGGATGCCAGGTGCCCACCACAGCTGTTCCATCCCTCCCCTCCTCAGCTGGGCAGGGGAGAGAAAATATAACAAGGGCTCATAGATCAAGTTTGGGGAAAGAAGAGATCACTCACTAATTACCATCACGGGTGAAACACGATTTGACTGAGAAATCAGTTGAATTTTATGACCAATCAAATCAGATTGCCAGCAAACCTGCTCCAGTGTGGGCTGTGTGATCCCACAGGTCCCTGCCAGGAGCCAGCTCCAACATGAGCTTCCTGTGGGAACACAGCCTCCTTTGGACATCCATCTGCTCTGGTGTGGGCTCCTCCACGGGCTGCAGGTGGATCTTTCCTCCACCACGGGCCCCATGTGCTGCAGGAGCACAGCTACGTCACCATGGGCTGCTCCATGGACTGCAGGGGAACCTCAGCTCTGGCACCTGGAGCACCTCCTGCCCCTCCTTCTTCACTGGCCTTGGTGTCTGCAGGGCTGTTTCTCTCACACATTCTCTCTCCCTTCTTTGGCTGCAGCTGTCCAAATTATTTTTCCGCCACTGCTTAAACTACCACCATCTCTGATGGGCTTGGCCTTGGCCACTGGAGGGTCAACCCTGGAGCTGGCTGGAATTGGCTCTGTCAGACATGGGGGAAACTTCTGGCATCTTCTCACAGAAGCCACCCCTGTAGCCCCCCTCTATCAAAACCTGACCACACAAACCTAACACATGACCATAAGTCAAGTTCAGTGTACTAAATAGGCCACTAGTTGTAGTCATTAAAAACCCCTCCACTTATAGTATCTGAATATTTAAACTAACTAACATGATTTATAGTCAGTACAGGATTTGTATTGATACCTGTAGAAAATGCAGTCATTATTCTGAGAATCTAAACAAGCACGGGCATCTCTCTGGCATTTAGACACCATAGAATTAAAAAACGTGTTTGGATTTGGTGAGATAGAGGGTACTAGACTAAACTTATGGAATTCTGCCATATATAACACACTGCACCTGAAAATTTCTAATACAATCAGATATTTTTCCCTTGAGTTTTCTTTTGTTTTGCTTCCAAAATGCAAATATCAGCTATTTTTTTGCTCTTACAGAACTAGTCAGAGGAAAAAAGAACTATTTGCAACGGGATCATTTTCAATATTTGTAATTTCTTATGGAAGCTTCCATTTTGACACACCCCCTTTTCTTTCAGTTTCTATTTTCAGTGTAAATGGTCTCATTAGATTAGGACTTAGCATTCTCTGAATTTCAGTACACATTCCATTAAATTTTTTGGTAACAAAAAAAAGTATCTATATCTATACCTGTGTAATTAAATACTCAAATTTTTGCAATGGGGTTTAGATGACTCCCTGCATTTAGAGTTAAAAAAAATTGAAAGGAATCAGTACCAACTGTATGCAAAATATTACCCTAAATAAGAGTAACTAGACAGCAGCTTTCAGACATGGTTGGATAATTATATGTAGAATCAACCAAACACTTACATGAAATGTAATGATTAAAAAAAAAAAAAAAGAAAAATGGAGAAGAAACTCTACTATGCGGTTGCTTTTAGGTGTTTTCACTGGCAGACAAGGAAGAGATTTTGGTCATAATTGCTAGCTTCTGTTAATACTGTATCATTGTAAGTCAAAACTGCTAATTCAAGCAAAATCATTTATTCAATTATCCATTTTCTACATGAACAGAATGACCTTCTGTTCCACATGGAAGCTTTAGTTCCCATAGTATTTTCAAATGTTCTGTTTCCTCTAGCTAATAAAGAAGCATCACTATACTGAGATGTTACTAAGCTCCTTTATAACCATTATAAAGTCTATTCAGCACATCTCATTAATAGGGAATATTTACTGAATAATGACCTTTTATTTTTTATCCATTAAATATAACCAGCTGCACTCATGATGAAGCCAATGTTGACAGTACAACTATTTAATGGCTGAGAAGGAAAATCAATATCTATTGAAAAACATAAATTAAACTCACTGATACCAGAGTTTAAAGAAAAAAAAAAAAGAAAAAAATTGTGAGACACTACATATGAAAATATGAGTCCTCTTAGACACACACCTCCCAGACAATTCAGCTGTGCCCAGTCCATGAACTGTCTGTCCCCATAGAAACAGTTTCTTGGTGCCAGGCCTAGTCCACTCAACTCCCCGTCAGCCAGGCTACACAAAAACCTTGCTGTTGGGTGTCTCACCATGTGGACGGTCCCAGAATGATCCTGCAGGGCCCATGCAGGAAAGGGTGGAGGTTATAGCTGGTCACAGGTCATCAAGTCTCCAGAAGAGCAGAAGTTAATCAAAGCTATCTAAAGCAATAAATCAGAGCATTGGTATGGAAAGGCTCTCACAGCAATTTATTCTCTTCACACACAATCCCCAGAAATTAAAATTTCCTTGCTTGTCTGAATGTCTTAATTGGAAGTTACTGTAGGTATCATGAACCAATACTCTTAATACTAGTTACATGAGAATTCCCCCAAATTAATGATAAATAACAATAGGATAAGGTACTCTGATGATGTAATTGAATGATGCTCCTTTGATTTCAGTGTAATAATCACAATTTACAACAAATGAAGATCTGTCTATGAGTATTACACATGGACACATTGGGATAAGTATAAAACACACTGTTCTTTTTTTTTCCCTTTCCCTTTGCTCTACACAGCAAAGCACCCATTAAAAGTGAATCACTTCACTGAACAGCACCATATGATTAGTAAACAAATGCCTGAGGCCAGAAAGTATTTTTCCACTTTCATCAGCTTTCAAGTCTCTTTGTCTTTGATTGACACTGAGGAAAAACTGACCTGAATGCTGAGCAAATTAAAAGTGTCACAGTGTCACTGTATCTAAATTCTCTTGACCTTTTCCCTCTATCTGTACAATTATGTAGGAGAGAGCATCAAACTCACTGAAATAATAATAATAAAAAAATAATAATTGTGAAGTGTTTTGGTTTTGGGGGTCATTTTGTCCTATCATAACCTCTTTAGAAATTTTGTGTTGAAAATAAAAAGTAATTTACTTTCTCTCAGTAAGATTATCTGGTGTCAGCTTTCATCATCCATATTTAAAATTTCTTCTTATGATTTTTCTCCTTTTCCAGAGACTTAGAATCAAAGAATCATTAAAGTTTAAAAAGGCCTTAAAGATCATAAAGTCCAGCTGTTAACCCAACATCACCATGTTCACCATGTACATGTGAGTTCACCCTTTGGTTTTTCAGCAAATTCACCCCCAACAAATATACACTCCCTCTACCCCCCGCCTCTTTGGCACATCCCATAATAAAAACTGTCTATGATCATCATCAGCTTCAATAATCTTCTGGGAGGACTGAAAATAAGTAATGACTGAATGATTAATACTGGTTGTTTTGCTGTGTGGGGGCTTTTTGTGTTTTTTGGGTTTTTTTCCCTTAACCAGACTATGCCAGTTGGTGACATGATCCACACGGTCACTGATGTCAGATACATCACAGCTCTGTATAACACAGAACATCTCTGCAACTCGATGGGAAGTATGATGTTCATGTTGGACAGAGAATAGGGAGGGCCTAAAATGGATTCAGCCACTTAAATCCAGAGATTTCCATCTGCAAATTTCCCCTGGGTCATGATTTCACAAACTGTTCAAGGGCAAGACTGATTTAAAACACTTCCATTCTTCTCAAGGGTTCATTGCTGTCTAGGCACTGCACATCCCCACTGCACCAGCAGAGCTGTTTGTATAGCTGGGCTATGAATATGATTAGAGAAAAATGGCAGCTTAAAAAGAAAAAAAGAACAACAGAAACAACAAAAAAAGTCTTTTAATTTTATCCAGATCATTTCTCAGATGCCGTTGGCAGTGTCTGACAGATTGTGTGAGGGCAGAGCAAGACAAAGGGAATGAGCAGTGAAAGTGCTTTGAAGGTAATGTTCCAAAACTAGTATTGCTGCACAACATTTCGTATTATCAAATGTGGCTTCACTTTCTCGCATTAAGGTTTCTAAGAAGTATTAGTTAAATGTGTAACACATCTCAGTTTTGAAAAGGTTAAGGTGTCCTACAAGTATCTTTCATCTAAACTATCCAATAATCACAGAATCCTAGAATTATTAGACTGGAAAAGACCTCCAAGATCATCAACTCCAACCTTTGACCCATCACCACCTTGTCAAGTAGACCAGAGCACTGAGTGCCATGTCCAATCATTTCTTGGCCACCTCCAGTGATGGGGAGTGCACCACCTCCCTGGGCAGCCTGTTCCAACACCTGACAACCTTTCCATGAATAAATTCTTCCTGAAATAATATTCAAGTTGTTATTGATAAAATTTTCACTTGACTTGATTAATTATTACTGCTAAACCTTCTTTCTCTCTCTCCTTTTTTTTTTTTTTTTACAAAATATTCAGTGAAGTCCAAAATTGAAACCAGTGAGCATAGGAAAAGGAAAAAAAGAGCAGCTTTCAAATATTTATGTGTTTTATGACAGAAGAGAAATTGCTCTTTTAAATTTTAAAACATAAACATTAAACATAGAGAAGGGTGATTAATGTGACAGAATAAAAACCCTCAAGCAAAGAAATTTAGTCCTGTGCATGAGGCACTAAGGTGTAGTTGTTGAGAAAGGTTAATATATGCAAGTAGATGCATGAGCAAATTTCCATTTGTTGCTGAGTGCCATTGAGAAACTCAGTTTACTACCTCTAAATGTGTATCTCTGTGTCGGAGACTTGGAAATTGAAAAGAGCTGTCAATTCAAAGCAGGAAGAGAAACCGGAATTAATTTAGTTCATGAGAAGGTAAAGATTTAAATAGGGCAGCGCAGAAGTTCTTGGTGTGAATAAAGACTAGAATTCAGGCATAGGAGAAGTCAGGGTAAAAGCTATAGCTGTATAGATGAACACTTGAAATCCCCTTTTGGAACATGTATAGAATTAATCTAGTGAGTTTTCTGGAATGTATTAACTGGGTAGCCCAGGTCACAACCAGCAAAACTTTAAACCATTTTATTTAGGAACGTAATGTTGGAGTGGGAATATAATTTATTCAAAGCCCTCAAAATTGGTTATAGTATGGGTAGGACTGTGGTACAGCACACAGGTGGTTATTGATGGAAGAATGAAGATATGACAATGACATCCCTCTGCTAAACAGCAAAACCTATTTTCTGGGACCAATCTCAGTAAAGTCAATTGTAAAAGAATAAATTTCAGACCCCGTTTCTAACAATGCCAGAGACAAATCTTATAACTCAAGTCTTATAATCAGCTGATTTTTTTTCCCTGTTCTTACCACTAGAGAGCACAAATTCAAATGGGAAAATTCAAGTCCTTCCCAAAGATCATCACACGTAAATTACTAAAGAAGGTATAGCTCAGGCACCATTATCTCTGGGGAGAAAAATAGATTTAGCCAATGAATCCTTAAGATCCATCACAATTCACTTTTGAACATTTTTAGAGGAGCTATAACCTATTTAGTTGAAAATTTATTTCTTTTAGCTACACACTGATATAGTCTGGTAATCATCTCCTAACAAATGCATGCATTAAGACCACAGAGGTTCTTATAGTTCATTAGAATGGTTCTCTTTTACTCAAAATTTCTTCTGTTTCACAGAATAGCAGCAGGAGGGTTTGTTGGCTTGTTAAAGGATACCATGTTTTATTCCAGAAATTAATCCTGAAGGATGGCACAATTTAATGGATCAGTTTGTAAAATATTACAAAATTTGGCATATTAGTTAAGTCTCTCTCAGGAGGCAGAGGTTCATTATTTCCAGTCTTTCACAATTTTAGTTACTTTAACAGACAGTTTATATGCCCCACTTCCTCCCTGTAATAGAACAAACACTTCGGGTTCTTTTTTTCCCCCATTTTTCTTTCTCTGTTTTGTTCTATTATAATAGGAAATGTTACAGAGGAGACACTCACTTTCAGTTCCTGTAGACTGCCTATTAGGGTGAGTCCTGAAAACTGAACTGGAATCAATATTATTACCACATATTAGCAGTTACTATTAACAAAATATTAACAGTCTTGCATTTTCTTACAGAAATTTTCTCTCTCCATTTGCATCATATCTCATTGCTGACATAGTGTTTAGATTTCTACTGATGACCAAACATGTACAACTGAAGTAGATGAAAATGGTTCCTTTTCAGCTTTTTAAAATTTGGATTAATATCAATTTAACCTCTATCGCATTAATTTTCTTATTACTGGTATGCAAAATTATGTTTCAATGGGTACAAAGAATGTTTCCCAAAGCTTATTTCAAACATAATTAATAATTTAATTTTTAAAATTATAAGCTCATATTTGCATGAGAACTCGTGGATCATGCTAGAGGTTTTATAGAAAAAAATTATTTACATCATTAGAGGGCTTGTGTTTTAGACCAGCTTGGGATCTCATCTCCAGAGTATCCATTAAAATGCAAGATTTTTGGACAAGTATCCAGAGCCTGGCACTCATCAGAATGATTGTCCTACCAAAATAAAAATAGCATTTGAGAATTGATGTGGTGTCCTGATCTTTTTCACAGTCTTTCAGTTGTCCTGAGACTAAAGTTATTTTTTACATTAAACCACGAAATATTATGGTTTAATTCCCAGTAGAATCCACT
>JAWWES010000001.1:14234325-14248669 GCA_035583135.1 Lophotriccus pileatus
AATTCTTAGATACTCTGGCCTTCCAAGTGAATTGGACAAATTGAGAAATAGTTCATTGAATTCATTTGGATTATTGGATTGTTTTTCTACTCAGAAAATGCCTCAGAAAAGTTTTTTTTTCATTAAAGCTTCTTTTTTAGTTAAATTTATTACATGTGTTTTGCTAGCTCTTTTAAATCTATGGATGTACTTAGGAACAGTTCAATATTAATATTATTTTTTAAATATTGTAATTAAAATATTGAATAATCTGGTATAAATTATTTGAAGAGTATGGAATACTTTATTTCTGCTTTCAAGATGGATCCTCTATCCAGCTACTCATTCATAAAGATGTTTAGAATTTAAAATTTTCTGAGTAAAAAGACTAGAGAAGTGCCCAGACTGTCACACCCTTTCCTCTTTAAGCCATGCAGGAACTAGTTGGTGCATAACTTATACAAGTGAAATAAACACTGTGAATTTGAGAAGACTTGGGTTGAAACACATGTAAAAATGTTTCAAAAGGACCCACATGAAATCATTTAATAAAGTGATTCCTTATCCAGTTCAAAGACATGGTATTTTCACATACTACTTCATAAATAGAGATTGGAAGCAACCAGGTTGGTTTTTTTTCCCCATGCAAATGATGGACTTTGTATTATTGACCTCATATGCATTATTCCCTTCTCCCTCCTTCTTCCTTTGCCTAAAAAAAAAAAAAAAAAGAAAGAAAAAAAAAAGTGAAAGCCAATATGTTTTACTGTATGAAAAGAGGTGAGGTTCAGGTTCCATTTGGTGCCATGAGTAAGACTTCAGAAATACCACAAAAATACAAGTAAGAGTTATGTTAGAATTATATCGTCTTTTTTTCTGAGGTATTCTTCCCATGCTTTCTACATACAGTGGAAAGAAACCCACCAAACCTCTCATGGATTCAAATGTACTCAAAGATAACCCACTGCCTTGAACTCCAGATTAAGATACTCTTAAGCAGAGATATCTGTTGTGCAGGTTTTGGTTTTGTTTCTGATTTTTTTTGGTCCAGAAGGAAATTAAAATATTTAACAAAATATGAAAAATAGAAATAATAAAGTGATGGGAAAGCTGCAGCTGATTTTTTCTTGCTAAAAGCTGAAAGTTTAGATTAAAGAAGAAATTTGTGAGTGCATGTCAAATCCTTTACATTAGCTTTGAATCTGTTTTTTGTACTACTACATTGCAACAACATATATTCCAGCACTGAAGACTGCATGTGACTGAGAAAACATGATGCAATTGCTATCAAATTTTCAATCAATAACTAATAACTATAATAGGAACAGCAACTACCCTAAAATATTTAAATGGCACTTTCTTTAATGTAAACTGAGTTCAAAGTGTTTGAGTTTATCACACCTGTTGAGGAAGAAGGTAATTGCCTGGAATCATAAGTGAGAAATGGTTTCCAAGACTGCCCCCAGGAGAATATATCGGGCTCATTATTAAATAAATAATGCCAGAACTAAGCAGCAGGTGATTTTTAAGTTCCAATCCAGGAGTGTCTGAGCATGGAATGAGGAGATGGGAGACTATCTTTTAAGCAGAATTCCCCTGCGGCTGAATAAATAACAAAAGGGTTAATTCCAAATAGGTCAGTCTAGCTTTTCACTCAAAGCACTCATTATATCTTTTCCGATTCTGCTAAGGGATGTACCCAAAGCATTGCATTTTCTTAGCAGCTCTAAGGCAATTAGGAAATCAATGATTGTATCAGAAAGTCTCCTGCCACAGAGTTAACCTCACAGCTGCACCAAACTTTCAAAAGGGATTCAAAGCAACCGTGTGGAAAAGAGGCTTTGTCTAAGTTCTCTCTGTTCTTAAAAGTAGATCTGATACTGTGCTTTCCATGTTCCAACACTGGGGCCAAGAAAAAAGCTGACAGAGCCTTAGTAATATCAGACTTCTGTATGCCTCTTTTCTTCTCTGTCTCCTCTTTTTTATCTTTAACTGTTACAGGAGTGAAGGAAGAAAACTGTAAGCACAAAGAAAGGGTTTTATACACTTTTTGAAAAGTATGTCCTTTAAACCCTGGTGATAAATAGATGAGTGGTACCCATAGTGGTCAAAAAATACTCTATTTTTTATAATATTTTTTACCTGGTTTATTTAGATGGAACTAACATTGTTTATAAAACTACAGTTGTAGGACAGATATAAAATTAGGTATGTCTATAAGATTAATGCCCTTTTAGGCATAAACTTTGCTGCATATCCAGTAAAGTTTTAAAAATCAGCTAATGGTACTTGCAGTTCCACAGCTCCAAAACAAAAGACACCTCCAAATCCATAACTACAGTGTTGATTCAGGGTCTTACTACAGAATGGAAAGAATCTTGTCTGAAATAGGGTGACCTGTTTTCAGTAGCGATGGTAATTGTGGTAGTAGCCTTACCTCATCCCAGAGATTCAGAGGACTCTGGAGTCAGACAGCAAGGCTAGTCAACCTTCAGCAGCCAGTATTGCCTTTCATGGCAAAAAAAAAAAAGCAGAGTCAGGAAAGAAGTAAAATTTTTCCCTTTTATATTTCTCACACAAAAATTACCAACTCTCCCCTGATCAACCAAAGAAAGCAATAAAATAATACCATAAAGCTCAGCACTTCCTATTTCTTGGGTGGTATTTCTTAAATATTAACCTGAGGCAAGTAAATTTGTTCTGATTATGGTTCAGTTCTACCTATTAATTAAAATTTACCATACATAGGGCAAACTCTACTTGAAAAGAAAACTCACTCTGAAGCAAAGAAGTCTATAAATGACAGGTCTCATGCCATCGGGGAGGCTCTGGTTTAAAGCTGAATCCCAGCCCTTCAGTCCTCGATGCTGTGAGTTTATCTCAAAGTGCTGAACACATAAAATGTTCCCACTCAGGAATGGGCAATCCAGAGGAAAAATCATAGTGCAGATGTGGTAGAGAAGGGAGGGCGGCCCGCTTGCGCATTTATGATTTCTGTAAGCACCTGATAAAAGGGATAGATTGCCTCTTGAAGAACAGGAGGATCCCCTACTGTTTTTTTTCTAGTAAGGAAAGTAAATGTCTACAGAAAAACTCTTTTCTTAACATATTTTTATTCCAGCTGAAACTACTTGGTTCCTTAGGAAAAGAGACTTGCCTGTATGTTACTCTGCATTTTGAAGAATCACTATGTATGAACACTGAATTTAACTTTTCCCAGAAAAACGCCATCCTGACAATACGTTTAAATTTAATTTCTACTGTTACTACTTTGTGTTTTTATGCTATAAACAGGGCTTTACTTTTACTTTAAGTTAAATGATTTTTGTAGCATCTAAAGTTTTCTAGACACGGGCATCTGAGGAGAAACAGCTGATCATCTGTAATCCTTGTCTATTTCTATATTGTCAGCCCGAAGACAGTATGACCACCCTAATTTCTAAATTAAAAAATTAATTTAGAATTAATTCACACATCACAGAAAGAATAATTAATCTTAATCTGTTCAATGAAAAAAAGACAACAGGTTTCATCTCGAAACCTAGCACTGCTTCTTTTTCAGATCACATGGAATATTAATCCACTCATGACTTGGCTTTATAAATGTTATATGTGATGTGTTTGGGCTGCCCTCTGGTAGAATGGCACCTACTGAATCAGGATAGATGACAATTGTTCTCATATTGGAAATCTGAAATGCCACACCATATTTTCCTGTAGTATCAATAAGATAAATATTTCTTTGGACATCCAGCATCTAATCTGAGAGTCCCATCAGACCTGCTTTTACTTGAGCAATCAATGAAAACCTCCAATCCAAATTTCCAGAACAGTCATTTTCCTTATAATCTCATCCATTTTTTGGATTTTCACAAGGAAAGGGATCTTGGCAAAAATTGTGATCAGTCAGCCATGCACTACATATGCTTACAGAAAGCTATTCCACATAAACTTTCTTTATTTGGCTTTTCCAACTTCTCATTTTGTTTGCAGAAGTCTCTGCTCACTATCCTCAAAGGGAATGGCTGGGTTCCACTTTACTCTGGTAAAGCTTTCTAATTTCACACAGGAAGCAGGATGGATGGAAGCTTTTTCACAGCTGCTAAATATTTCATAAGTCAGATGGTAAGTATGATATAGAAGTTTAACTAAATAAAATATCCTTTATATCTGTCTTTAGAGTATCATGTATGTGCTTTATTAAAAAATAGAACAGATCAATTTTTAAAGCTTTAGCTTAAAAGAAATGAGAAGTTCTTGCTTCTTCAAGACTTTTTTTGTATATTAAATAATAACCTTCACATGAAACATTTCTCAGATAAAACATTTTACAGCCTTTTGGACATGTACCAGAAACACATTGTTTCCCAATCCATCTGTTTTTTTTGTGAAAAAAATGTGAAAAATTACACACTCAATCACTTTCTTTGGGTCACTCATCAGTGTATCAGTAGTAACTGTTTGGTCAATATCAAATTGCCTCTGAAAAAGCCATCATGGTCAAAAATAACACAATTGTTTTACTTTACCGAGTTTAGACAAGGCATGCTTACACTTAGTCTGATTTTCTCCATTTCATTCAGCAGCAAGTGCAAGGAACAAGAAATAAATTATTGTGGTTCTGTGAAAGTGTGTCTAATTTATCATACAGAATGAAACACCCAGTAAGCTGAAAAATGGTGAATATTCAAATGGTATGGAATGGTTTTGAACCTGATTAGGAGAATTGCACTTTTTGACATCCTGTACACCTATATTTCTGGACCACAACAGGTTGTGTTGGGACATAATCTTGATTTTTATATAGGATTTTATATTCTTTCTATTGATTGACTCATTCTAGAGAAGAACCTACTGTTTATTTGCCAGGTAGACAAAGAAACCTAGGAATGCTTTCAGCACTGGGATTATACTTTCATAAAACCCTGAATAACATTCTGTGTGATATATTTATGTTTTTTCATATTTTCAGAAAGACCTATTTTTTAATTACAACTACTAGACTGTTCTCATCTAATAATTTCCATGTTTCCACTGGAGCACAAAAGTTACCACTCTCAGTATAGAAGCACTGAGTAAAGGGCTGATCAATTCATGGCTGATTATTTGATAATGAATTACAGGAATAATTTAAATTTATTATATTAAATATAACTATTTTATGTTAACATTAAAAAAAATGCAAGTTAATAAACTTTCTGAAAATCCAGGACTGTTTACTCACTCTCATCAGGATATCTTTGCAGCAGATACTAAACTCTGGTATATTTTCCATTAGCATTGATTTTACTTCTGACTTTACAATAACTGCAGTGTCTTTTTTTAATCCAATTCACTGTCTCCACCAAAGCCTGAAATCAGCAAAGAAATTAAGTGCATGCCCAAAGTTCAAAATCTGTTATCTTTAACAAGGCATTGCCCCACTCTTATCATCTGAAGGATTTTTATCCAAATATCAAGTTGAAAAATTGTGAGCTTTTCCTTGAGATACCTTTTATTGAATTACTGCAAGTGATTTCCATTATAAATATAATGTACTGAGAGAGAATAACAGACACATGATTTTTTTTTTAATTGCATCTCAGAGCTGGTAACCAAAAAGTTTTCTTTGGAAATGGAACAGAATACTCCAAAGAAACCTCTATTAAAAGACAGATTAAAGGAATATTCTTTTCCTCCATTCAAGAAAAGAATGTAAAGTGAGCTACAGCTCCAGTAAGACCATTTTCTCTGAAGTTAAACGGCCCAGTCTTCAACATGAGGACAGCTTTAAATTCCAAAGTAACAATTGGATGCTGTCTGAAAAACTGCCTCCTTTTTACTCCTAAAAAGCAAAGAAGAAGAGAAAAAACTTGAAAAAAATACAACATAAGTTAGTTTGTAGCACTGATTGTGCAAAACTGAGAATAATTACTAAGCCTGTCATTTGTGTAGAGAAAGCTTTCTGAAAATTAAAATATTCTCTATAAGGTCAATTTGGTGCAGAACAAACATCTATTCTTTAATTCATAGTTTTCATAGATAAAAGTACATTAAGAACATGCTTTAGTATGACTAAGACATCCCTGAAACTGAAATATTGTGCTGGTAGATAAACACATACATCTGTCCATCTTGGAAGGACATAAAAGATATTGTTAGTGTCAGAGCAACTAAAAAGTGTAATAACTTGAATGTTAGACTTAGATATGCTTTTTATTTTTCTAAGCTATGAAAAGGATTTCAGAAAATCGAAGTGGGAAAAAGAAAAGAGCTAAAATCTGATCAGATGGTAGAATAAGATTATCCAAAGAGATGTTTTGGTGTAAACAGGAAATAAATTTTTAATATTAAAAGTTCTGCTACATTCTGAATGGCAGAGGAAATAGGAAAGAACGGTTTTGAATCGATGTGTTCCATTCTTTGTACAGATAAGTATGATTTAATCTGGAAATGTATTAATGAAGGATATTAAAATGAAGATTAGTAAAACGGAAAAAAAGAAAAGAAGAAAGATTAATATAGCAGGTAGGTGAAAAGGGCTGTTATTTTCTTCTTTCCTCCTTATTTACAGCTGAAATCACTGCTTTTTGACAACTTTTACTGTCAGCAGCACTGTGATATCTTTCTTCTTAGGTTTCTTAGTAATTTATTAAATAAGACATTTCATTTTGAATTAAAATTTTCACTAGCAGATAATAATCAATGTGAATAAAATATAAGAACATAGCCTTTCATCAGAGAATGAAGACATCAAAAAACTTCATCAAGTTAGACAGTAAAATGGATTTTCATTTAAGAATGTTATGACAGGATAAGAACATATGTAGTAATTATTATTTAATATCTCTCAGGAGAATTTATTTCTAAAGTAAGTTAAAAAGGAATTGCATTTGAAAAGAGTTCACTTATTTAAATCAAAATTATTTGTATTTGACATAGAGAGCACTTTCTTTAGTATCTAGTTAGAAAATACTAATTTTCAGGTTTCATTAATTCATGGAATATTTTGTTGCTGTCAGTTTAAATTGTCAGTTCATATATCCTGAGCTTCTTGAGTTCCAAGAAGTACTTCCCAGTAAAAGCTAACAGCAAAGAGATGAGAATAAGCCTCCTGTCCTCATAATTTTAAATGTCCCCATTCTTTATAATAAGAATTTGTATGGTAATGTTCAGAAAGATAGAAAACTTTTTCAATTTATGTAATTTAACTCAGCTGAAACCTGAGCAATCCAAGATTTTACATACAAAAAATATAACTGAGAAATACGTGAAAGTTTTTATTTATGAATCATAAGTAATTTAAAAATATATTGCACTTTTACAAATTCTAATGTTTCATTTTATAATTTCCTTAAACAGCATAAAAAAAAGTAACTAGAGCTTAGTAACATTAGGTGCAAGTATACTTTCTTCTTCAGTTGTTGTGTTAAGGTGATACCATTTCCCACTCCTATTCAACACCCAAAATTGTATATTGGTTAGTTGTACCAAATATTTTCCAAAAACTGGAAATATTTTTTGCCCCACAGAACTTATTTGATATCTCCAGATGCAATGAAGGGCAGAACAGAAGCTATAACCAAGAAAAAAAAGTAAAATATTCTCCAGATAATCTAGACTTGCAGTTGTACTGGAAATCGCACAAAAAACAGATGACACAGTGCTGAGAACTTTGTGAAGTCAAAGCAGTTCTTCATCATCTCACACATTTTTGACATGAGGTTTGGCCAGTGGTATCAAACCATGCCATTCTCCAGGAGCACAGGAGCTCTGGGGTGACTCTGAGGACTCATGGATGTGGGAATCCTGCGGGAGCTGCGGGCTTGTGTCCGATGACGCCTCACACCAGTCGCCAAGCACTGTGCTCTGCAGCCAGGTGGTACCACTCTGGACCTCAGTCGGATAATTCCAAGGTAATAAAAGGAATAATCGTGTCTGGTAATACTTCTGTGATGCCAGAGAAACTTCTCTAAGCTGTATTTCCTCCTCATGCTGATGCAGAACCCTGTTAATTTTCCAGTATGAATCAAGCTCCATCCAATTCTTCAAAGTTCAGTTGGTACATTATCCAGAGACTTGAGATGGGTCTAACTGGGTCCAAAAATGCCTTTTAGTTGTTAAGTCAGCTTTACTGGACATTCAGCTTTGAACCAAACATTTGAAACAATTTTTTTTTAAATGGAAGATTCCTATAATATAAAAGACATTATAAAGAAATACAGCCATACCTTTTATGTACTCACAAATAGATCTACTTTTTTCCAGGCTTATTTGCAGACTATCAGCTCAATTACTTTCCAGGTTGCTGAAAACTTTGCACAGTCCCTGTTTTCTCCTAGAAAATACCATATTTCTATTTCCCTGATGAGACCTGTGTTGCTGTTCCCTGCTTCTTTTCATCAGTGTGTCTGCTCCTATACGTGATACATCAAGCCAATAAAAGTAGGGCTTGGTTAGCAGAAGTGACATGCAGCCAAAACTGGTGTAATAAAAAAATAGAATTATGAGAATTATGCTAATGCAACTGAACATGACATTCTAAACAAGAGAGAAAGCTTAAATAGGAAGTGGCTGATGTAATAACAATACACAATAACTCTTTGAAAACAGTTTCTATTCCAGAAGACGAGAAGTTTCCATATCTCTTTTTCAGGGGTTTTGGGATTATTCTTGAAAATTTGGACAGCTAAGTGCCCCATGTGTAAAAAGTTACTTGGCATATTTTCTTCATCCTGACAAAACTAAAGAGAAAAAGAATGAAAAAAGTTAACTTGGAAAAGAAAGGTATGTTAAGACTGCTTGTTTCCCTTGCTCTAAGTGAAAACCATATTGCTAATCTGTTACAAAACTGAATGAACTGAGGAAAACTGGATAAAGAAGAAAAAGTTTCTGCAACTTATGATGTACAAGATGCTATGAAAAGAAAAAAAAATTATAATGGTTTGAAACTGCCTAGAAAACAAAGCTAAGGCTTTACATTGAGAGTCAAAATACTGTTATTAAGAAGATCAGACTCATGACATTTGTTGTCAGATTCATATGATATGATCATGTTTGTTCAGTGTTGCTCCCTCCTGTGGATCGGGTTCGCTGTATATATGGTGAAAGGAGCCTTCAATATCCTTCCTGATAATCTTAAAAAGGCTCAAAATAATTAGCAAATTCCTCTGTGAGGAATGTCAGAGAAATTACTGTAAACTGTCCTTCATTACGAGGCAAAAGCACCACTGCATTACTTGAGATAATATCTTATAAATATTCATTGCAGAATTAAATGCACAAAGCTGTCATCAGATCTTCACCAGCATTGATTTTATATATTTATTATACAGAATCATATTTCTGAGTTGCTGTATTACACTTGACTATGTGATGTAAAAGTTCAGTAACATAAAAAGGCAAAAAACATTTTCATCTCTCTGGGCAGTGTAAGGGGTAGAGGAGAAGAGAGAACCCCTGTTGATACCGTGTCATCCTAAACGGAGAGAAATATTATTGCTGATGCTTGGAAGAGCAGAATCCACACATTGTTTTTCCTCCTCTGGAAGTGAGAAGAGTTTGGCCTCACTGCCACATAAAAGGAAATAAAATGTGACTGGATACACAGGCAATTTATGGGGTGTCCTATATTGCCATTAGTCCTCATGACAGCAGGATAGCCAGGAAGAAGAGACAGGCTTTAAACTGAAGGACTCTAGGGGCAGAGTCCAAAATGGAATACTTGTGCCTTCACATCCAACTGGGGAATAAACCAGACCAACCAGAGCAACTACAAACGTTCATCATCTGCTTCAGGGCAAGAACCAGAAGGCCAACCACCTAAAGAGTGTGTATGGCTGGCATAGAACACCTTGCATTCCTCCTGGGAAACCTTCATGCTCAGTCACCGCTCTGAAATGCCTGTAAACCAACACACAGCATGGGGAATACACAGGAAGAATTAGAGATCTGTGTGCAGTTGCAGCAACATGATCTCTGCAGTTATTGCAATTTCATGTCACTCCAGTTTTCAAAAAGGTCAAGAATCCCTGGGAAGCTGATGGAACAGCTCATCCTGGGTGTCATCTCTAAGCATGTGGAGGAAAAGAAGTTTGTCAGGAGTAATCAATATGGAATCACTGGAAGGAAATACTTGACCAACCCAATAGCCTTCTGTGATGGCATGACTGTCTGGGTAGATAAGATAAGAACAGTGGATGTTGTGCCCCTTGACTTCATCAAGTCCTGTGACATTGTGCCCCATAACATCCTCAGAGGAAAGCTCAGGAAATGTGGGTTGGATGAGTGGAGAGTGAGGTGGATTGAGAACTGTCTGACTGACAGAGCTCAGAGGGCTCTGATCAGTGGCACAGGGTCTGGTTGGAGGTTTGTAAGCAGGACAAACCAGGGATCAGGGAGGTGATCCTGACCCTCAGCCCTAGTGAGGCATATCTGGAGTGCTGTGTCCAGTTCTGGGCTCCCCAGATCAAGAAAGACAAGAAACTACTGAAGAGGGTCCAAGGAGGGCTATGAAGATGATCAGGGGACTGGGGCAACTCTCTTATGATGGAAGGCTGAGCGAGCTGGGCCTCTTCAGCCTGGAGAAAAGCTGACTGAGAGATCTTCTCAATGCCTACAGATATCTTAAGAGCAGATGTCAAGAGTATGGGATTGGACTCCTCTGTGGTGATCAGTGACAGGACAAGGAGCAATGGGCACAAAGTAAACCACAGGAAATTCCAGCTTAATGTGAGGAAAATCTTTACTGTGATGGTCACAGAGCACTGGAACAGGCTGCCCAAAGAGGCTGTGCTGTCTCCTTCTCTGGAGATATTCCAACCCCCCCTGGACACAGTTCTGTCTAACTTGCTCTAGGTGGTTCTGCTTTAGTGGGAGCATTGGACTAGATGATCTCCAGATGTCCCTGAAAACCCCAACCATTCTGAGATCCTGCGATTCATGCTTCAGACTCATTTAGCACTAGCCTTGTGTACGCAAACTCTCAGTCCTCTCTGCAAAGTCACGTCATGTTACACTCATGCCTAAACGCATGATTTTGGAAAGGGAGACTTTCCAATGAGTCCTAAGTGCTATTTTCACTAAGTCAGAAATTCCTAAATTGTGGCTTTCCAATGTCAAAATCCTGTCTAAATTACAGAGCAATTGAAACAGGAATTCAAAATGCAACTGCTGATAGACCCAAAGTCTTTTTTATGTCACTTCCAAAATCCACATGTAATGCACAGCAGGCACAGCTGTATCTATGGCTTCAATTTGTATCTCTGATAAGTAAATTATACCAAGAGGGAAGTAAACAAATCTCACTTAAACTGCAAAGAAGGAAACAAACTTGCAGGAAAATCCTGCTCCATTTCAATTATTTAAAGATTATTTGTGCTTGTCTTTTTATTTCACATTATTCTTCATGTCTCCTTACCTTGTTTTTATTTTCTGAGCTATGCACACTAATTATTTTTTTGCCCTAGTAGAATGTAAGAAAATCTCTCAGGAGTTTAAAAGGCCAATAAAGCAACCAGTCAATGCTGTTCAGCTTTTTAAACTCTTTAATCCCTGTGAGAATTTTTCTTGAGAAAGATTTACAAGATAAAGTCAGCACCAATTAGTTTCCAAAGTGTTTCCTTTTCCAAGGGGTCCACATAGTGCTTATCTTGTTGAAATTGATTGGGTTCATCTCTGGAAAATCTCTGAGTCCTAATACTTCCATTTTTAGGGTATAAATTGTTCTTAGGCAAGCTGTGGTGTTTTGTTTGTTTGGTTTTGCTTTTTGGTTGGGTTGGGTTTTTTTGGTTTTTTTTTTTTTTTTTTGGTAAGGGGAAAGAAAGGACATTTTGTAGAATCATGGAATCATAGAATGGTTTGGGTTGGAAGGGACCTTAAAAATCATCTCATTCCAATCCCCTTGCTATGGGCAGAGACACCTTTCACTAGACCAGGTTGCTTCATCCAACCCGGCCTTGAACACTTCCAGGGATGGGGCATCCACAGCTTCTCTGTGCAACCTGTTCCAGTGTCTCACCACTATCACAGGGAAGGATTTATTCTGTAATTTTCCCAAATTACAGCTGTTTGCTGCTGCTGAGAGATTCAAAATGTCTCAGTGAACCTGGATATGATTAGTGATCTTTAGATGATGTTAGCAAAAGAGAACACTGTGTTGTTTTATAATCCTTTTCTCCATTTTATGAAGTAGGTATTTTTAATACATGAATGTGCTTGTACTGTACTATGGAGAGCCTGTCAAGAATTTGAGACTTAAAAAGTACACTCAGGAACAAGACTGACAATAAAACCTTTCCATTCAAATGTTATTCAAACACTCACAATGAACTGGAAATGACATACATTTAATAACTCTTAGTTATGCTCATATCACAACGAATACTTAGGTGGGAACTGAAGCTGAAAAGTCTCACCCACTGGGATTCCCATTGAGATCACACACATGCAATCAGAAAAATGCATAAGCATTTCTAGATAAATTATACATGAATCTGAATAAGCAATTAACATCCTGATTTGATCTGCTCAATTTGAGGATCAAAAATATCAGAGCACATCTTATGACACAGGAAAGTCACTGCTGTGCTTCTAGAGAGGGAGAGAAAAGGGAAAGTCAGAGAAAATACAGAAGGATGCAAGTCCCTACACCAAATTCTTCAGTGAGTTTTCAAAGTTGTTTTCTATCACAGGGAAAAACATTTCTTTTAAGGTTTAAGATGAAGAGTTAACTAAATAAACACTGATTTATGTAAGACATTTAAAAGATTAAAAAAAGGATGTGCAAACTTCCTCTGATCGCTTCTCTCATACATGTTCTTCAGCTGAGTCAGACATTTCAGAATATAGAATTTATAATCCTTCATTTCATCTTCACATTCGTATTACATGTTCAAAGACAAGACTTTGAACATCAAGATTTTCAGTCTTATTCCTGGGCCAATTTAGAGTTCTCTAAAATAGAATAAATATGATGATCTTTACTTTAAAAAGAATGACCAAACACAACCAAACTATTCAGATGACAGATTTTTTTGTTCTAATTCTAGCAGATAACTTCAGCTAAACCTTAACTTTTTGGATATTGATAGAATGAAAAGACTGATTTTTTTTTTCACATGACATTAACTATCAAGTGGCTTACAGAAGCACCCAAGCCTCTCCCATTTTTTCACCAGTAAAAAATACGTGCTAAAGAAAAGCAAAATAGTATTTAGGACAGACAACTGTCTCTCTTTCTTGTTCAGAGGAGAGTCACACTGAACTTTGTGCCACAATGTGTTAAAAGTCTTTTTTGAAAATATATATTTTTTCCCCAAACTTCATTAATCTCAGTGAGGGAACATTTCCAAGTTTTGTTCTTCTATATGGTAGTGCAGAGGTTAAAAAAGAAAAAAATAATTCATAGATATGTATTTCTTTTACATAGATTGAAAAATCCTTAAACAATAGGAAAAAAATCCCAAAGATCAAATATTATAATAAGGACAAATCAGGGGTTAGGTCACCACCTTTTGACCTGATTTTATTCAATATCTTTACTATAAGACTTTTATGCAAATTATTGTGCTCTTCCAGGTAGTCAAATGCTAAAAAATGCCAGTCAAATGACAAATAGCAGAAGATCTCAGAGAATGGAACTGGGGAGCAAAAAACTGGCAAGTGAGCTGCAGTGTAGATGGATGTAAGGTAACACATGTAACAAAAATAATCTAAAACACATCTATGTGATGCTGAACTCAGAACAGTCTCAGCTCTGGAAAATGATCTGTCAATTGTCTGAAATAAACTGCTCAGTGTTCAGTGGCAGCCAAAAGAGCCAGCAAAATGTTGGGTATCATCAGGAAGGATACTGAGGATGAGACAGATGGTGTCATTTTGCTGCTTTATAAAGCCTTGGTACACTGACTTCTTGAACACTGTACACCGTTCTGGCCCCGTTACTCAAAGTCTTGTAATTAGCAAAAGGGAACATACCATGGATAGAGAGCCAAGAATACATGTTTACTCAAGTGCTGTTTTAACAGTCTAAACATCCAAATTACCTAATTAATGCAGGAAAGCCTCATTAGTAGTGTGGCTAAAACTGTTAGACAAAAATCCCTTCCTATCACCTGCTTCTTTTCTCCGGTGTTGTGCTTACTCTTCCAATGCACTTTAAGTGTTAATCTCAACAGTTTCAGTCTTCTTTTTAGAAAAATGGGGTGGGGGAGGTCTACATCAGGGCATCAGCTTCCTGAGTTCTTCAGTGGGAGGCATGTGATTTTCCTGGGAAATGGCTCTCCCCCTTCTGAATTGGATTTCTTGGAGTTATTTAAATGTACAGCCTGCTCTCTTATCACTGTGGGTCTGGCCATGTGCCTGATAGAGACCAAGAGGGAAGTCC
>JAWWES010000001.1:14248769-14279927 GCA_035583135.1 Lophotriccus pileatus
GTTATTTAAATGTACAGCCTGCTCTCTTATCACTGTGGGTCTGGCCATGTGCCTGATAGAGACCAAGAGGGAAGTCCAGAAAGTAATTTTTATTATTCCAGCCATGTGAAACACATTTGTTTTCACAGGTTGCTTGGAAGTAGGCTGGTCTGCTCTTTTATGCTTTCATTTAATATGCTGAAGATACTGTTCAGGTTCCAACTACCTTTCACTAGGATTATATCTCAAATGTTCTAATCCTTGTTCTAGGCAGGAGGATCCAAGCAACATTTATCTTCAATTATTTAATGAGCAATTTTAAAATTGCAGTAAGGGGATAATTTCTTAATTTAAAGGTATTAAGATGCAAATAAGCCCCACTCTTGATTTAAAACCCAACAGATTTTCAGCTGGAGACATATAATACATATGCCAATCTGATTGCTTATTTACTTTTTGCTGTCCTTTGGGCTGGTGGGCTTTTTTTTGAGTTTTCTCCCTCTTATAGGACTAGTGAAATTGGGATTGTTTTGCTTAAAGTAGCAATGAATTCAAAAGTTAGATCTATTTCCTTAGCTATTAAAATCTAAAGAGATGCCCGAAAACTGAAGACAATGTGGCACATCAAATGCCAGTGGAGTCCTGCTTAAATGTCCCAAACTGGGACCTTAATGCCTTAAAGGGACCTTAAAGGGACCTTAAACGTAACTAGTATTAACTATTTTTATTAACCAAAAAAAGAGAAGAAAAAAAAAGATGTTTACAAAATAAAACTATATCACATTTAATGTGATGGTTCCAGTTTCATAGACCTTGTGCACCCAGAAGATATTCACCACTTTACACTCAATTCTACACACATAAATGGGCTTTTAGAAACTACTCCAAGAATTCATAAGTAGTGCCTTTAATGCACCGGTGTAGCAGTCCCTGAGTAAAGCATCCACAACTTTATATATCTGGGGCAGTTCAAGGAAGATTAGAAAATGGCCTTGATCCCAGAGTTTGCAGTTTCAGGCTGAAAGGATCAAGATCAATGGCACCTTGTTATAGTGCAGCTTCAGCAGCCTCAGCACTGCTATTAAATACCTGCTTCAATTCAGCCCAATTTTAGGGCCTTACTCTACTCCCTTCTTGATCACCTTTCTAAAGGGGAAGGGGGAAACCAGCTGGGATAGGGGATGTTTATTCAGTGCTTCATGCTGTATTTCACTAATTTGTTCTATAAAACACAGAATGAAACTTGTTCATCAGTAATTGAGGTAGATCAAATCGCAAGGACAACAAATTGATCCATCCAGGAATCTGATTCATCACTTTGCTGTTGTAGAGGTTACAATATGCAGTTATTTATTCAGCCAGCCAGTGAGAAGATAAAACTGTCATGGGAAAACCTTGGGGCTGGACAAACAGCAGGCAATCTAGTTACTTATTTAATCTTGTCAATGTCTTTCCTTCATCCTTTTTTAAAGATGTGGCAAACATTATGTTATAAACAAGTGCTGCATATAAAATTCTCAGATTGGTAACATTTGAAATAAAGGATGTCATCCTGTCTCAACATCACATTATCAATTTATTTCCTTAGGTTAACAAGGACCTCAATTTCTCAAAGATATGAGGATGTTCCCAGTTCTATATATGTGAGGTGATTGTAACATGCTTTAATGAGCATATAAGGCAGAAAAAGCTGTGATCACATTTCCCTGTCCAAGGTTCTGTTATGGAAAAAGTTTGGACAGCACTGTGATAAGGAGATTCCATGAACTTTTAAAGGTAAAATGACACACATCAGATCACGGTGATGAATAGTTAAAATTATCCTGTTTATAACAATAACAGACTGAATGTGGTCTGTCGACAGAATTCATTATATCATATGTTTATAAACATATACACACGCAAAAAGAAACTCCATTGAAAGACTGAAGATAGAAGCAAACTTTATGAGAGTTCCTCTGCAAGTCAAGTAGTTTCATGAGCACCAGGACTAATGAAGCCTGGTTTCCTATAGATTTGTGTCTCAGGGTTGATTTGTGAGCCCTGACTGATGAGTTCCTTGCAGCAGAGACACATTAAAGAGCACTGCTGGAGTGGATTCTTTCTGGTCTCATAAAGACTGAACTGCTGCCACAAGCTCTGCCTTAGTTGGGCAAGTAAGTGAAAACATACATGATTATCCCTCTCGGGCCACTTCCAGACCCAAAACTTGTGAAAGCTTAATATCAGTGAGACCTCTACATATTTCTGACAGCTTGCTTGAAATAAATTACTGAGTTTAAGAGTTAGGTGGTAGAGAATGAAGGGATAAAGATATGGACAGCTGCTTTTCCACATCTACACATGAATATATTGTAATCAAAACCAGTAAAACCATACCAATACCTTCTTTTTCTTTAAATATGTACTTATGCCAGATAAATTGACTAATCCTATGCAATGTGAGCTGTTCTACTAAGTTTAATGTGCTTCTCTCTTTCCAGTTAGGCAACAGCAATATATTAACTGTTCTGGTGGTGGAACTTCATGAGACAATTTAGGTTTCATTTCATGATATATTTCTCTCAAAATTTGAAATAGATACTCTTACTTATATATAAAAAGAAAATCCCAAATTGTTTTATCAGGTGAGATAGGTATGTTCAAAAGCAAAAAAAAAAAAAAAAATCAATGTGCTGTCTGGCACTAAGCAGTTCTGCTTTTGAAAAATCACCTCTTCGGAGGAGTGTGATCACAGAGGACTGTTAACCTACAAGTATTGGTGGGGAAAAAGTGAAAATGCTGCAGAACTTTTACCTATTTGTGGAACTGCACAATTTTAGCATATGGAAGGGTTGTGTTCATTATTTATTACTCATATGTGTTGAAATACAAAAGAAAAATAATCATGTTTGATTTTTTCTACACTGAAGAGTGTTTTAGTGGAGGAGGTGGTGGTTTTTTTTAGCCCAGAAATTAATTCATAAAACAAAACAAAAATCCACCTGGAGAATGGATGTCCTGAAATCTTTATACAGAAAGAGCTAATTTATCATTTTTCCTTAAAATTCTAAAAACACAGTCATCTGCTAAGATAATTCTTTGTATGAACATGTCTGCCCATTCCCAGCCTCCTTTCCGATACAGATGCCTTTGTAACTGATTTCTGTTTGTCCTTTTTTCAGGCACTTATTCCTGAGCTACATAGATTTTCAATCTAATTTTTAGCTAATAAAACCTTGATTAAAAGCTGACTAGCCACTTGAAGAATTCACAAAATTTAATTAACTGGGTCTTTCATATATGTGATAAAAATGAGACTACATTCTATTCATGTTATTTCCTTTGTAGAGGATATGGCGATTTTTCTATACTGTATCAAATGCAACACTGCTAATTTGCTGTATGAGAGACAATTTGCAATCTCACAAACAGAAATTCATGCTCAAAAGGAAAAGCTCTATAATTAAGTTCTGTTTCTGATCTGTTAAACCACTTCAGGAAGGAGAAAACATCACCCCATCACCAATTTCAGCAAATTCGTTGTGTAACTCTACCAATAAAGAATAAACACAATGGTAGAAACACCACTTACAGAACAGCAATGTATCTTATATGCCATGAGGAAACCCAGTGCTTTTTACAGGTTTTCCTTGCCTCCAAAATATTCTTTTCTGCCCTAAAGAGCAGGTCAAATGAATATAAATCTGCACAGATTAGACAGTCAAGTGATTTTTTTTTTTTCTCACTGATAGTCAACTGTTCCATAATAATTTGTGATGTATTTTCTTGTTTTTATGGGTTTGATTAACTGATTTTATTCTAGCATGAGGCTTTCTGGGAACAATTACATATGAACCAGAGGAGGTGGTTTTAATTTTCGTGCTCTGGGCTTGCATAATATTTTCATTATGATTTATTCTAATTGAATCAGTAGCCATAAATCCACTCTTCAAAGGAACCACAGTCTTTGCAGATTGATAATTATAACTCTTGTCTGTCAGATATATCTTAACATCTAAAAATGCAAACCAAATCATTTTGGGAGAAGCTTAGCCTTCATGTTCATAACTCTGTAATGCTCAAAACCTTCACAACTGTGTGAAGCAGTAAAGTTAGGAAAAAAAAAAGCACAGCAAGTTTTTGAACACTGTAAACTCCCTTTATTATCCAAGATATAACTACTCCAGATATAACACAAAAGTCACACAGAAAGCACAGTAAACTGTGACATTTTGCATTAGCTTTAGCTTCAGCTTCAAAATTTTTATGAGAGGTTTTGAGGTGAATTTTATTATACTGGTTTGCCAGTGCAGTAACCCATTCCTATTCTTCAGTCCTAACCATGCTCAAGTAAACTTTTAGCTTTTAGTTGGGGAAATTCAATTACAGACTGACTGTTTTACATAGTTTGATAGTCAACAAACCTGCTTCTATCCAGGCTTTACTTCCATTCAAATTGTTTCTGGGGGGTATTTCCACCTTATTTTATCAAGAGGAGGCATCAAAGGTGAGGATCAGTGAACTCAAGCAACCTGTGGAATTCTTCCCATGCCCTGAGGAAATCCTATTTGATTATGAAGTAATAGTGTCAATTAGATGAATAGGTGGATTGTTCAGTCTTTTGCTTGAGGCTGTTAAACTCTGAATGTGTAAAATCGTTATTTCAGTGCTCTGTTGTCCTCAGAGAAATTGCTTATTGGAATTATCATAATATGTTTGTGAGGAGACAGCGGAGTTAATTACAGGTTTCATGTCTTATATTAATATTCTTTCCATTTCTTCAGTTTACAAAGTTTATAAATTTTCTGGCTTGGATTTGTCGGAGTTTTTAAATTTCCTTAAACAACCTGTGTCTTACCTTTTCCAGTTAAAAATTAGGGGAGGTATAACACTATAAAAGCCTGGGATAGTTTCAGGTTTCCTCAGACAGTCAGGATATTTGAGCAAACACAAATATATAGCATTATTGCACTAAGGTGATTTTTTTTCGCCCTTTCCAACTTTTTGTGAATGAGATGGCTCATGCAAATGTGCAGATAGAGGTGTTCAGGGGTGGTAATAAAATGAATGCACGTGTTTTGCAAGTGATGCCTCCTTGTGCCAGAATTGCTGACTGCTTGTTAACATCAGCAAGGACTTGCAGCACAAAAATTCCAGCTTTGTCCCCTAGCAAACATCCACATTGCTATATCCAGCTTTCACACAGCCACACTCACCATTCCACCACTGGCTCAAGTCAGGGCAGTAGCTTGAAAGTCATTGCTTCAGGGCTGAAGGAAACTCGGTTTGGATGGGAGAGAGGAAGAGACTGCACATCTTCCAAATTTTTGCATCACACCATTAGAAACATGAGCTGACCCTGGCAATGCTAACAGAGGTAAAGGAGGATAATTCTGTTAGTCCCCTGAGAACCAGGGGAAATCTATGTCTAGTGCCCTTATATATCATTTCCCTTTTCACTTTACCAGAACACAAACCCTGACAATGCTGAGAAGGTGAACACTGGTTAGTCTCATCTACTTTGCATCAAGAGATATTGCTGCTGACAGGAAAAGGAAATAAAAGTTAGGTGAGGAAAAGGCAAAACAACACGGTACAAAGTACAAGTATGACACTGAAGATCATAAACTGAATAGTCAGTGTGATCCTCCTTCCATGCCTTCTATCAAAGAAACAACATTTGCCCTGCTGTCGAATAACATAATAGTTCTGATAGATTCATTATTTTGAAATAACCATGAAGCACATTGTTCATATGGCAGAACCATGGCTGTGAGCAACTATTGTGGGGAAAGCTTTACTGCTTTTTCTAGGAAAACAACACAACTGGATGCATCCCTGAAGTGCCTGTACGCTCAGAGATGCAACACAGGGATCACACAAGAGAAATTAAAAGTCTATGTGAAGGTACAGGACTGTAAAGCCCTGTGGTTTCACTGAGGCTTGGTGGGATAGTTCACACAATTAGACTTGGTTGCAAGTAGCAGGAGCTTGAGGAATTCAAGGTCCTGAGGGTAAGGAGCCAGGCAAAAAGCAAAATCACATCCCTGGACTTCAGGAGAAAACTTTGGCCTCTTCCATAATCTGCTTGATAAAGTAACATCAAATAAGAGTCAGAAGGCAATAGGAGTCCAAGGAAAGTGCTTTCTGTTCTGGGATTATGTCTTCCAAGCTCAAGAATTGTCCATTCCAACAAGTAGGATTCTATGATTCTATGAAAAGGAAGAATCCAGAGCATGGAAGTAGGTACAGTAACCTAGGGTACAATGTTCAAGCACACAGAGACATAGTTAGACAAAGTTTGCTGAGGATTGAATCTGACAAGAGAAGTCAAAGGCAAAGGAAGAGCTTATACAAACGTTTAGATAGCAAAAGAAAGACCAGGGAAAGTGTGGATCCGCTGCTGAATGAGGAAGGGGACCTGGTGATGGAGGCATGGAAAAGGCTGAGGCACTGAATGACTTCTTCACATCAGCCTTTACCAGAAGGACCAGCTTTCAGAAATCCCAGGCCAGGAGGAAAGTCTGGAGCAAGGAAGATGTACTATTTGTGGAAGACAGTTGTGTCATGGAATGCTTAGGACACTGGATGCACCTTCTTTACCAAGGGGTCGGACGTGGTGGTTCCGTGCTCAGCATATAAAGCTGGGGGAAGAAGGAGGAAGGGGAGGCGTTTGGAGTGACGGTGTTTGTCTTCAGTGTGACGGGGCCCTGCTCTCCTGGGGATGGCTCAACACCTGCCTGTCCTTGAGAAGTAGTGAATTAATTCTTCGTTTTGTATTGCTTGTGTATGCAGCTTCTGCTTTATCTATTAAACTGTCTTTATCTTAAGCCATGAGTTTTCTCATGTTTTCCCTTCCGGTTCTCTTCCCCATCCCACCAGAAGGAAAAGTGAGTGAATAGCTGTGTGGGGCTTAGTTGCTATTTCAGGGCAAATCATGACACCTACCCATCTAAAGCACCATCACTGCTGGCACTTAGAATGTCCCACTATGTTCTCTGCTTACAAGTGCAATCTGACCACAGGAGAAGTTGAACTCTTGTAGTACTATGCAAAAAATATTAGGGGTTTCTTGTCACAATCATAAAATTGAATTTAAAATAAGAGATGACATTGAAATTAGTTTCTAGCTAATAAAACAGTTAATCATGGCACACAAAATAACTCAGTGAATACAATCTGGATGAGACACATAAGCAAAAAAACCTTTTTTTCTGCATGCGTTTTGCAATGAAAATGTTGTAGAAGGCAGACAGGATAAGGGGAAAAAAAGTGATTTAATTTCCCAGAATACGGGACAACATCAGGTCAATTTCCTGAAAGGAAGTTATATCCTAAGGGTTACTTACACAGAACTAGAAACCTTTGCAGGTGCAACCAGAGATAAAGATTCAATCTATTAGTTTAATTTCCTGATTTTTGAGGCAAATAACAGATATTTCTGAAGTTCCCTTTGAGTTTATCACAACCTCATTGCAGAGGATATTGCAAATGCTTTTTGTTTTGTTTTGTTTTCATCCTGTTTAGGAATGCAAGCATTTAAAAAATGAACACTTTTTGATGTTTACTGGAAGCCTTACAATAATTGCATGATGACAAGGAAGACATTTGACTGACCTGTTTGTCACTAATACAATCCTTCCTATTGCATATAATTTTACTAACATCATATAATTTTAGATACAAAAATAACCTATTTAAAAGTACAGATAGTTTGGAGGTAATGACTTCAAAGTTTCTTTCAAGAATCCATCTGGATCAGTTTACTTTCTGCTATGTCTTTAAAACCGTTAATTATTTCTACGTTTTAAGCATCACATTGTTCTGACTTCAATTTAGCTAATTTTAGATTTTAAGCTGTTCCTGAGCTCAACTGTTATTAAGAAGCTGGTAGCTGTATAATGATTTGAAATAAGAAATTGATTCCTACTAATTTCCTCTATATTCTCTAAAATAATACCACTACATTTTCTTTAACTGCATTTTCCCAATCTCCATCATCCCAACATACACTTTTTATTACATGATTCTCACAGTAATAGATTGCAGCTCAGTTCTCTATTGTTCTCCATATATCATGCATACTGTCTTACTTTCCTAATTCTGCAATATTTTAAAAAATGCACTGTGCCTATTGTTTTTAATAGTGTTTCTATGAAACCTGAATTTAAGGATATGATATGATTGATATGATATGATATTATATGATCTGATATGCTAAACTATGATGTGTTTGTAGGGGTGGAAATTTGCCTCTAAATATTCTTTATAACTGAGGATAACTACAAACATTTCCATTAAATCAGTGTTTTGCATGAAATGTTTGAAAAGATATAACTTTTATGGGAGTACAAGCAACCTTTTCAATCACCATATGGTGCAAGGACTCTGACACTTGACTGAAATTTAAGGCAGTGTTGGATATAAGAGAGACAAAGTGATGAGTGAAAGTCTCTCCCATTATGGCTTCTCCCATATTTAGTGTTAGAAATATCCTCTTAATAATTTTCACATAACTGTTCACTATTGATAATTAATATGTTGAAAAAACAGAACTATTTTAGTGACTTAGACTGTTTTTTCTTCAAGAAGTCTTGAACACTCAGCATCATGTTACTTATCTGCTTTCTAAAATTTTTTAGGATTTTTTTGCCAGAAATAGTTGTACTATTATGGTCATAAAGGTAATGACGATAACTGGACTGTTGTTTATGCATGAGTTGAACTTCTGAAATATTTTCAAGTAAGGTTGTTGGCAACAAAGTTATAGAATTATCAAACTTCAGTAAAAGTTTGAAACAGAATAACTTACCCATTGATGATAACAGCCTTGGGACCTTTAGTTTATAAACCTTAAAGTATTTGGATAGAAAATGTAGCTTTAAGCAATAAAATAAGCCTAAATCATCCAAGGGACATGTACTGCTGAAAGATAATTGTGATAAGAAATAATATTGCTTTTTAAAAAAATTCAGAGTTCAAAATTTTTGTGAATTTAAAAAAAAAATCTTAGAAATATAGAGCTCTTGATTTTGCTTGCCCAAGAGTATGTACAACAAAGATATTAGGCTATATTTGTGTTCATTAAAACATTTTTCCCATAACACCCATCTCAGACAAATGACACAAGAAAATCTTCAGATGATAAAAGTAATTTTCTTTCTAGACACACTAATTTGAAATTTTTAGTGAAGTGGTTCTATGGACAGTCAAGAAAAGATTATTATGTTTAAACCAGATGAAACTGATTGGACTTGAGGACCCTTGATACTGCAGGTCTGTGTAGGTGGGAGTGACAGTGCTCAGCACCTAAATGACACCACCAGCCTAGAGAGTTAGCATGCTAATGAGCATCCTTGCAGTGGGCCTTGCTGTGACACGGCTGGTTTAGCCTTGGATTGCCAAGTGACCAAATTTACATTGCAGCTATGCAATTTTCTGTTCTTCCTTTCCAAAAATGGCTTGAACAAAGGTTAATGATGGTGGTGATTAGCTCTCCTGGTATTCAACAGCTTAGTCCTTGGCTAGAGGGAAGCAAAAGCTGTGGGTTTAACACACTTATAATCTGAGTTTCCTATTAAATGGCCAGCTAAAAATTATTCTAGACCTTGACAAGGTCAAATTCTTCGTGATGAAGATCGTTGAATATCTTGCAGAGCTGAGGCACTGAACCAACAAAATGGGGGGTTCCTGACTTCGCAGGAAGAATTTTCCCAGTTCTCAGAAACTATTTTAATAAGAAGGTTTTCAGTACCCAGCTAAGAAACACTGACAGGAATCAGGAACCAGCCTTGACAGCAGTAAAAAACAGCATTTGCTGTTCCTGATAAGGTGTGTGCTGTTTCCTGACTTGGCACCCTCAGAGGAGAAGAGCAGATGTACAGCCCATGCAATCCCAACTTGGTCTGAAACTTTCATCAGTTTTGTGTTTTGACATTTTCTTCTCTTAACAGCCATATATAAATCTTGTTGAATTCTGTAGGGCTTAAACACTTTCTGAATTGCTTTTCTACATTAGGGCTTCAGGTGAACTGTATGAAAAAGAGAAGAAATGAAATCCTCACAGTCCATTGATATTGATCCTCCAGCCCTGGATGGGACTGCATTGTACAAAAGAAAAAATCCAACTTAAGTGTTCAGAAAAATAAATGTTATTTATAAAAATTGTCCTTTTTATAAAACTAAGAGCACTGTTCTGGATACCTTATTTCTCTGCTAAATTCTTTCCTTATGATAATCATTAAGAGGAACAGATGGAGGTTTATTTCCAGTTTTTTACACTAGAAAGAAAACATAGAGACATTTAACTTGCAGACCAATCTTCTTCTTCTTAACATGTTTACTGATAAAAATTGTCAGGCTTTACCTCTTTCCCCTCTCCCTTCACCCACATGAACTGTTTTGAGTATGAGTGTTATAAAAGTAAATGTTCAAGGGATATTATGATGTGGGAAATATAACTTACTGTCTGTAGCAGCTCTTGTATCTGGTATGAGATAATCTATATGCAAATAGTAAGACTGGTAACTATTGTCACCTTCGTTAAAATTAAAAATAGAACAGAAATGCTATTTCCATCCAAATTTAGATGAAAATCTACCCCAAAACTGCAAATACCATCTAAATCTGCAAGAATTGTAAATTATTCACTGTGATACATTATTATTTGGAATGAAAGTTCATTTGAATTCAGAGAAAAATACTAATATTTTATCCATCAAGTAGACAGCCTTTGTGTTATAATCTTCTGAGTCATAAAAAATGATTGAATATTTGCAACAGTAAAGTGGAGAGCTTGATGCACATGAAAATGTGCACAACAACTTAAAAATATTACTGGGCAAACAAACAAAAAAAAAAAGGATGTGTCAAAATGGGTTTAAGTCACAGGAAGTATGACTTGCAGCAGCAAGTGTAACTAATATTTTTAAGGTGGATGAAAGGAATGGGAGCAGATCCAGTGAAGTTTTAAATGCAGGAGAGTACCCACTAAGATAATAAATTAGGATTAGAAGGTAACAAAAATGAGAAGACAGTAAATGAGCACATTCAAGCAAGACAAAACTTTTAAAGGCAGCATCAAAAATCCAGTATTTTGCCTGAAGTTGGATAATTCAGAGAATATGTTATGGTTTACACTCAACCTGGAAAAAGAGCTATCCTTTAATCTCCTAAAAGAGACACAATAATTCAAATAGACCCAAGAATCTAAATTAAGATATAAACCCCTAAGATACTGCCAGTGTTTCCATCAAACCCAGCATCTGGTGAAGTCAATTGTAAGGGACTTCAGTAGGGAAATCATTGTTATTTTCCATGCTATGTGGGCAGGCTGATTTAGATGTAGACAAAAACAGTAGAGCAAAAATACCCTTCCTGATCAGCAAATTAGATTTGCTGGAAATTACCTACTACACCTAAAAATATTAACATTAAAATTTTCATTGAAAAAAATTTGTTTTAGAAATCCAAGCATTTTTTGTTGACTTTTCTAAGTAGTGGGCTGGGTTCAGGTTGTTCCTCCAGATCAATGCTGTATCTCAGTTCCACAGATGATGTCCTAACTATAAAATTAGCAAGGCATCATGATTAAATGATTCCCTACACAGTGGGCAAAGGAAAGCACAAACCTCCAGTGTTTACACTCCTGTGAATGATCATAAACCTGGATCCAAAAATAGCTTTTACCCACTGATTGCTTGGTGCAAAGTTCATAAATAACCACTATTCTATCTAACCCTCTGTGACTTGGTTTCCACATTTAAAATGAAGATGACTAGTGCTTCCTTGTGTTATGGAGTTGTTTTGAAAATAAATGATAAACTGTAAGTACTTGTCTAAATTAATACAGTTTCTTCATATCGAGGTATAACATTTGCACTCAAAGCTGTCAAACAACATTTTCAGTGTGTTGACTAAACCATGTTTGACTACTTTAAGAAATATATGTTAAATGTCATAGGAAGGGCAGAGTAAATAAATAAATATCTAAAAGGAGGAAATACATAAGTTTTACCATGAACTTTATTATTCTAAACACCCTAGAACTATAAAAATATTTTCCCACATTTTCTACAAAGGCACATTCAGATCATAATCTTAACTCTTCTGTTATAAAGCTGTTCACAAACCTTTCATAGTGATGGATGTAAGGAGTATCAAAAAATCCTTTCCTCACAGCAGCATTATCAAGTGTATCCTACATACAGTATTCTGTTTTAATTGAAATATGAAAAGGTTATAGTTTTTTGCAATTCTTTAGCAGTTTGCACAACATTTTGAAGACAAGTGCATGGCACAGTGAGAAATAAAACATAATAACCATTTTAGAATTGGCTCAACATATGGATATATAATTAACATGAGTGGTAGAAGAGTTGCTAACCAACTCAGTGAGGTTAAACTGCTTAGCAGCATGAAAAACTCTGTATATATCATCCTGTCAGGATGCAGAAGTGCTTAGTGGTACTTTAGACACACGGTTCAATCTTGACTCTGATGAAGACAGAATTTCTCTCCTCCAGTGTAAAGCATCTCAGGTCAGGCTTGTTTTACCTCACTTTCACTGTGCAGAAGAGTGTTGAACATGCCTCAGCTAACCATTTCAGATATATCATGTTTGCATATCACAGCTGTTCCCACACCAGCTCATCTCCTCTGTCTCTCTGATGGAGGATTATGGCTATGTGTCAGGGTGCCCCAGAAATCACCTATCACTGTGAGAGCACTTCCTCACCTTTTGAAAGGCAAATCTCTCAAATATTTGGGATACAATAGCCATGTACAGAGACAAGTATGTTATAAGAAATTCAGACATTTTCTGTTCCATAAGCACATTTGTGTGAAAGGAGAGAAAAGGCAGTGAAAGTGGAGAAAGGGCCTGAAAATAACAAGACATTACCATTTACTGATTAACCTCTGCAGGGGAATGTGTGTTGCACAGTCATAGAATCATTAAGGTTGCAAAAGACCTCTAAGATCATTGAATCCAATCTTTTACTGATCACCTTGTCAGCTAGACCATGGAACTAAGAACCACCTCCAGATGTTTCTTGAACAGGGGTTGGTGACTTGAACAGGGATGGTAACTTGACCACCTCCCTGGGCAGTCTGTTCCAATGCTTCACAACCCTTTCCATGAAGAAATTCCTCCTAATGTCCAGCCTGAAGCTCCCCTGGTGCAGCCTGAGACTGTGTCCTCTTGTCCTGTCACTTGTTCCCTGGGAGCAGACCTTGACCCCCACCTGGCTACACTCTCCTTTCAGGTATTTGTAGAGAGTGATAAGGTCTGAAAAATCACTCCTCATCAGATTTGATCTCCAGGCCCTCCCCCGTTTCTGTTGCCCTTTTCTGGACTCTCTTCAGACTCTCAATGTCTTTCTTGTAGTGAGGAACCCAGAACTGGACACAGGATTTGAGATGTGGCCTCACCAATGCCCAGGAAAGGGGGACAATCACTGCCCTGGTCCTGCTGGCCACACTATTTCTGATACAGGCCAGGATGCCTTTGGCCTTTTTGCCCACCTGGGCATTCGCTGGATCATGCTCAGCTGCAGTCGACCAGCACACCCAGATCCTTCTCCACTGGGCCTCTTTCCAGCCAAAATATAGCCTGATAACTAGGGCTGAACTGTGGGCACCTGAGAAAACAAGTCAATTGAAAATAAATCGAAACACAGAAGACAGTCTTCTGTTTCTTAAAAGGTATATATCACTTACAATGTACATTAAAAAAAAAAAAAAATATCCTGGCTTCACTGTCTTTTGGTCCAGCTAAGTCTTATTTTAACCTGGATGGATTAATAAGAAAATTACATAGGAAGACCAATCCATTTTACAATTTCTTCAGACATCACTCTATGTCCTCAGCAGCAAGAGGAAAGTTTGTTGCCATCAACTCCATAAAGACTATCCGTAGATCAGGAGATTTTCTAATCTGCAAGGACAGGTGACATCCTACCTCTGCCTTATGTGGGTTCCTAACCATCAGGTTGATGAATAAATGAACTATGGCATTTTTTTATAATAAAAAAACCAAAAGAAACAAACACAACAACAAAACCCAAACAAACTAACAATAACAACTCCCTCTGCACATCCCCCCCAAACAATAATGAACAGAATAAAAATAGAAAAACTGATGAGGAAACATTCACTCTTCTTATTCTAGTACTCCTTAGATTTGAGAGCAGACAACCAAGCGTGTCCTTTTAATAATTCCAGTAAGCAACAGACTTGAGAAAGAACAAATTTGGAGTGCTCTGCTAGTATTTCCCTTTTAATTAAATGCTTTCCAGACTGAGAACAGAATTGGTACTATCTGTTCTGTATGTCTGTAGGTATTCCAGTCATTCTGTTACCAGCAAATTGTTGATTAATGTCTCAAAACAAGCAAATAACGTGTAAGAGAAAATAAAATTTCCTTTTAATTTTTCTTTCATGCAGTTGCAGTATTAACAAGGTAGGCAGAAAAGTGTTAACATGAATTAATGGGAGCAGAAATGTGACCAAGAATATAGAAGGCATACAAAGCCAGCATAATGTAGCTGAAAACCTACTGTTCCAGCGTGAAAGTTGTTACAGTATTTGCCTTTTGCTAGTCCCTTAAAATCATTTTTTCATCTAATTTACCTTCAGAAGATGGCATTCCAAATATTCAGCCAGAGGCTATGCAAAATTCTGTTAAAATATCTGGCTGATATGATAATTAGGAAAGCAAAACTCTAGCATGGATTAAAAGCCTTAAATGTCAGGAGCTGTATGTATATGTTCCATGTTTTTTAGGAATGAAACCTAGACTAAAATTTGTTTGACCCTAGATAAAACTCTTGGAGCAAGAATCGTTAATAAAATAGACTTATCCTTGCAAATATTGTATATAAAATACTTAACTCTTATTTACATAGTGTGTGCATGTCCCAGGAGATGTAATTAATGATAAATCCAACTTTCCCTATTTGGATGCTTCAGTCTTGTACCTTTACCCTCTTCTTATCATCACCTTCAAACATGCTTTGAAATAAATAAATAGGGGTCAACCTGTAATTTCTGAGTAAAAATTTAAATGAGGTTGTGAAGCTGCAAGTCTAGATGAATATGTAAATTGCCCTTCCAGCTTCCTCTCAACAAAAGTGTAAAAATAGATATTCAATATTTTCCATTAATCAAAAGTTGTATATCTTTTCAAATGTTTGGACTAATTAAAATCATTTATGACAAGCTAAACACATACTGTTGATAATTGCAAATATTTTTTCATTAATTCCATAGATCAAAGATATTGCTAAGTCTAATTAGTTGAAGTCACATCGGCTTTGATAGTTTTGGCCCAGTAAACGTGATTACATTTGCTACTGATGGGGACAGGTGTTGGGCTGTTTCAGGTCCCAGGGGCTGTCTGGGCTGCCCACAGCCTGAGTGGGGATGAGGTGGATTTATCCAGGCACCCCAAAGTAGGATTGGTTGCTAATAGTGATGCACAGCAAAACTAGAAGTTATGTTTCTGAACCTATAGGATGTGAAATCTCGTCTATTTGGTGTTGCCATACATAGGATTTAAGTGCATGATATTTTCTAGTCTTTTACAGGATGCCATCCAGAGGGACCTGGACCAGCTTGAGAAGTGGTCCCATGGGAATCTCATGATGTTTAACAAGACCAAATGTTGGTGGTGATGCAGCTGGGTTGGGGCAGCCCCCAGAACCAATCCAGGCTGGGGGATGAACAGATCCAGAGCAGCCCTGCTGAGAAGAGCCCAGAACCCCCCCGTGTGCTGGGCTGCATCCAAAGCAGTGTGGGCAGCAGGGCAGGGAGGGGATTCTGCCCCTCTGCTCTGCTCTGGTGAGACCCCACCTGCAGTGCTGCCTCCAGCTCTGGGGGCCCAGCACAGCAAGGACAGGGACCTGTCTTTCTCTTCCAAAGCCCAGGATTAGTCTGGGAGAAGGGAACTGACAAATAGCTCTTCACTTCTTATTTTACATCTTAGAATGCTGTCTTGTTTATATTATCCTGTTTTCCTCCTTTCCTCTTGGTTTGATAAGGCAAGTGAAAGGCAGTTGTTGTCAATGAGAAAATTACTCAGAATCCTTTGCCATGTTCTTTGTAGATCCCACACTGTTGTGCAAAATATATACATACAAGATACTTAAAACACGTGTTGAAGAAAAATAGGACCTCACAAAGGCAATCATTGAGCTGTATCAATTTTAATGTCAGGCAGGTTAGGTCATTTCAATGAAATAGGATAACTGACCTAGTTTTAAAAGGTATTTCTGAGGTATTTTACTCCTAGGGCCTTTAGTAAGAGTGCTGGTTGTTCAATATCTCACATTCTCAGACTCTAAAAGAATAACAACAAGAAAATGAATTAAGGTTTTCTTTCTGTGTTAGAGACAAGTAACAGATTGCTACAACTTGGCAAGATGCTTCGGGACTAGACAGTCCACTTTAACCTAGACAATTTTAGAGAAATAAAAAATCCTGAATTTGCTGCTCTAGCAGCAAATAAAACATTTTAACTCAGTAATCAATATCTAATCTGCACTCACAGCATTTTTATTTTAGTTAGAAAGTAAAAAGGTGAAAAGGTGGAGTGTTTTGTAGCCAAAGAAGGAGCTTCAGCTGCGCTATTTTGCATGTGATTTGCCACAAAAAAAGAAAAAAAAAAAGCACCCTCTTTCAGGTTTCCAATATTGACAAAATAAGGCAATCCATCTTTTTGCTGAGTTACTTCTTGTTTTCTAAACACCACCTTTTGTTAGGCCTTTTTTTTAAAAAAACAAACACTTCAGCTGACCCCACTGACCATGCCCTAGAGCACAATCTTTCTTTCAATGACTGTGTTATCACAGTGTGTCTCAGATATTCAGAAACATTTGCTTGTCTCAGCCACACTTTATTCTCTGTATTGTCACAAAAGCTCTTATGACTGACATATGACATATGTCACATGGCAACTGAAACTGGAAGACCTGTCCATATTGCTGCATGAAAGCCCACCAAATTGCAGATAAACAACACCAGTTAAAACGATATGGCACTTAATAAGGATTATAGCTAGTCTGTGAAGGTAGAATGCTTTCCATTGAGCTAGCTCATGTTTTTCTTTTAGAGATCTAAACTGGATGAGAAAGGGAAAGATGCATTCTGTTATGAGCAAAATGATAGCAAACTGAACCTCATAATTACAAGTAAGTATTTTAGAGCTTACTTGTCTACTGCTTGTGCACTGTACTGGTGTTTGAGGCAGTTTTGTAGTTCAGAGTCTGAATACAGAAATTGAGGTCATATAAAAGATCATCTCTAAAGGTGTGAGAATCATAATTTTTATTTATTTACACATTTATGTATTTTTTTTTTACAAAATAAAATAATTGTCCTTTATTTTGCATGTCTGGGTAACTGCTATTAGTGTATTATTTAGATGAAGAACACAGACACCCAATAGAACTTTTGCTCACTGGTAAATATCCTAGAAAATGCTTTTCTCATGTTCAGAAGATGCAGCTCATTTACAAATGAGAAACTGAAGTTAACAGCTACTTACAGCACTAAATGTGTACTGAAGAAGGTGGAAAATGGACATTATGCATTACTTTAATCTAATTTAAGTTTTTGCCTATTGTCTTATCTGAGAAGTATTAATGCAATTTAAAGCTGTCATTCAAGGACAGTACATTTGGGATTAACTGTGAGAAAGATTTTGTAAAGTAAAGATGCTGCAAAAAGAATTCAACCCTGGTGTGAGATCCTCCAAAATCCAGAGAAGAATTCACAATGTAGTATAAAGACGTATCATATTAATATTGTACATAAACCTATGTAATTTTTACAGTAGAAAAGTGATGCCAACCCATAGCAATACCTACATTTTGTAAATCAATTTATACAACAGAAAATAATATTTTGGAAAGAATCTTAGATCTGAAGATGTCCATCTGTATTTTGGAATACTCCTAAAATGTCTGTTCATGGATAAAGACTGTTGTTGACAGTGTCAGTTTATTTTTAATATTATTTAGACACTAAGGAAGAGTTATTGCATCTGTATTATTTTTAAACAAAGCAAAATATGCTTCTTGTTCCTATAATTGCAGATTTTAAGGAACATTTTAAGGGCACAGCTTTTACTTTCCATTTATGTATGGAACTACACAGATAGTTTTGCAATAACAAGAGATTACCTATGATAGCCATTTTTACACTACTGATTGGCAATCACTTAATCCCTTGGGTTATTTTTTCAAAATGGATTTTTAATTTTAAGCATCAATATTAGGAGTATAGAATTTCACATTAGAAAAGGTAAATATTCTGTGGAATGTTCAGGCATATATAAAATTTAAGGCATATGGATTTATCAGACATGACAACTGGCTTTAGATGACAACTTTGTCGGGGGTTTATATTAAGATTTGCTATTCACATCTACCCTGATGAGTTTTCTGGAGCAGAGCTGATTAATTATTTTTTTTTGAAACAGTTGTAGTGGTTAGATACAACAACTACAGATATCACTATAAGATCAGAATAACAGATGCAACCTCAAAAGATTGACCAATATTAGATAATAAGATATTTTAGTATCTCATTGATATTAATAATAATATAGTTTAGGATGAGTTAATATCTGAGTATTTTATACATTTGGAATCATCAAACTATGGAAAAGAATTTCCAGCAGAAAAGCAACTCAATTTAATAACATTTGTAGAGACTGTATATAGCTTGAATTTGTCTAAGCTGCAATGTTATTATATAGTCACTGAACATGTAATTACGCCATCCATTATTATAATTGCTTTGTCCTGTGAAGACATCTGAAAATAATTAATCAGACTACAGAAAATTATACTTTAAAACTCTTATGTGGTGCATCAGGAGAAGGAAATCCGTCCTTTTAATCCCTTACAATAATTCTGCCTTCACTGTTTTAGCACAGAGGAAGTTGTAACATTGTGAGCAGGGTATTGGAAAATATTTCTAACAGAGCCACTTTTAGCTGTTTCTAAAAAAATACTTTACCTGCTGCATATTGTATCATATTTGATGTTTTTGATGAAGAACTTTCAATCTCATCAGTTTTGCTGCTGCAAAAATCACAATGAATTTTTATTGTGTTGATGCTAGAAGGGATTTGAGATATTTTAGCTTCACTCTTCATCCTGCCTGTGGTACATTCATCCTTATTTTCAAATATCTCTTCCTCCTGCTGAAGAAACTTAGAGAATTCAACTTGAATCAACAATTGAAAAAAATCTACTTTCTTCCCCTCATACTTTTCACTCTTTGTTTTTCTTTTATGCCACTTAAGTTCTTTCCCCACAACAGTGAAATCTTTCTGTTACTTTGTGGGGTCATTATTTTCACACAATTACCTGTAATTTCCCTATAATCAATCAATCAATCACATTCTTACAGCCAGCTTTTCAAATATGCATATTTACTGACTACTAATCACATTTTAGATCCTTTCAGAAGACAAGGAGAAAATTTTAATATTGGTTTTGCCAACAAAATTTTAATTTTTGATTTTTTTTTTCATCTCAGTAAAGCAAACTTTTACTCCCAACAACCTATATTAAGAGGTAGCCTGCATTCCGTTATAAATATTTTTAATTTTTAATTATCCTTGCTATCCATTAAGGAATATCAAAATCCTACTCTTTCAGCTATATCTTACCTCTCTCAGAATGTGCTCAGGGATTGAAGTATGCAAAGACCCAGAACACAAGAAATAATATTAAAGGAATCCTGCCAAATACTGCTGTGGTGAGTGGCACTGAAATGCCACAGATTTCTACTGACCCTTATAATCTTCTATTCATTGTGTTACATAGTGCAATAACACTGCCATTAACCAAGATGAGAGCTGGTTTGTGCACAATTTATGTTCTAATAGTTGTAATAAAACAGACACATATTTCCTGATCCAAAGTACTTATATCTCATACATATGCCAAATGATCACAATAATATATATCACTGACGGTCTTCACATAAATATAAATTTAGCTGCAACTTTCCTATATCATTAGCCATAAAAACTTCAGGAGCAGTGAGGCAATATGAGCCACCAGTGGGCAAGGAATACAGCAGTGTACCTTCAGGGGATAATTTCAGCAAATCATTATCAGCTTTACTTTCATTAACTCAATCAAGCAAAGATCAACAATCATCTTGGTTTTGCTTTATTGAGGAGCATCACAATCCAGGATAAAACAGCTCAGTTCATTCTAACACAGTGGGGTGTGATGGACTGGTTGGAACCTGATGAAGTTTCTTCCTAGAGTATCAGTGTCACCCATTTCCACCTGCAGCAGGTTTTACCCCTGGAATTCAAGATAAACCTCTTCAAATACCATCTGCAATTCGCTCTGTTATTATGGACTCATTGCATCTTATTGTCACCTTTATATACTCTGTTATGGGTATGCAATGAATAAATGTGTGAATTCATACAGGGAGAAAAAGTGCAAACTGGAAAAAAATGATGGAGATTTTGCTCAAACTGACATGCCATATTTTCCTGATATTTTAATGGCATTAGTTGGATATGTCCATTTGTGAGCTGGAGTTCCCTGATAGTCAAAGAAACTTTTCTACCTCATTCAATCTGGCAGGTGTCAAAGTAGTTATATAATTTCAGTGTACCATAACAAGACCACTGAAAATTTTTTTATGCTAAAATATTTCATTATAATTTCGGCCAAGCCTCTTGTATTAATGTCAAGCACAGTCAGGTTTCAGACCAGAAAATGTAAGCAATATTACTTTTGGTACACAGTTGTGTTAGACCTTCCTGTATTACCTGGACTAGGAACTCTATTCTGTGTAGGCTGTTGCAGGAACATCAATAAGCTGATAATTGGTGCCTGATTACAGATTTATTCATTTGGAACTGATTCAAGCAAGGGTGGAGAGAGGAAATCAAGATCCAATTTATAAGTCTGACAAAAAAAAAAAAAGCAGAAAAAGTACACAGAAAAGAGAAATAGCAAATAGACAAATGAAAGTGGAGAATATTGCACTTGAATTATGATGAGCAGTACTGCTCTGAATTTTGCAGAGTGAAAATCTCCACCTTTCTCATATTTTATGAACACTAAAATTTAGTTGGTCATTGATGGTGGTCACTAGATGTCTGTTTGTGGGTTTCTTTTACCTGTACTTGCGTCAATTTCATGCCAAGCCTACATTCATAGTATGATGTCACTGTTAAGTCAAACTGTTAAGTCACATCTTGTTTATCCTCAGTTACTGTTTAATAATTAAATATAAGACCCACTTCTCTTTGACTTCTTCAAACATTTGCTTGGAAGAATCCTGAGGCATAATGTCCCAGAGATAAGGGTGTTACAAAAGTGGATTTGATTGCATATTTCTTTTCTCTGTTCATACACAGGTGTCTGAAAGAAGAAAGAAGAAATACACACTAGCCGAAAGCCCCATTTGGTTTGGTTTGGTTTGGTTTCTTCTCACAGCAAACCCACTTGTAGAGGCAAAGCTACACTTGGTCAGGTTCCTTTACACGGGTCTTTGAAGCCAGCTTTATCTCATAGCTTTTTTCTTGGTAATAAAGCTATGAAGAAGACTTTTTGATGTTCACTGATGACCTCCAAGTGTGTCCAGGTGTCCAAGGAGGTCAATGGCACCCTGGCTTCTATCAGAAATAGCATAGCCAGCAGGACTAGGAAAGAAATTGTCACCCTGTTCTTAACACTGATGAGGCTGCACCTCAAATCACCTCTAATTCTGTGCTCAGTTTTGGGCCCCTCACTACAACAGCGAGTTGCAGTTGAGTGTAGTGTAGTTTTACATAGTTGAAGTGCTGGTGTGTGTCCAGAGAAGGGCAGTGGATTTGAGGAAGGGTCTGGAGCACAAATCTGATAAGGAGCAGCTGAGGGAGCTCAGTGCGTTTAGCCTGGAGAAAAGGATTTCCCATTTATCAGCTGTTTGCACCTGTCCTTGGCTGCAGCCTGGCTCCTGAAAAGGCACATCAGTGTTCATGATCCATGCTCCCTAGTGCTCACTTTCAAGGGTCTCTGATGGCCCAGTTCCATGGACATAGTGTGAAGACAACTCAAAATCACTGCCCCAAAACATACCCTCTGAGGTGAGAGTTCTAGAAAATCTAGGACAGAGACAAGCTACCTGGAGGCACCTGAGGGTCAGGCACATCATCACTTTTAAGTGCAGCTGGAAAGTGGAAGGATTGCCCTGCTGGTCCTTGAAGGAGAATTATATTCCCACACCAACATACTTGAGCCAACAATCCTTCAGGATTAGAGCTGTTTCAGAGTAAAAGCTGATTGCAAGTTCCCATGGATAAAATATCCAGATAGGAGTGAAAACTCTTCAGAATTATGCTGTATGTTAATTTGTTTTTATTTATACGTGAACCTTGTCATCATATTAATGAATAGACACTGACTCTCTCCAAAGTGCTCCATAGTCACTATAACTTAGAATCATAGAATCACAGAATCACAGAATCAACCAGGTTGGAAAAACCTCCGAGATCATCAAGTCCAACCCTCGATCCTACACTGCTGTGGTTACCAGACCATGGCACAAAGTGCCACACCCAGTCTCACCTTAAACACCTCCAGAGACAGTGAATCCACCATCCTGGACAGTCCATTCCAATGTCTGATTACTCTCTCTCTAAAAAATTTCTTCCTAATATCCAACCTAAACCTACCCTGGCACAGCTTCATGCCATGCCCTCTGGTCCTACTGCTGATTGCCTGGGAGAAGAGACTGACCCCCACCTGGCTACAACCTCCTTTCAGGGAGTTGTAGAGGGAGGAGATCTCCCCTGAGCCTTCTCTTCTCAGCTCCCTCAGCCTCTCCTTATAGGGCTTGTGTTCCACTCCCTTCACCATCCTCATTGCTGTTCTCTGGATCTGCTGCAGGACCTCACTTCCCTAGTTATAGGAATGAATACTCTCAGAGACATTTCAGATACTGCTGGAGGCAGAAAGGAGGAGACAACAAATGCTCTGTGAAATTCAGATGTGGAACCAAACAGACACATTGAGTGAGGAGAGATGAAAATATAAGTGAGAATTAAATAAAAGGTGGGAAGAGAGTAAAATGGAAAAGGCAAAGGCAAACATGTCAAGTCCATGTAATATATATATATATCTGAGTAAGACCTGTCTTCCCTCTCTGAATCAAAGACTAAGCAGTTGATTCCTAGCTACTTTTCACCTCCAGACAAACTATCTTTTTGTTTAGAGGATGTATTATCTATGTGTTTAGAGCGAGTTAATTTAAAAAACAATAAAGCTTTGATACTGTGAATTGAAACATCAATGAAGTGGTTTACTTCATGAGAATACTAGACTGTATGAGGTCAGAAAAAAAGCAGATGGAGAGCTCACAAGTAATTTTAATAAGAGGTATGGATTGATCAGAGTTACATGTTCCTTGAAAACCTACTATGTTTCTCATAAATCCAAAAATGTAACAGAGAGGGATAATTTATAGGAGCTTGCAGTGAAAGGACAAGGCAAAATATCTTCAAACTGAAGAGAGTAAGTTTAGATTAGATATTTGGAAGAAATTCTTCCCTGTGAGAGTGGTGATGCACTGGAACATGTTGCCCAGAGAAGCTGTGGATGCCCCATCCCTGGCAGTGTTCAAGGTCAGGTTGGATGGAGATCTGAGCAACCTGGTCGTGTGGAAGGTGTCCCCCATGGCAGGGGGGTTGGAACAAAATGATTTTAAGGTCTCTTCCAACCCAAACCGTTCTGTGATTCCATGAATATGGATGGAGTTGTAGGTGATCTAAATCACTAGAGCTCTATGGCTGCAAATTGACTATTTAGCCATATGTACTGGACAAAAGTTTTAAAGGCATCATTTTCCTTAGAACTGGTAAGTATCATGTTGTGGAGGGAAAAGAACATCCATTGCACTGATAGCACAGATCTCAAGAACCTGCATAGATTATACTGCTTTCTCCTTTTCAGCACATTTGAAATGTAAACTTGTCTTTGGGCTGCGGAGAGTAAATTAATTTAGAAAAGTATTAGAGGCCAGAAAATAACTTAGGAAAATGTAAATCAACATATGGTTGACAAAATAACTCCCCATTCTGGTGAACAATATTTCTATAGTTTATAAATAAATCATTTCAGCTTCTTAACATTCTCTGACTGAAGTAGCTCAGAAGCTACTCCAGAATTTGACATTTGGATTTTAAGCTGAAGTGTAGAAAAATAGACCATGTGTGAAGGTCACTGACAATTCATCTAAGAGATTAAACATTATAAACTGTCTAGCAACATTTCAGATATCATTTATTTATGAAAAGACATTACACATTTTGTAAGGATTTAAAATGGTTTCTGAACAAATAAAACTAAGAAGGCACTTAAACATTAGATAAAGTATCAGCTAAACTATGTGGCCAGCTAGATTATAGGTACAAAGACATTGTTATCACCATTTCTAGAAATAGATAAATCAAATACCAATTTTTGTAGTTACATTTTTGTTGTTGCCTGGTCAGCAATTTGTCAATTTTCCTTGTGCAAAGGTCATCTAAATTTGGGATCGCATGGAATTTTCTTTCTCAAGAATAACATTAAGTATTTTATTAAAAAAAAAAAAAAACAAACAAAGAAATATTGAGAATATATGAGAATTACCATACTCATATAGGATGTCCTAAAGTTGTGTCCTTTGTGTTTCTCTGATAGGATCAGGCATTTGTCACACAGAGAATAAGAGAAGATTAACATATGTCCCTTCAGGCACATCATAAAAAGAGGATAGAATTCTGTCATAAGACCAAGGTGCTCCTGTCAGAAATCACTCTTCTAAAGAATCTTAATTTGCCTTATTTCGTATTCTAAATGCATTTCTTGAAGTTGCAGCATTTTGGAAGACTCTGCAGCATCAGAATGAACTTTATGAACAGAGACAAAAAGTAGAATAACTCAGTTTTGGTTATAAACCCTTAATTCTGTTGAATATTTACTCTTGGGAGTAAGACCTGCAGACCTTAATGCCAGGTTAACAGCACAGGCATTTCTTTTTAACAAGTTCCATTGCAATGCAGTAAATAAAAATAATTGAAAAGATAACAATGATAGTGGGGAAGCTTAGATCTAGCGCCAGAATAGATTTCTGCAAGCTAAGCTACATATATAACAAAATTTTAATGAAAAGTAAAGCAGAGCAAATAACAAAACCCTGAAGAATCACATTTCCTCTTATCTCACAGATTTGTGAAGAAGAACATAGATGTCCTGCTCAATTTTAATAATCTGAAAGTTTGATGGATAGAGTTAATACTGCAAAAGGCAAATTCAGATTAAAAATTATACCAGTTAACATGAGCACTGATTTTTAAATGAAATGACCTTGTGTTATTGTGTAACCACAGCAGGAACCTGATGAGCCAGCTACAGCTGAAATCAGGTTCCTGATCTAGCCCTAATCTAATCTACCTGCCTAATTTAGTCTTAAATTCCCTGAAATGAAGTCCTCTCAAACCATAACAAACAGGCTTATCTATGCCAAACACACTCTTAACACACCTTCAGTCTCCTAGGGCACAAAAAGAAGGGGGCTCTCCCATCACATCAGGTTTTTGTAGCAGGATCTGCAAACTCAAATAGAGCTCAAGAGTAAGAAATGAAAATTAAAAGTGTAAGCCACCTTTCTGTGTGTTCTACTGCAGTAAAAGCTGTTTAGGATTTAATGCAGGCAAAAATTGGCTTAGCATCTTTGGATATTGGGATTCAGGGTTATTTTCTACAAGTCATCTATTAAAAACACTCAATTAAGCTATAAGTAAAATTACATTAAAGTTATTATTTTCTTTTTTCTACATTAACATATGATGAGTTAGAAATAAAGATTAAATGCAGCATTATGAATTTGTACACATTTACATTAGTTAATTTGATCTATATGATGTGACAGCTACATTCTAAGAGGTAGAGTATCCAATCTCATGAATTTTAGAGCTGTCAGTTACTGGCAAAAAAGAGAAAGAAAAACTTTGACATAACAAAGTACCTCCTATTTCCACATTTGTTACATGCCATACACATACACAATATGCTTGAAAGTTACTAATTAAAATTCAGTAACATAAAAGGTTATATTTAAGACTTAGTGAATGCAGGCTTTCTTCACGGCAGAATGGCTCATTTCCTCTTCTTGGTATGCAGGTAAGTTAATACATTATTGAAAAATCAATCTAGTCTGCTTTGACTCCATAAATAATTAAATGTACTGATTCAAAATTCCAACTTTTTGCTTATAAACTGCAGCTGACATGTTTTCTTATGTATTGCAAGCTCTTATACAATTTACTTGTTAATATTGCTTTAACTCCCAAATACACAGAAGAAAGAAACTTCTTATCTTTTTCAACTATGCATTGCTGGCATTTCCCTACAAAACTCTCTGTAAAATTCATGAGGTTCCTTGTAATTCCTTGTCAGATTAGTGTCTTGGGCATTTAATTTGGGTTGAAGAGCACAGAAATGTTGCTTGAAAGGCTGCTTGGACAGCCAAAACTTCCTGTTTGTGGTTTTTAAATTAACTATTTAACTATAGATTGTTTTGTCTACTCCATTTAAAAATCACAAGGCTAAGAATTGTCCTCAGAATCCAGTTACAGGCTTCACACTTTGCACACTTTGCAGATACAGTTTCTGTATCTGTTTCTGTCAACAGAAATATTCAATCAATGAAGTTTTGTCAAAACATTTTCCTTTTCTGATCTTTCTTCAAAATTAAAAGACAATTATCTATAAATTATTTATAAGTCATCGAGGTCATTGACAAAACTTACCCCTCCTGTCACCTACATGTCCATGATCAATGAATACATCAAAATAACAATGACAACAGAAGTTAATCTGGATACTGATTCTAACCCCAACATTATTATGCACTCCTGAATTTGATATAAATAATAAAAAAAAGACAATAAAACAAAAAAACCCATCTAATACCTTAGGGAAAAGATGTTACCAATACAAAAAATGTGTGTTTATTTTATGATAACTACAAGGAATTGCTTTTTTTTTACATCAGGTTAAGCATGTAAACAATAGCCACAAAATTTAATTTTAATCTAATTAACATGATTTAAAAAAAAATACCATCTGCAGTGCCATGATTATTTATAAACTGAATAGCCTAACTTTCTTCTATCTTGCTGAATTCCTCTGTAATTTTGAAAGATTTCTCCAAAGCATGTCACCTATACATTTTGGGACTATGAACGTGGTTGAAAATTTAATTAAAATTGCATTTTCTAGATTTCCTCTCTCTATCCTGGTACTTGACCATGTGCTAGAGAAAAAGGATACAACATCTTATATAAATGGGAAGCATAATGTTCTAAAATCACGTGGGTTTTTGTTTGTTTGTTTGTTCGTTTGTTTGTTTTGTTTGGGTTTTTTTTTGTTTAGTTGGGTTTTTTTTAACCCTGAGACTTTTGTTGAAAATCTTCAAGCTGGGAACATGTCACACAGCAAAACCTGAAACTTTGTGGGTTATTTCTGGTTGGTTTTACTGAAAGGAAAGAAAAAACACCCCCAAATAATTCCTCAAACACACTCATAAAAAAACCCCCACAAACTCAACCAAACAAAAAACACTCACCCACAATGTTTGTCACTGGATGACCGAACTGTAGAAAGCAGGTTGGTTATTGATACACCCTAAAGTAACCAGAAAGGTCTTGTCTTCATGAAATCACTTTGTGGCAAAACAATGTTTCTCCAGGCAATTCCAGTTAAAAAGCATACCTGGTCACTCTGTCTTGTCCCTCCCTGGCTTCTTGCAGTCTTCATGATGGTGAAGTGAAAGCACAGCACAGCTTTTCTGCCACACAAAATGCTTCTGACAATACTTACACCAAGAAATGGGAATTGGTATATTTATGATTAAATTGTTGAGACATTCTGGTTTTGTTCACAGAGCTGTAAAACGTGAACAGCTCTCCCAAGGCCAACAGCAAATGTTGATGTTTATACTAAACATGTTTATACTAAAATGTTTATACTGTACACCCTGATTTTTTCTATATCACTGTCTCACATAACATATTTCATCACAAAGTATCAGGTAAAAAAATATCTGTTCAAGCTTCTTAACACTCTCAAAATGAAAGATCCAATGAACTAAAGCTGACAAAACCCCCAAATGAGATTTTATTGTCAAAATGCCTAAATGAGATTTTATTGTCCTAATGACAATATAACACAGTTTCTGAGTCAATCTGCAACATTTAAGAAAGCAGTTTTGTCCAGAAAAGGATATTTAAAAACACATTTTAGAAAAATGCACTTTAACCCATCCAACTCTCAGCTAGCTGCTCCTAATATTTCCAGATTAAACTGTTGTGAAAATTCAAGTCTCATTTGAATGGAGCATGATTTAATAGAACTACAAATTTAATTTTATTGATATGGCCAGACTGTGCATATTTAGATTGGTGCATAACTGAACAGATTTAAAACAACTTGTTGGTAGAAGTGTCTCTTTCAGAACAATAAAACACTTTATGATATCACTGAAATAAGCTGTGGGAAGATAAAAAGAAAGTAAAAGAGAAACAGAACAGAGATTGAAGATTTATGCAAGATGAAGAGAAATAATTCTGACATTTTCCTATTTTAACTTAAGCAAACATCAAGACTTCAAAAACTTTTTTAAAATTGAAGACAGGAAAGAGATTTCTTAATATCATTTTGTAGCTCCAAAATGAAGATTAGTCTTCTATAAAACTTTCCTGGAGAGAAATATACAGCAGTCATTAGATGAGATATAAAACAATTACATCTTAAATGAAGTTTTAGAAGAGAACCATACCTGTCTCCAGTGTTAATGTTTCACGGAGGAAGGAAAAAAAAATCCTGTTAAAAAGTTTCTCTTACCACTTCTGCTGGGAATTTCCCCAATTTAAATCTTTTTGAGTTAATATACAACAAAACTTCTCTGAACTATAAATATGGTGCTTAGGTGATCAGAAAACCACAAGGTTCAGGCAACCTCAAGGATTTGTTGTATTCGACACAGATAACAACATTCTTGCATTCAACACAGATGGGCAAATCTTTTGTCCTACTTCTAGAGCTGTCTGTACTAATTGTAGTGATGTTGTAGGATAACAGTCCTTTTATATTCTCAAACTGTGTAAAAATCAATAAATAGAGCTAGCCCTTTGTGAACAAACTGTCCTCAGATTTTTAAGGGGATTTCTGTTCTCTTTTCAGGCATTGACAAGATGAGGAATTAAGTCAGAAATATTAAAGATACCTACCATACCTCTTTCATTGCTATGATGCAAGATAATCTAGTTAGGACAAGAAATAGCATAGAGAAAATAGGTTCTCCTTATGCATTTGTAGTTCCATCAGAATCAGAAATCATCAAAAGATGAGTGGAAGCGGAATGTGCTAAGGTAGTACCTTCCAAAGGATCTTCTGTTGGTGCTGGAAAGAGCTCTCTGAATTCTCCTTCACCACAGAAAAACACACCAGAACCATCCTGGCTGTGGATATTAAGACACGAGTGTCTTGGAAAGATTACATTTATCTCACAACAAAATCAGTAACACGTCTGTAGGACATATGTAGAAAAGCTAGGGGGTTTTGATTTGATAGAACACACAAGAATTTTAGGGTATTGTTACATCTTTTGTTAGACATTTGTTATTCTCTCCCATCCAAATTCATGGAAGTACACTACATGTGATTTTAATAATAATTTTCTCTGAATAGAATTTAGCAGAAATTAAAGCTTAGTGCCTCATTGTATGATGTCCTGCACAAGTCTAGGATGAAAAGATTGCCTCTTCACTGGAGAGCTTATATTTAAATTGTTAGAAAGTGTGCTGTTACAGAGGTGATTCAAGCTATTTGATCAAAAAGCCAGGATTTTCAGAGGCAGATAAGAAATTCCTGTCTGTGCTCGACTGCATTAAGTATTCATGAGATTTTTTGCATTACTCTCATGTTATCACTCATATAAACCACTACCATACAGTCATTCTAGACAGACTAAAAATTATACTCTCGAACAATTAATAAGTATTAAAGCAAACTTTCAAAGAGCAGTGTTCACTCAGCCAGGCTTTTGACTGTGAGTTCTAAATCCTAACACTGAAACTGAAAAGGGGTCTTGTGGTTCTCCAAGGCGTGAATGATGAGACATAAATAAGGACCCTTCCAAAGCACTTCTGAACGATTTCATAAAAATCCATGGGAAGTCTGCAATTAACTGAGTCCTGGAACTAAATGAGCTTAAGTTTTATTTACAACTCCTGTGACTGCAGCAGTTTCTAATGTCTTTCTTGATAAAATATCATCTGAAATGGCTTTTGAGTTGCACAAACCAAAAGGCTGTTCTTGCTGAGATGTGCCATGAGATGGGCACCAAATCTGTGCTCCCACACCCAAATTGGTCCGGTGTAGATATAAAAGGACATAAAAAAGCATTTATTTACGAATTATTTACGCAAGCATCCAGACTCTTATGACATTTCTTCAATGTATTTTATAATTTTAGAGTATTTTAATAGAACAATTTTAACATTTTATATTTTAGAAGTCCCGTTAGGAAAGCTTAAATTCAGCTCGTTACTGATTTTCAGCTCATAAACTTCTTTTGATCTTCACTAAATTAAAACCGTAAATTGCAGCTACACCATGGTATACTATATTTTTGTTTCTGAAATACTCTACAAGACTTTTCTACTCTAAATTAAAAATCTTACATGAAAAGAGGAAAAAAATAAATGGAATTTCCAATAAATTCCCTTAAAAATGCTTTATTCTAAAGAGCTTTTTTCCCTTAATTTACTTGAAATGTTTATTGATTGAACATATTTTTCTGGGTTTTTTTTCCAAATTTTCAATCTCCAATTGTGTGAAATGTTCTTGTTTTTTTTAAAAAATAAGAATGTAAACATATTTTCTAAATGAGTAACTAACTGTATTTTGATTCTGAAGGATTGTTATGTATGCCAGACTGAAGGACACCAAAATTACACAGCTTCCAGAAAGAAGCAATGAAGGATTTTGAAGACAACTGGGATCTTACCTGAATGCACACATGCACTGCAAACTTTAATGCAGTATCTCCCAATACTAAAAATAGATTTATTTAGCATGTAGGACCTTGAAATAAAAGGTTAAAAATGGCATTTTTAAACAT
>JAWWES010000001.1:14302308-14316060 GCA_035583135.1 Lophotriccus pileatus
TTGGGTCTGCCTGGGATTGGCATCCTTACAGGCATCCTGCTGCCCTGCCACCACGATCCCCTCCAGCTCAGTCAGCCTGCACAGATGTGAAGTGTCTATGTACCTACCAGAGGTTGCTGGCAGGTTGATCACACCAGAACTCTCAAACATCAAATAACTCTGATCACTGATTTTCCTGACTCCCCAGGGAGCTTCAGGAAACATTTGCTTTACAAGCACTTGTCAGGTACATCATCTCACATGAGTTTTGCTCTACATCTTCTTCCACCTCCTTGAATCTGTCTTACTGTTTATCTGTGCATGTAACTGCAAAAACAAAAGGACATTTAATTTTTCTTAACTAATTTTCGCTTATCTCACAAACACATTTGTAGATGATATTCAATGCAGAGTAAAGGCTATCATAGTCAGTTGTTTTCTTTTTATTTTTCTTTTTCCTTTTTGCTACTATTCATAATAAATTAGCTCATAAGGACTTTATTTCCTGAAGTTCTGGGATTACATACAAAAAGCAGGAATCACTGCATAGGCAACAAAATTGGCAAAGATTTTTACTCTTGCTTTACTTACACCCTTTCTTAACACTCTCCCTAACATCCATCTGATCTTGTATCTCTTTTGTCCTGCAAATAATTCTTGCACTCAGTCTCTTAAAGAAAATTCTTTGCCCTAATCCGTAAGTGCCTTCTGAAGTACCTGATTCAGCATCTTAATCTCTAAAATCAAATCACTTTATTGTCTTGATACTTTTCAGAGTTTGTTTTCATCTTCTCCAATCAACCCAACCTTACTTTTTCAGAAAGAGTCAAAAAAGAGGTACTGCCATGTTACAAATTTTCCATTTAACGTTTTGTTACTACTTTACATGTGTCTTGTTCAGTCTGTCAATGGAGATCTGGACACAGTCATAAACTTCACCTTCTCCTGCTTATTTTTTTTATTCACTCACAGCTGTAATTCTAATGAACATGTCTTCAGGCTAAATTCCTCACTGCTACAAATTGCTGCCTTCCAAACAAAGAATTTTCAATCTTCTTGCTTTCCCTTTCTGAGCACTGTGCAATCTCACATCACTTACTTCCTTCTTTATTTTCCCTCCACCTCCCACTCCCCTTCACTACTGTCAGTCTTTGACTGTCAGCTTTGACCTGAAAGCTTTGGCTGTCAGGAAAGAAAAATTAAAATGCATTCTCCTGCATGGGGACTAGAGCAGAAGGAGGAGCACAAGGCTGTATTTCCACTGAGAGCACTATCCCCAGTCAAGCAAGTTATTAAGGTTTGTATTTAATTGCTTCTCTTATTTTTTCATATGCCACATTTTCAGTTTCTCCTTTACCTATTTTTTTAATCTTTGACCTCTATCAAGCACAGAATAAGAGGTTAGGAGTTTTCACTGTGTATTTTATTAGGATCAAAGTAAAAAAAAAATATTATAATCAATTTTAAAATTTTTGAAGCAGAGCTACCACTGAAAGTCAGTTTCATTCACAGATTGATAATCTCTTGTAAATTTGGTTTCAACATTTTTTTCTTTTTACTGTAAAATAAGCCAGTTCATCCTAAATCAAGACTGGAACAACTTCATTTTCTTGTTCTTTCAAATCTCTAGGGTACAGAGCAAAGCTGGCAGCTTCCCAGCGAGTGTAGCTGACACAGAATTCTCTCTGCAATTTGCAATTGAGAAAACATGTCACTCAAAGGAAAGCTTAAATTTGTCACTGCCTGTAAAGTGATGTGTAAGTAGTAGGGCATTTTCATTTGTGGGCAACAGCTTGACTCTCCAATCAAGGTAGCTCCTACCTCCTTTTAAATTCATATCAGAGCAATTTTCCTGTGTTCTGGAATAGTAATGTATATTTCTGTGCTGAGTTTTCTCCAGTGAGAGGCATGTATTCTTGCTCTGTTTTCACTATTGAAGAAAAATTAAGAAAAAACCCCACAGAAACAAGATACAGTGAGTGAGGTAAAGATAATGAGGTGATACTGTATCCAGCCCTGGGGTCCCCAGGACCTGTTGGAGTGAGACCAGAGGAGGCCACCAAGATAATCAGAAGGATGGAGCACCTCTCCTATGAGGAAAGGCTGAGAGAATTGGGATTGTTCAGCCTGGAAAAGAGAAGCTCTTGGCTGACTTATTGTGGCCTCCCAGTACCTGACTGGAGCCCACAAGAAAGATGGAGAGAGACCATTTACAAGAGTAGTGACAGGACAACGGGGAATGGCTTCAAACTGAGAAAGAGTAGGTTTAGATTAGATATTTATAAGAAATTCTTCCATGTGAGAGTGGTGAGGCACTGGCACAGGCTGCCCAGAGAAGTTGAGTATGTCTTAAACCTGGAAGTTCAAGGCCAGGTTAGATGGGGCTCTGAGCAACCTGGTCTGGTGGAAGATGTCCCTGCCCATGGCAAGGGATTAGAATGAAGTGATCTTTAAGGTCTCTTCCAATCCAAGCCATTCTAACATTCTATGACAAGATTATTTTTTTTCTACAGAAAAGGCTTTGAGTCATTGCAAGACAGACACATAGGCAGTGTATGAATATCCTGCAGTGTACAGAACACTGTTAAAAACCTAACTGAAAATGTGATGGTCCAGATAAGCCACAATTACAGCCTCAGAATCTTGAGGGGAATTATGTTGTAGGTACCCTTAAGTATTTAACTATTGAGAAAAATATTCTATGGAGGTAGGGACTGATCTCCATAGTCTTACAAGAGTTCTCTAAGGACTCACATTTTTTTCTCTGAAAATTAACTTTTCACATCCCTATTCTAGGAAATGCCAAAGCCAATGGAACCTCACAGCAAAGTAAGAAAAAAAGGGAAAACTCTAAAAATAAATACAGCTGTATGAAGGCAAAGTCTGTGATCATTTTGAAAACTCTGTCTGCTCATTAAGCTATAGTGAAATACCTTGTTCAGTATATTTCCATCCTGATAACCAGTTACCTCCTCTGAGTGCTACCAAGAATATAAACATGAGCAAAAATCTGAATAATTAACTTTCTTTTTTTCCATGGTTAACTTTACCATGGTAAATTTTAATTGATTTTGGCATTGTAGCAAAAGGATACCCCTACAGCAGAAGATGAATCTGTGTGCATGTCTGCTGAAGAAACATCTTTTTTTACGAAGAGGCACAGAGACCTTCCTAAATTAATTCTCAATAATTATATATGGAGAAATTATCAAGGAAAAATAATGAAATGTAAAATTTTCTTTCCAGTCAACATTTCATGACTTTGATCTGCAATTCCTCAACTCAGATCACTAATATTTTTTTCGTGCCATCATATTTTGTGAGAAAAGCAAGCCCGTTTAGGTCCATCCAGATTGACTTGTCCTTGCCTTTCTTTATAATTTGGAAATACATTCTAATTTTATTGCTGGTAGCATTAATTTTAGAGAAAATCTTAGGTCTTGATTTTGGTGAATGTTTTTATTTTTCTTTTTTCTGAAGTAGCTGGCCCCAAATTTTACATTAATTCCTTACATGCTGCTGGATTCCACTTTAAAAAGTACACATTTCTTTTACAGTGCTAGCTTGTCTTAGATCAATTTACCTGTGGTGGTCAAGGGATTAAAGGACAAAACATTGTACTGGAGTGGTTTATTTATTTTAGCTTTACCATTTGTGCCTTGTTATATATAACTTTCTTTCCACTTCCTTTCAATTTCTTAAATAGAATTTCCATCAAAGAACACACATAATGTTTGGTCTTTTTCCTGGCCCAAATCTACCTCTTTTATTCCTCTGTACTTACCTTGAATATATTCCAAATAGAACTAATTTAGAATAACTGCACTCCGAATAATTTGGAATTCTTTCAGTGTTAACATTAACCAGTTTTTCTCACTTAATATGCTGCATATGTAACAGGAAAAATGCAAACTACTCTCACCTCTGACTCATATTTACACATGCTCTTTATTAGTATTTGTTGTGCAAAATAGCTTTAACAGAACATGTTATCTGAGAACTCAAACATTAAATTTGATTAATAAGTTCTTATTTGTAAATAATTCCTAAAGTATTCAGAAGAAAAACATATCGATAAGGGCTACAGCAGTTTGTTTGTTATATAATGGATTTGCATCAGCATAATGAGTTATTTTGTAGTGAATTATGAGTGGGCAATCACTGTTTCATGATGATGGAATGACCACCAGTGAGCTCACACCAAAATATTCCCAGCAGCTCTTTATATTAAAACCGTAGTAAAGAATGAAAAACTACTTCTAAGCACTTCAACTACTACTGTGCAGAAATATGCATGCATACATACATACATACATAGGTGATTATATATATATATATCTAGGGGGTTTATTTTAGGTAAAATTATTTAATGTGCATTTAATTATAATGAATCACTCACACTTACAAATGAATCTTTGCATGCCCTTGCATCTCACTATGAAGCTGTATCTTTTTTTAAAAATCATGCGTATTTATTTTTAGACCTAAAACTAAGCCATCAGTTTTCCCAAAACAAGTGTTCAGACATCACGTGTTATTTGATTTTCACCTTTAAACACATATATGAACCTCATTGGTGAAATGGAGTGTGTATTACAGGCTACATGGAGGCCTTAAATGCAACAACTTATCTTTACACACAGGTAAGTCTATTTTAGCAATTTGACTTTGTGAGCTCAAAGTCAAACTTGCCTTTTTTGGTGATTTACTTATAACTAATGATGTCAGAAGTCTTTTGCTATTGAATCTAAATTTGGAAGGATTTGATAGTGAAAACTATTTTCATGAAAGCCTTGAAAGATTAATCTCAAGTTCTTTATACTCGATCTTTAATACCATCTTGATTTTTTATTGTAAGTTTCCTGAATAGCATGGGAGCTACATTTGTGAATTAGAAGATCCAACTATTATGAAGTCATTAATTTTAATCCCCCTAGAAAGGAGAGATTACTCTAAGGTTAAATCACAGAGCCAAGCTTTTGGGTTTGGTAAAATTGAATCTTCAATAAATTTCTCTCTTGTGGTTTAACCTGACTTTAAATAAATTTAATTCAAACCGATTATATTCTGAAAATAAGTGATATACATGAACTGGGGCAGGATATGAAGTACAGAAAAAATACACTGGCATGAAGATTGGCAAACCTAGACCTGTGTCTTTGATTTCAAGTTATCCACAAGCACTAGAACATGTGTTTTAAAAAAAATAAAAAAAAAGAGCAAAGGGGGCAGCTAGGATTTTTGTGTATAGAAGAGTTATATGTATTTTCTTTCATTATATTTAAACATAAGTTTTTTTCCTGGATGAAAAGGAGACAACATGGCAAAGATTATATTCAGTGGGGAGACTCAAGGAGCAGTGAAGCCAAGCCCTCTTTGTACTGCCCAAAATGCAGTGAATGTGGATAAAGCCTCCTATTCCTATTGTTGTGGTAAGGTAAGGCAGGCAGAACCAGACCTGTTTCTAAAGAGGTTCTAGTACAGAATCCACATAATAACCTGGGTAGGATTACCCAGAGGTGGAGGATGTGCAGGGGAATCTGTGGACAATACTGTTTACCTCTGTAAGCCAGATCTTCTGCTCTGAGTCTGCAACTGCAAGATGTAGGGCATCTCCTGTTGGCCCTGTAGTGCCAGACCCTCACACAGATCCTGGGCTTAGTCCAGCAGCTTCATTGCCTTCTCCCGTGCCAAAAGGCTGAGATATTGGGAAAACAAGTCCAGGCTTCTGTCTTGAATGCAAAGTCCTCTTCAATACTCACCAAGTTTTTGATCATTGTCCTAGAACCTCTACTACTCATCTAAGGTTCATATCTTCTGCATCTTGGTTCTACATCCACAGCTTACCCCACTGCTCTGGGGTCAGGAATAACCACTCAGTAACCCCATATTTATTCCTTAACCCTGGAAAAAAATTACACCTGTTTCTGTCTTGATCCTAATGTTTGGAGAAACTGTCAGAGACTGAAAAGTTTGGGCTTGAGGAAGAAAAGGGAGAGAAAAATGGGATTCAGGCACAATATTACATTGAAGCTGTCTCTACACATTTTCTTCTAAACTGTACTCCAGTCAACTGACTTATTTCCCCTTCAGCAGCTCCCCCTGTCCTGTGTTTCCTTATTATTTCAGAATGAGCCCATAGAAATAATAATAAAAAAAAATATATATAAATTCAAGTGTTGTTTCCAGTTACTTTCCCAAGTCATAAAAAAGATTAGCCCAGATGGGAATAAGGCTCAAAAGATCCTATGGTTCAGCCTTTTGTGGGAAAGGGAGTCCAGATGAGATTATGAAGCACCATTTCCCACTGCATGTTGGAAACTGCAATAATGGGGAATGCACCTCCTCCCTGGGGAGGTTGCTCCAGTGAATAACTGCTCTTGCTGTAAAAACTTTCTGGTGTCCAGATGAAATCCCTTCTGGTGCAACTTGTACTCGTTCTGCCTTTCTCTCCCCTTGCTTTGTCTGGGCAAATTGTGGCTCTCATGTTCTACTCTTTATCATATTGTACCCTGGGTTCCATACTGAGGTTTGTTGTGGGAGTGGGGAGCTCATGGAAGCGTGTTGTGGCTTGTTAGCCAGCACTTTTGAGAAGCAGTGTGGCTCGTTAGCCACTACTTTTGAGAAGTTTGTTGTGGGAGCTGAGAGTTTGTTGAAGTGTTTTGTAAAATTAAGAGCTTGCTATTCAGCATTCTTGGGTCTAAGCAGCAGGCTGGTGGCCAGAGTTAAGGTGACTGTATGATAAAAGCATAAGAGTTCCCTGATATGTGTCCTGCGTCTTTGTTCAGCCTGAGCCAAGAATTTCCAACAACCATCAAATCCCTTCCAAGCACATCACAGCAACCTCTCTTTAATTACTGGAAAACTGTGATGAGGTTCCTCCAAGACTTCTCCTCTTCAAGTCGAAAATACCTAATATCTTCAATCTTTCCTCATAGGGAAGCTCCTTCAGCCCTTTGATCAGCTTCATGTCCCTCCTTTGGACTCTCTCCCATCTGTCCAAGTCTTTTCTGGACTGTAGGAATCAGAACTGGACTCACTGTTCCCAGTGCGGCCTCACCAGCTGATTGGGGTGGGATAATCACATCTCTATCTCTGCTAACAGCAGCTCTGCAGATGAGGCCCAGGATCCCATTTGCTTGACTCATGCTCAATTTGTAATCCACCAGCAATCCCCAGTCCCTTTCAACAAGGTCATCTGGTACCAGGTGACAAAAACATACTGTGGTACTTCAAAAAGATGAAACCAAGTTAGTTCCAATTTAGTAATTTTAATACATAATCTTTGTAGAAAGTCCTTCTTAAACAATCTGTTAAGATCCAAAGAAAAGTTAATTCACTGGTGTTATTCTGTAGTGAAACCTTTTTTAATTAAAACTTATTACTTGTATTTTAATTGCAGATTAAAGATTGTTGATAGTTTTTCTACATTTAAGAGAGATTTAGATTATCCTAAACTAACAAGTGATGGAAAGCACTTTATTAATTTAAATCATTCTTTCAAAGTTCTGTGTTAATTTTGTAAATTATTATCTGTACATATATTGATATTCTCTGAAGTCTTACTAGAAGAAAACTTATAAAATTACTCTGTTACTAAATCAATAACTGAACATCTGCGTTGTCAGCGTGAGAAACAGTGAAAACTGTAGCTTGGTATTTTTAAAGCTAAAAGGAAAATAATTCCACAGATGCCTGAATTTCATCAGTGGGCTGATTGGTTGTCTAACTGCTTTATAAACAACAGTCATAATGCATAACATAATTTAACTCTACTTTGGAACTGAATGCTATTCCGACTCTACCTTTGAAATATTTCTATATTTTAGTTTCCACGCAGAATTAAAAAAAAAAAAAATTAGTCAATAAAGACAGATGTAAATTTTACCTCTCAAATGAGTTAATTGCTCCTGCCCTATTTACAGTGTGTCCAGAAAACCTACATTAAAAATGCTACCTGAGATCCACACAAAATGCCCTCCAGCCATATCACACATAAGTAGAATTTCTCAATACTTGACTCAGCTTGATATGTTCCAGAATCTCCATTTACATAGTTTAATTTCAGTAAAAAGCATTTAATGTTTCTATCAGGTAAAAAAGCAAACCCAAAATTGTTATACTCTCTCTTTATTTTTTCTTTCCTTGATACATCTGTCCAGTTTTAACTCAAATGGGAATGACTGATTGAAGATCAGATGGCAAGTGACAGCACTTACCTTGCCAGCATTAGGAATAATACACAAAATTTATTTTTACAGCAATGAAGCATTCTTAACCAATTTTGACAATGCATTAGGTTCAGACAGGTTTTTTTTCTGCAATAAGAGGTATGATTTTTTACCCCTATTTCTCTGCAGAAGTGAGAAAAATTCTGATTTCAGTTAAAGAACTCAAGCCTTGCTTCTTTGAAAGAGGAAAAGCTAAAATAGCTTGGTGGAAAGATGAATTACAGCTATAGTATTCAAAGCCATAAAAGCAATCTGAACTGAGAGAATTGTAACTGCCCAACTGAGTTGCTTCTGGCACATATGTTTGTGGGGTTTTATACCTTATACAACTTCTTCATTAAATACATTCATAGCATTACATTGACCAAAACAGAAAAGCTTAGAAATATGCCGTTTATTTCAGTGTGATTGCCTATTAAAAGCTTTTATCAATATCTTCTTTTTTTTTTCAACATTTAAACTACAATCCATGCTGACACTGACACCATCACTGGGGAGTTCTGGTACTACCCAAAGACCATTCAGAAGTACTTTCCCTAATTTGTGTGCAGCAGTATTATCGTTAAAATTATCGTCAGTGAAACCAAAATGTGCTGGTGTGAAGAGAACGTGTCTTCTATTTAACTGCAGTAATTGTAATTTGCATGATACCTTTCACTTTCAGATATTACACAGAATTCACTATGGTTCACTGAGGTTATCAGGCAATTACACTTTCATTCCCATGTTACAAGTGCATTTAAGGGTCCAGACAAAGATCTGAGTGTAGGTACTGAACACACACAAAGAAATACAGAGTTTCTGCACCAAGGGACTTACAGAATGTAAAAGAGAGAGAGAGGAAAATGGAACAGAGATAATAAAGGGGAAAAAAAGTGAGCAAATACTCATTACAGGGCAGATCCAAGAAAAAAACAGGTCCCCAACACGAGACTCTGCTTATGTCGCTCCTGCCAAAAAAATTAAGTGTGACCTACATCCTGTAAAACTACATCTATCCTGCTACTCCGTAGAAACATACACATTTAGGAAACAGAATACCGTTTACACACTTACTGATATTTTCAGTAGCATTGGCATTTTATCACCCATCTTTATACTTGACGTATTTTTCTTCTTTTTATCACATTAAATCCTTGACTTTCTGAAAGACAGATTTGGTGATAGGGTAGTGAGATCTCTTTGCCTTCTAAAGATCTGTTCTCTGTACATTGAAAAAAACTCATTCACATTGAAACCCCAAGGTTCTTCAAAAAGATTGGTTTATGATTAATATGACATAAAGTAATCTATATAACTGCCCTCTAATCAAGTTCCTCTTTGAAAGACCCTTACAGCAAATAATCCTTTCAGTTATCATAAAAATAACAATAAAAATGTGGCTGTTTCTCTCTCCTAACAGTCCACTGAAAGCAGAGATAATGAAAATGAGACTTCCCATCCTTAGATTAGAAAAATATGGAATTTTGTATAATGTTCCACAGAAGAAAAAAAATCTAGACAATATTTCAGGCTTTTATATTTTGTAAAATGCCTTAGCAAAAACATATTTCAAAGATAAACTGTGTCAAATCACTTTCACAGTTCTAAGGTATGGACTGTTTGCTTACCTAGAAAAAAATTATCTATTGTTCTGGATCTTTAAGAACATACATATTGCACATAGGTTTTTGTCAAGTATTAAGAGTTCATTCCTTTACTTCTACTTTATTCATTTTCTTCTGGTGTAATTGTGTCATATGCATAACAACTTGTTGTCTTATGTATATTTTTAGCTTTGAAAAAATCCTCATGGATTTTTTGGCACCACCTGTTACAATACAAGTCAAGTTGATCTTCATCAGCTTCATAACAAATAGGTTTATTTTACTCATAAAACAAGTTTCCATGTGAGAGACCACCTCAGGCTGCAGGAATCCCCTGCATCGTGGCTCTTGGTGTACACTTTCGTGCAGCATGAGACCTTCGTGCCAGTGAGAGATGCTGGAGAGACAAGTCTCCATCCCCTTGCCTATAAAGAGGGCAGGAGAGTTCTGAGGGACAAGATTATGTGAATTGTGTGAACCTCCTAATCCTGGGCAGGGGCCTTGGTAGTGATCCCTAGAAAGCCATTTCAGTGAGAAATGGTACAATTTTGATATTAATAATTTTTTTCTTCATAAATCACCTTGAAAGGATGCACAATTCTGAATCAAAGTGTTCACAACATCAAGTTATATTTTGGAATGTATATATTTTCAGTGAGCGATGGTTTTAAATTTCTTATGTTGTCACATATGAATGCTATATTGTCTTTACTTGAAACCTGCCTTTAAAATAGATATAATTGTAAGAAGACAACATATGAAATAAACTGTACAATATCTGTTGTAATACATTCCTTAAAAACTGTAAGAACATTTGTTTTAGTTCAATGTATAGTATTTACTTAAAAAATTGAAATGTCTTGATCTTTCTGGTCACAGATGTAAGTTTTTATGGGTTTGGGTTTGATTTTTTTTTTTTTTGTGTATCACTTTTCGTATATTTTAAAGAGGTCAAGAGACAAATAGTAAATTGTAGACCTGCTTAATACTATAAATATTCCCAGTGATTTTCCACTATGTTACTTAGCACAGATGCTTCTATAATTGTGATATATCAAGAGAATTTTGTGCTAAATTGTCCTCAAAATTTCTCATTTTTTGTCTGTGGAGAGGTAGATACAAACTGGCCCAAGAGAGAAAGCATTTGGGAAATTCTTCAATCTGTTTTAAACACTAAGTTTTCCCAACAATATCCTCACCTTAAACTGTCAGGATAGAGATTCGTATATTGGAAATTATATATAAGAGTCTCATGTACACACTTATATAGATGAACACACACAGAAACACAGATGGTTTCTCAGAGGAAAAACAATCAATCAAAACATCTTTGATTTTAATGGTTTTGCATTTTAGACCAGAAATATTTTTGTCAATCTGACTGGGGCTTTAGAGGAGGCTGCAACAACAGCACACAGATGTCTGGTTGTAGCTCTGCTTTAGACAAACAAGTAACCGTTATTCAAATAAATAAAAAATCAATAAGTATAAAACCAAGTACCTGTATGTACACTTTGTATGACAAATAGTATAACTACACAAGTCCAGCAAAGACAATTTGAATCCGTAGCAACAAACAGGACTTCATTATTACTATACCTATTACAAGCACCACAGCCCAAAGTTCTGAAGATATCAGATGTTTGCTGCGGTAGCTAATTCAGTTTTAAGACCAGGGCCAAAGCAAAAATATTTCTGAAACAATGCCCAGCAATTTATTTAGGAAAAAAAAAATAAATTAGGGCAATAATGGCATGTCAATGGGATTAATTAATATTTACCAAGCAATATTTAAGTATTGTATTATTTCTGTCTACCAAAATAATTATTCTGTTCAACCATTCCAAAGAATAAGTAGGATTATTTTACACTTTAGAGACTGGTCTTTAGGGAGTTTTATTTGACAGACTCTGTAAAGTTTAATTTTAAAAAATATTATTATTATTTAACTGTTTTTGCACTCAAATAGGATTAATTCCCTTTATCTGTTCAACCAGCAGTGAAAATATTATCAGCACACTTGTTCAAATCATGCTCCATTGTCCTAAAAGGTTTAGGAAAATAAAGAAGAAAATATTAGTTAAATGGGATCAAACTTATGAAGTTTAAAACATCTCAATTTTGGTAGCAACTCAATAAAACTTTTTATATTGCAGTCATTCTGTTTACTGGAATGTACACAGGTGAGTGCAGTATGAACACTGAGGCACTGCTGTATGTTTATAATACTGAACAAACTGTATTCCTCTCAGTTTTAATACAGACCCCGTTTGTAAAGAAAATTATGTTGAAAGTATAGGAAAAATCTTCTTAACTTCTAGTCATATTTATAATGTGGTGGTCAGAAAACAAAAATAGGAATAACATAATGGTTGAATTTTATTGCCTAAAAAACCCAAACAAAACATAAATGAAATAAATAGTCAAGGGCAGAGTGGATTAGGCAGTGAGTGTGTTTTTAACAAAGCTTTTCCAGCTCTTGGCACCTTCATCATCATCATCATCTGCGGACAATGTATCCCGGTGGTGGGACAGTGCCTCACCAGGGTGTGAGTGCAGTGCTTTCAGAGAGTTTTCTCAATGGTGACAAAGGCCTTCAGGATGCTCTTTCCTCCTGTGCCTGAGCTCTTGGAGCTGCTGCTCTGTGTTGGCTCATGCCTGAGCCTCTCCCTGGTGATGCCAGCAGGGGAGCCAGAGCCCTGGTCCGCACTCGTGGCTCTGGTTCCCCATGCAGATGGCACCTCACTTTCAGAGCACGATATCCACCTCCCTGGGTTTGCCCCAGTCAGGCTCACAGGGCTTGGTTTGTCTTGAGCAACCCAGACCCAAACTAAAGGTTCCCCATGTGGAGATGTGATAGGACAAAACTCTATCCAGGTCCCATGTGACATCAATCTTCTTTTTGTGTCTCCTTCTCCTGTTTTCTTTGAGAATGATATATCCCCTCCACAGGTCCTACACTTCTGCTGACAAGCAGATGGGTGTGACTGCAATCACACAACTTATTGCTTCTTCCAACAGTGTTGTATAAACTAACAGGAAAAAAAAATATATAAAAGCAAATCCTTTCTTTCCTGTTCCTTACTGAAACATTAAGGAAGTGCAAGGAGGCAGGGGACAACTTCCACACCCAAGTCAGTGTAATCAGCCCTGTGCAACTTCAAAGACAGATTTTTTGAGATATAGCTGGTGTACGGTAGCCATGCCAATAAATCTTCAGGGCCCACCACTATTTGATTACCTACCCTCTTTTCTGAATTTAGCAAATGTTAGGCACTGGAAAAATACCTGATTCATACTCATTAAAGAGACCAAGCAAAATTTGTGTGAATTAACTGTAATTCTGTACTAATCTCTAACAGAAATAGGATTTTAGTAAACATCTGTGCTCAGAAGTAATTTAGAGGTTAAGAAAAATGTTTCCCAAGCACAGCTACAGGACCTAAGAGAACTTTGATTACAGCTAATTTGACAAAGGAGCTGTGACAGAATATGGATTGCTTGAGAAGGAGCCTGCTTTTTTGCTCCTTGTGAAATTGGTGCATTATAAATTGCCTTGCCTGGTGATTATCAAATCTTTCTTTCAGTTTCTTAACTTGACAGAGGTTTTCAGGAACTAATGGACCTGCCTAAGACAAACAAATAACACAGGCAGGACTCCAGCCTCTCATCTACCACAGGTCAGAGGGACCAAATTGCAACATCTCCCTGCCGGCTGCCATTGAGGATTCACAGTTCTGAGAAACTCAGCTCCTCACTGGGGGATTGGGGAAGACCCTGTACACTGTTCTCAAAGATGTGCTACTGACAGCACACTGACAGGATAACCAGTAAAAAGGATTATAACAGAGGGTATTTCTGTAGGAAATTCAAGTCAGTTAAAGCACTTGCCGCAGAAGAAATTGCACTTACTGCAAAGTAACTCATAAGTAGACCTTAAAAATAGGAAAGCAGTC
>JAWWES010000001.1:14316160-14354657 GCA_035583135.1 Lophotriccus pileatus
TTATCCTGACCTAGGGAAGAAAACAAATTACAGTGAAAGAAAATTGCCAACCAATCATGGCAGTTCTTTCTGTCCCTGTATCCACCAGCCACCACTCCTGCAGGCAATGGAAGCTGCTCTCACACCTCTGGTTGTTCAGTTTCTTACAGCAGCAATGCTTCTCTCCCCTTTGTCCCTGTCACAAGACGAGGTCTCCTGATTTGTCATTGCTGCATATATTTTGTATCAGAAGTTAAATATAAACAGCTTTTTGCTCTTCCACTCTCTGGTTACCTTTGATGATTTTTCCCTTCTTTTCCTGTGTTTTTAGAGTGCTATTGAATGTAACATTTGGAAGTAAACGTCCACTGAAAAGGCACAGAGACTAATTAAAATTTCTCAGTCAGGGAATACTAATTGTAAGAGAAGTTTAAAAATAAAATCACAAAAAGAAGGTAAAATTCTACTAAGACTTTATTTCTTCTAGTTTTTTGTACAAGTTCAAAAATTACTTTCAATTCAACCCTCAAATAAAGATTGTATTTCTCAGTGACTGATTAGTGAAAGCAATTACATTCTGAGTGCAAAACCCTGAGTATCAGGGCTTCAGAAATGTGTTGATATGAATTCATAGCATTAGTAATTGAGGAAAAAAATACACCCAGACAGATAATAATATGCAGACTATATTCATATTTATTTGCGGGCTAAGAAACAACACAGCAAAACTGATGTTCAGCTTTACACTGCCTGGAAAATCAGGGCTGATTATATTTCCAACTGTTGTTTAAACTCCATGACACATTTTTTCAGAAAAAAACGTAGTCAGAAAAGATATGTAACCATTTTTAAAAATTCTCAAAGGAACAGGGTATTGGTGAATTTATTACAGAGGTTTGAGGAGAAAAAACTCTAAAAACCCTCAAAGCATCACATTCTATTTCTATGAACATATTTAGTATGAACTTCAAACATTGTATAGGCAGGAAAAGTTTAATTAAAATAAGGAATAAACCCTGAATATTAAACAAAATATAGTACTCAAATGCATACATTAATTTTTGTCTCTAAACCTACTTGTATGCAGCTTGGAACAAGACCAACAGACATCCATAAGCAGAGAGCAAAAAATATGAATCCAAGTATTCTAGTCTAACACAACTTTCTTATTTTGAAAAGAAGCTTGAAAAAGAAGAGAACCTGACTGAAATGAAATGCCAAATTGAATTTAAATTCTGGAAAAGTAAGACAACACCCAAAGTTGTGAAGTCAGCTTTATATTCATAATTATCCACTGATGTCCTTTTTGACCCTGTCAGGAAAAACGCAAGTTAGGGTAGATGTGACCAGCAGTTTTCTTTAAGAAATGGAATGAAGACACTTAACTCACATGTTCCCTATTCAGGGACAAATTCTGGCCCCAATCTTGCTTCCTGTGTCATTGTTTCAGGATCTTATGTACATAATGGGACTGAGTCCTTTCTGAAAACATTTCCTAAAATAAATTAGTATTACTAAAATATTTTTCCACTGTATGTAATCAATAAATGTAAAGTATAAAAAGCTACATAAATATGAACACACAAAGCTTACTGTATTTTGGAAGATAGTAAAAATTATACATTTGTTAAACCACTATTGAGGCTTAGAGGGTCCCCAAGTGGCCCAAGGTATGAGTTTCATATATTAATTGGACTTATATGGAAAACCAGACTTGGGTCTCAAAGATTCTGCAATATTAATTCCATGAGATACATCTGGTCAAGATGTGGAATTTTATGTAGATGTGCCTGCCTGTGTGACTGACACATTACCACGTGGAATCTGATGAATTATTTCAAAATTGTTTGGAATTTTTTTTTTCTTTATTCCCTCAATAGAAAATTCATTTACTATTTGCCCAGAGAATAATGAAAAAAAAAAAAAAATCAGCTGCATCAGTCAGCTGCATAGTTCTGAAAAGGTCATATTTTCCTGGACTGAAGTCTTTCAGAATGGATTGGACTAATACCAATGGAATGGGTGACAGAACTTATTAAGTTCTCTGTCTTGGGTGAAATCCAGCCTGCCCTGCCAGCTTGCTTAACAATGAAATCCTTGTTTTCAGGGCATTCATAAAAAGTCTTACCTGCTGAATGTGATATGAAGTATTTTTTATATTAGAATGTACTCTTTTTTACCTGCTGCAGAAATTAGGAGTGTTTCAATTTCCACATGTGTAACATAATTGTATATCTAAATTGCTGTTCCATTTAACTAACAGGTATTGTTACATGGATTATATAAGTTACTAACATTTCAGTGGATATTTGAACAAATTTAAACAGAATTATGTTCTTAATCAGTATTACATTTGTTTATTTATCTGGAGTGCAAACAAGTGTGGCTGATTTAGAACAAGAACTGAAAGTTCACAAAATTAGTGAAAATGAAAAATAATTAGCCCAAGATATTCAGTAAATAGATGAGTTTCCATTTGCTAGTTTAATTTTTGTTCACTTAAAAAAAATTGTTAAACGTTTAAAGTAGCGGTGGCTTAGACCATATTCAATATTTACACCTGAACATCTATGGGAAGACTCTAAAGAAGGACCAAAATTACTACAATAATTGCACAAAACTGGGAAAATTAAACATTACTCATCAGATACATCCTTCTCAACTAACACAGTATTGAGGGCATAAAAATCTCAAACATCTCAACACAAGCTGGTTGGAATCCTTGATTCTTATCCAGAAGACAAGGCTCCAAAGGACTCAGTCTTGTTGGTATTCCAGGGCACTACTTGCCCACAGAAACAAATTTAAAGCTAAAGCTCCTACTGAAAGGGAGACTTAATTATCAAGGTGGAAATGTTTCATTTTGACATCTCTGGTTTAATGAAACATTGCCAAATGCAAAGCACTTTTCTGATAGATTAAGACTGTGAGCCAAATCCCAGGTGATGAAACCTCCGGATTCAAAAATCATACTGAATCTGGATGACTCCTCCTGGCTCATTGGAAGCTGTACCTTCATGTCTCAGTTGTATCATTTTTAGAGGGGTGTATAGAAAAATGTCTTCAGTCTATTAGTTCAGTGTTGCTTTGGGATATCTCAATATGAAGCAAGATTAAAAGTGTCTCTTTCTTTCTTATTATTGAATAAAAAGCCAGAAAATTACACCTTATCCATAACATATGTTATGGATTTTGTTCCTCCCACTCCTCCCCAATGACATTTCTTACACATTTGCCTTAGAAACAGGTCTGTAGATATTTATTACTAGGAGAGACCCGTGCCAGCTCCACCTTGGCCACCCCAAGCTCTGAGGACCGAGTTACCTGTGTTCTGTTGAAGGGCAGGTTCCTGCACCTGATCATTGTGCTGCAAGTTTCAGATCTCATTTTGATTGTTCCACCGTCCTCCTGCAAAAATGCAAGGAAAGTTCAAATATCTTGTCCAATTGTCATGGGATTAGATCTAAGCTCATGTTTGTCTCTAGATTGTTCCTATAACCAGAATGCTAGACCGTCTCCAATGACTGCTCATTTCTCAGCCTCCCCCTCAGACACTGCTTTATTCTGCCTCCATTTGCTTTGAAGGGAAGAAAATAATAAAAAGAAGCTTTCAGTCTACAGAGTGGGTCCTTCAATCTCCAAATCCCACTTAAGGACACGTGAATTTATCAATTGTGTCTCATCTCTGGAATCTGGCAAATTGCAGCAAAACACAATTTTTCCTAATACTAAGCTTTCAAAACCTGCTGCCCTTCCATGCTCTTTAGTGCCTCAAAGATGTTTTTATCTATCAAAAATGTGCATGATCAGGATTTAGTGAATGTGATCTGGTTATTATTGCAGATGTATTGAAGACAGTAAACTGTTTCTAAAAGGAATGTTTAGAAAGGGCAAATATAAATGAGAAATTCAGTGAACCAGTTTGGAACAGAAAATTGACCAAGTAATTTCTTCCTTTACCCTGAAGAGCTTCATTTACACCTGAAACACATCAAACAACAAAGGTGTCTCCATAGACAAATATGAAGAGACATGTTCTTCTTCTGTAGCTACAAGTAAAGTTTGCCAAATGCAAGTTATTTCTGATCTGGAAACTACACAGGTCAGTTCTGCACCCAGGCAAATGAATGGCACTGAGGAAACAGATGCTTAAGCATTATTTGACATTGATGGTGATATTTATGGACAACTCATTACAGCAGCAGGATGAATGGACATCTGCAGGCATCTGTTTGCAGAAAAAGGTGGTGAAATGAAGAGGAAAGGGCAGCTCTGGTGAAAAAAAGTGAAGGAGCAATAACTGGAAAACATTTTTGAAAAGGAATTTGAAAAAATGGAAAGAAGGAATCTGGTGTGTGTGTTGGGAAAGATATTACTGGCATGGTCTGTAACCTCAGCTCTTCAAAGAAACTACCTGTCAAATAGATGAGAATGGGGCTGTTGTTAACAGGCAGCTACAAAGCAGAGATTTTAAAAAAAAATTAGCCATACTTTTAATCAAAAAAAATAAATCCCACCATCTCACCTGAACGTATTTAGCAATGTCAGTGCTTCTACGATACCCCAATTTGTAACAGAGAATTGAAATATTTTATCTGGGCATTATGAAAGGAAGAAATATAAGCTACAAACCCACCCTTGAATATGCTAGGAGCATGCAAATATCACATGCAGTCACACAGCAGAAAATCTAATGTATAAAGCAGACTAAAAATTGCTTATTCAATACTTACCACTCCAAAGAAAAATAATAATAATAATAATAATTACATAATATGATAAATAAGTAAAAGTGTGCATCCTTGCTATACAATTTCCCTTCAGCTCTTATTCTTAGATGTCATTTAGAGAAGTGCTTAAGACTTCAGAGTAACAGGCTGGTCTGGGATTCAAAATGTAGCACTGAATTACACAAGACTTCTACAGCTTTATTCAGATCATTTTGTCACTTGCATATCTGTCTTTTTACTTTTCTTTCACATTGGGCCTGTCTTTTCTGCTTTTGTTATTTTCTCTCCATGACAGATGACATGTTTGTTCACATTCGACATCTAGCACAATGGGGCTGTAATCTCTACTGCATTACACATAATACAAATGATAATTTCAACCCTATCTTTTCTATTTACTTTTTCCTTGACTTGATTGAAATCCTGCTAGCAAAAATATTGACTCAGGAAATAATGTCTTCATTTTGCCACTCTTCTTCTCTCATTGTCTGTGGCCATCTGAGTGACATTTAAACAAAAACCAAAACCACCCCATACATAGAACTATAAGCAGATGTTTTTCCACTTTGATGTGAGAACTTTTTTCTTTTCTTGCCTTCTCAGCAGTAGTTACTCCTTTCACATGTGAGGTAATTCTTGTCCTCATTTCAATCTGAAAGATTCAATTTTCAATTTTCAATTTCAATTCAAGTATTTCAATCTGCAGATACAACTCCACTGATTTAGGATTTCTCCCTGTTCCTTCCCTGTAACCAGTCAGTGTCATTGCTCATCCTCCTGCTCACTTGCTTGCAGGCTGCCCTATAGTTTTCAAGGCTTCAGTCACTTCTACCCTATAAAGGGTCTGTTCAGTGACTCTGGCACTCTAGTTGTCCAGATATAGATATTTCTACACTTTCTTGAGATGAAATGCATCATATAGAATCACAGAATCATAAAATGGTTAGGATTGGAAAAGACCTCCAAGGACATGGAATCCAATCATTAACCCAGCACCACCATGTTCACCACTAAACCCTGTCCAAAACTGTCACATTCACACGTTTTTTTAACAATTCTTGGGATGGTGATTCTACTACTTCCCTGAGCAGCCTGCTCCAATTTCTGACAACCTTTTCAGTGAGGATATTTTTTTCTAATAATCAATCTAAACCTCCCTTGATGCAGTTTGAAGCCATTTCTTCTCATTCTATCGTTTGTTACCTGGAAAAAGAGACCAGCTCCCACCTGGATACACCCTCCTTTCAGGGAGTTATAGAAAGTGGTATGAAAGGTATATTTAGAAAGGTAATTCCTTCTGAGCCTTCTTGTTTCCTGGCTTAACGATGCCAGCTCCCTCAGCTGCCCTTGATCAGAGCTGTGCTCCAGACCCTTCACCAGCTCCATTGCCGTTCTCTAGACTTGTTTTAGCACCTCAATGTCTTTCTTGCAGTGAGAGGCCTAACACTGAACACAGGATTCAAGGTATGACCTCACCAGTGGTAGAGAATGTACTTGTCCTTCTTCTATGCTGATACTTTTTTGGGATGTCAGATGAGGTGAGTCATTTTTATTTCAAAAAGGGATGAAATTACAAAGTTCTTTGAAGAAAAACCTTACCTGTGCATGTACTCCCTTTTCCTTCATCATTCAAATGCTTGTCATGCTTCAAAAACTGTATTACTATGTGCAAACACAAGTGAGTTGACATTGAACGTGATATCTTAAATCAGGCATTTCCTAAACTTGAAAAAGCCCTTTCTACCCTAACATGGTTTCAGTATTTTTGCATCAAATTCATAGCAAGTCATGTCAACATTTATAATTTACAACTGTAGAAATATTCCTGACACGCTAGAAAATAAATACATTTTTATTTAGAAAATAAAGAAAAAAAAACCTCATAGACCAACCTCTTAAAAACATAGAAATGAATGATCTTATAAACCTCCACATTCTTTGCATTCTTGAATCATCCTTAGAAATGACAGCTAGCATTAAGCTTTTGTAAACTTGCCCCTGGTGGAAATTATCTCATGGAAAATAAATACAGAAAATGTAATTTTAAATTTTAATATCAGAGGGGGAAATGTGTGACATTCAAAGTGTGACTTTGGTTTAGACTTATTCTGAGAGTACAATATTATATTGTGAGGAAGAACTGGACGGTGATTCTTGAAAAAATAGAAGAAATAAATTATAGAAATTTTGAAACACCTCTTTAGAAATTTGAAATATACATTGATGACTTGAGCAAGAAACGTATCATTGGCATGAGCACAAGACTACAATTCCTTTTCACATATATGCATTGTCAATCGCTATGAAAAGTACTTCTACAAATAGGTTTTCATTCATGTTGGATTTGAGAGAGTGTACTTGCAATTTGACCTTCCAAGAACTCTTGTTCTTGGTAAACTCAGGTACTTGTATGCTTCTAAAAAGCAGTAAAATAGAAGCACAGGCATGTTTCAATCAAACTAATTGAAAAATTGACAAGGAAATTAACTGAAGTCTTCATACTGGTGAAAAATGGCCAAAATCAAGGTCAGCAGGTTTCAGCCTCCCGAACTTTTATGTTGATTTCCGTTGCACTGTTTTAATTCCTTTCATAACATGTAAGATGCAGTCATGTAATGACAAAAGAGATTTACTTCAGAATGCCCTGCTAATCTGAACTGGTAATCTAATGTGGATGCTCTCATAAGGAGGTTCCATAAGAGAAGGGAACTGCAAAGGTTTCACTGGGATGTGGGAGCCTATTCAGTTGATTGAAATCAAACTGAGAAGCAAAGACTTGCCTTCAAGGGCAGACAGAATCTGAGAAATGCTGTGGATAAAACCACATCATTTTTATTGATGTCAGACCTTGTCACTCAGAGTTTTAAAAAGCTTCATTATTCTAATTATTTTTAAAAGCCTTTTGGCCTTTTTTGAGGAGCTTTCCATAGGAGACCTCCAAGTAACCCCACCTCAAATCTCTGCCTGTTACTGGTGCCAGACAGAGGCAGGCAGCTGAAGGTTTGAATACTGAACATGTCTGGTTGAAAAACCTATTATTGGGAAAGTCAACAAACTTCACAGAGTCTGTGTACTTCACATTTATAATTTTATGCAAAGAATTTAACTGTACTTGCACTTCTGTAAACTAAAGGGTGTAATTTTACAGTGGGTTGAATATCCAGAGACAGACACGAGGGGAATTTTATTTATAGAGTAAAATATTCCCTGCCCAAAATGTGCAAAGACTGCAGAGTGAGAAAAATATTCCAATATACTTTAAAAGAGTCTTGTTTCTTCCTCGTATTTATCACTTATAATAATACTGCTTGTTGCCAGCAAGTATTGCAGATAGCAACAAAATAAGGGTATTAAATGTCCAACTCTTAATCCTTCTTGGGAGCTTATGTATGACAGTATTTGGTGCTTATTTGTCTAAACCCACTTTATGTGGCTTTTTCCCTTTTCCTCAAAAGCAAGAATGTCATCATTCATATTCCAAAAATTATTTAGAATCAAAGAGGATACTTTTCCATTTTATATACAAATAGAGGGGGAAAAAAGCCATTATTATCTGCAGCAAGGTTTTACTTTTCCTCATCTCAATATATAGAGAAACCCAGAAAGGAGAAGAAAGTAAGTTTTTAAATTTTGGCCTGAAATTTTTAAGTATCTACTCACTTCTATGCTTTCTTTTTCATTTTAGATATTTAATATTCATGTGCAAAGCATATACTGGAAAATATAAAAAAAACCCAAATACGGTAAAAAAATTAGTTCCTATGGACACAAACCCCAAAAGTCACTATGAAAAAACAGGTGTCTTGGGATTTGAAGGAAGGGTCTGATCTGTCAGAATTTAAACTGCAGAAACAGAACATGAAATGGCCACAAAAAGAGAAAATCAGTGACAGAGCCTTTTAAATATAAAATTTAAAAAACTTGTGACCTTGAACTGAACTGAGTTAGTAATGCATCATCTATACTTCAGTTTCTTCAAATGAAGACAAAAACAATAAATAGTTACATAATAATGCACAAGAATACAGATATGGAGATAAAATATAAAAAATGTGCAGATATTTTTTATAATATCAAAAATGATTTTTATAGCAGTGAAAAATACTATAACCCTTTATTACAGCACAAATGTACGATATTAAAAAGAAACAGGCAGAAATAGACTGTGAAGAAATAAACAGATCATTAAATTGAACATTTCAGACTGTAATTTCATTTAAAAAATAATATATTCTCTAAAAATATTTTCTTCAGACTAAAACTTCCCACTCCTTTGTTCAGTTTTCTGACCAATTTTGTATAGCTCTGACTTCTCTACCAAATGGCCAAGTATTTATGTATGTGCTAATCTTTAATCACATGGGAATAGTCCAAGATTTGGTTGATTGTTCTCCCTTGGTTCTTATTATTCACCTTTTTTTTCAAATATTTTCCTGATTGGTGACATCATCTTCCCTTTATAAAGCAACTATGAAATTACAGAATATGTATATGTGTTGCAAAGTAGGTCAAAGCATTTTCTGTGTTCCCTCTCCAATTCTGTTGTCTCATACTAAAGTTGTACACAGCCCACTGTGTTCCCATGAAAAAAAAATGTCTATTTATTTAGAGTGGCCTTGAGAATCAGAGACTATAAATGTGAAAAGTCTGTAATGTTATGCCTCTCATACATTTCTATCTCATCAAGATAATGTCATTTTCCAGATATTTTGAAACGATCTCAAAGACTGGGAAAAACTAGGGTATCTCTCCTCCAACCAGTTTATAGTTACAAGACCTATTTTCATAATATGTTCGGATAGCACTAACATTTTGTCATTGTATGGCCTCACAGGAATTCTTAAATGATTATCTAAACTCAGAAGAGCTGCCCATTTTACATGATGGAAAAAAAATAAAATTAAGCATTTCCAAGTTAGAGTTCTTATAGACTTATACAAAGATGTTTCTATAGTTACCCTGCTCTCCCATTTTTTTCCTAGGAATGGGAAACATCACTTAACTGTTCATTGCAGTTTATTCTCCTAGAAGATTCTAACATGATTACAAATGGAAATTGAGCATTAGTATTATTGCATTGTGTGCAGAATGCTCTGCTTTTTACCTCCTTCTCTTTAATATGTAATGTGGTTTTGATGGTAGGAACTGATTAGTTTTACCATAACACTCCAGTCAGCATTAGAAACTGTTGTACCCACACAATCCTTCTCTTCTCCTTTAAACACTTCCTAACAATTTTTCCCTTTGACTAAACAGTACATTAATTCCTTTATCTGAAGAACACATTTAATTTGAATAAAATGGAATTAGAAAATGTAAGCCACTGACCTTTCCTTTTTTATACACATATTTTCTTTTATTCTGGACATATTTTTAAATGATTATACTCAACAGTTACTTAGACACTATTATGCAGCTGTGAGTTTACTACTTAATGGTACATTAGAAATCTTCTCCGGCTGTTGCTCCCAGAGTCAGTATAATATTTCCCAGTGCCATATGAGAACTACAATGTATTCCTGGAGCCTCATTAAAAAGTTTAATGGTGAGACATATAGGTAAAATATTTTGGCAGAAATTCATGCATTTATCTTACAAAGAGGCCAAAATGCACGTGTTCCTATAAATGAATTAAAGTTTTTCAGAAGACTACTATCTGTTTGTAGCTGTGAAGAATAGACTAAAGACCTTAGGAGGAAACTTCATAGGTGGAAAAAAAAAAAAAAGGAACACATGAGTTGCTTTTAATAATTAACTAAAAGTCACATAGCATTTTGAATGCAAAAATAGCATATAGTATAGTCATATTAACATCTCATTCTGGTCAATAACATTTGATTTTGCCATTTACCAGCAGATCTCAAGGTCTTCCAGTTATTGACGTCAGAAAAGTAAATACCAGAAGGAGATTGACAAAGTCATTATCTTTTACCAGTTCTTCCTTCCTCTCAGAGGAACCTGAGAATTTACCAATATGAACCACAGGGACTGCACCTTTAATTTCCCCAGGGGAACTATGATCACAAGACTAATGAGAACCGATGGATCCAGCAGCCCTGAATGTCATGCAGCATCCTGGTGTCAAAAGGTCTCTCCTAACAGTTAAAATTAAATACTTCTACAACCCCCAAGTGGCTCTTTCTGTGAATGCAGGACATACAGTTTTGGCTGGAGAATTAATTTTCATAAACTATGTTTTCATACCTGTCCTAATCTACAAAGGAAACCTACAACACACCTTCAAAAGTCTGGTTCAGAAAACAGAAATAATTCATGGTCTGGTTAAACCAAAAAAAAAAAAAAAAAAAAAAAAAAAAAGAGATTGGGAAATAATATAATGCTACAAAACATTTTTTTTTTTTTTTTTTACAACTCACCACCACTTGAACCTTTACTTTGAGGGTGACAAAAGGTATATTTATCTATATTTCTTATTTGCTGGACACAGGAATTTTTCTACTTCAACTTTTCTTAACATTTCACTGAAAGTATTTGTTAACAGAATTGGGAAGATTAAGAGAAATTATGTTAAACTTGTATTGAAGATATCAGTACCTGTACCTTCATCCAAATAAACCATTGTAGTCTTTTGGTTCTACCACTGGGAATGAAGAAAAATGGCAAACTTCTTGCCCTTTTTTTTTTTTTTTCATTCTCTGAGACAGCTAAGGAGGCTTTTGAAATCCTCATACTTTTAAAGCAATCTGTAATTTTACAGCATTAGGGGAGTCTTTTCTAGTTTCTGCATTCTGTTCTATGCAACAAAAATCCTTTGGTCATCCATCCAAAATGTCGGATGTAGGTAGGAAATTCAGCATGCTAAGAACACCTAGGAAAGGATTTACAATTTTTATTCTCAAACTTCTGAATAAGGGCTCAAGCCAATTTCAGTGTTCATTTAAAGTGACTCTAAAAATTATACCAATGGTTTTTTGTCCATCTTCACTTTTGCAAAGAGATGCCCATTTAAACATTTTTTCCTAGCTGTTATGCAATGATGCTATAGCCTGCAATGATATGTTTTATCTACCCAATTTCTCTCTATATCCAGCTTCTAAGAACTACTATAAACCCTGTTGAACTATCACCTACCTTCTCATTATCATTTAAAGAGATTTTCTACCTCATAAACTGATTTCTGATTGCATTGCAGTTTCAGGTGTTATTTCTATTGAAATAAAAGGTCAGTGGTACAGACCACATAAATAGAAAATAGTCAGAAGTTTTTTTGGGAAACCTACCTTGTTTACAATAAAACAGATAACCCGTCCATGATTTACAAATTTAAGTTTTATAGAAGTAATTTTCACTCACTGCTATTGCATTTTGTCTTGGCTCTCAAAGGAGGCTTTGCTCAGACAGCTGTTTTAATTCCTGTTTTGCAGCACAGGTTAAATAGCCACGGGGTAGGTGGTCCCTGAGACACAACAGCTGAAGAAGAACTGCACTCAGTTCTGAGCTGGGTAGGCCTAATGTATTTCTGTCATCTTTTGGGATTTCATTTGAGGTTTAAAATATTTCTGTGCACATTATTTAATGGCAGAAACCTAAGTGCCTAGTGCCAGAATCATTCTGTTCAATGTAAAAAAATAGACCTATAATAACTGTCACTCATTCATCAATGTCAGAGTAAAAATGAACTACTGCACAAGAAGGGAAATTTTGCTCCTCTTGCCTAAATAAAGTCTTTGCAACTCCGAGTTCAGCTGGGGTAACTTGTTCATCAATGATTTTTAAATCATAAGAATGAAATTAAAGACAAAATTACAAGTCCTTGCTGCATCCAGTACATCCTGTGGCAAACATGAAAACAATTGATCTCCTGTCATTCTTTTGCTTGCTGGGGCCAGTGTTCCTGAAAAGACAGTTGTGCAGTGGGAAAGGTGTTGTGACCAGAATGGGTCCCTAATATAGCTGTAGATGCTGCCCTCACTGGAGTTCTGCACATCCCCTCTCCAGGGAAGGACACTTGGCCAATGCTGATCTGCCAAGACTTTTATTCAGCTTTCTGGGTGAAGACTGCAGGAACATAAACCACCACAGTCACTGCAAATGCAAGCTGCACTATTCTTTTATGAAATGCTACAGTGTGTGTCTTCATCATCCTCTTCACATAGAAACTATCATAAATTGACAATGTTTCATTCACTCTGCCATCTTTGGAAGGCCAAGTCCGAATTATGGGAGTCTGAAGGGCTAAGTCTTATATTTTATTGTGTCATGGCATCATAGAATCACAGAATGGTTTGGGTTGGATGGGACTTTAAAGATTATCTAGTCCAAACCCCTGCTATGGACAACAGTGGGGCCCACTAGACTCTGCTTTGGTTAGTCCCTGTGAACTTTAGGGACTTTGTCCCAAACGTCTTTGCTGTGATACAGCATTGTTTGTAAAGTTTTCATTAAGTAGGAGAAAAGCCCAGTTCTAACCTCATCCATTATTTTTGTTCATATCGTCATGGTTTAATCCCCGCCAACAATCAAACACCACACAGCCTCTCACTCACTCCCCCACCAGTGGCATCAGGGAGAGAACCAGAAGGATAAAAGGGAGAAAAGATGTGGGTTGAGATAAAGACAGTTTAATAGGGAAAAAAAAAGCCACACACACAAGCAAAGCAAAACCAGGAATTAATTCACTGCTTTCCACAGGCAGACAGGTGTTCAGCCGTCTCCAGGAGAGCAGGGCCCCATCAGACATAACAGTTATTTGAGAAAACAAAAGTCATCTCTTCAAAGGTTCACACCCTCCTCCTTCTTCCTCCTGACTTTACATACTGAGCATGATGCCATAGGGTCTGGAATATCCATTTGGTAAGTTTGGGTCACCTTTCCAGCTGTGTCTCCTCCCAACTTCCCATGTGCGCCGACATCCTCACCACCATGGCAGTACGAGAAGCAGAAAAGGCCCTGGCTCTGAGAAAGCCCTGCTCAGCAACAGCAAAATCATCTCTGTATTATCAACCCTATGTTTAGCATAAATCCAAAACACAGCCCCAATGAATAAAATACCAGCCCCTGTGAATAAAATTAACTCTACCCCAGCCAAAACCAGCACACATATTTAGTTAATTGTTGTGTGCATTCTTTTTATACAGAGTTTCAAATTCTCCACTGTGCACATGTGCATCTAACTTGAGGTAAATTTTTGCTTGCATCTTCCTAAGAGTCTTAGGATGAAAGGTGGCAATTTAGAAAATTTTCAAATAAGTAATAGTCATGAACATTCAACTCTTATTGTCAATAATGAAATGTCAATTCCCTGTGCTGTTTCTGCCAGGGAAGCTGAAGTAAGAATATATAATGGCTGCAGGGAGTCAATGTTTTGTCAGTTAGGTTCATGTTGTTATTACCATGAGAACTAAATATTAAAACCAGCTATATCTTATTTACAAAACAGTTGCTCCCTGATGAAATTTTAAAATGAAAGCTTAATTTTGCAGAAAAACTCATTTTATATTCACATTTCATACTGCAATAGCACAATATTTTTCAATTGATAACACAACATTCACTGTAGGAAAAATTCTATAATTACTCTATTAGTTGCATGGCAATGAACCAGGGGAAATCATAAGAAACTAACAAAAAACTGAATGCAAAATTTACAATTAGAAGTCCAACTGCTTAATGGAAATGTGTTTAAATTGAAGGTTATTATTGCTATTACAATGATGATGATGATGAAAACATATTCAGAGGTCATCAGATTCAGGTGATCCTTCTACTTCTTTCCACATTTTGTATGACTGAAAAAGTTGACAATATTCTGATGTAAATCTTTGCAAACTTCACTTACATCAAGAAAAAGAATTTCCCACACCAAAATGCACCAGGCACTGTCACAACACCAATAAAAGTGGATAACTTGCACCCATTTGACCTCTCATCCTTTCTTCACAATTACAACAAAAAATCCCTACAACCATTCTGCTCCTTGCTCTTAGCAATGTCCCATCCATGCTTTGCCCATTACCTCTCTCAATTATTGTCCTTATCCTGAATTCACCGTGTCCCATGTTGGATGCCAAAAAATGCAACCGTTGAGAGTCGATGATCACTAAAGCTGCTCTATCACTCCCTCTACTGAACTGGACAAGTGGGAAAAACATGACAAAAGGCTCATGGGCAGGGAGAAGTCTATCACCAGTTACTGTCCAGGGCAAAACAGACTCGACTTGGGGAAATTAATTGCATTTATTACCAATCAAATCAGAGTAGTATAATAAGAAATTAAAAAAAGTCTTGGGACGCCTTCTCTACCAACCCTCCCTCTGTTCGACTTCACTCACAATTTTCCACTTCACTCACAATTTTCCACTTTCTCTCACCAAGATCTTTCAGACATGAGGGAAGCTGTCAGAAGCTGCCAGAAGCCAGCCTTGTAACCTCCTGCTACCAACAGCTTGCAAGGCCAATACATTTAAAAATCTGCACTATCAGTTTCCATGCAACAATTTTTCCATGCAACATTTTTATACTCTCCTTTTTAGCTCCTTTGTGTTGTGTTCTGCTAACTCTACACATGTTGACCTTGTTAATAAGTGCTGATCAGAGAATCATAGAATGATTTGAGGTGAAGGGACCTTTAAACACCATCTAGTCCAACCCCCTGCAATGAGACAACCAGATCAGAGCCCAGTCCAACCTGACCTTCCATGTTTCCAGGGATGGGGTACCTAAAACCTTTCTGGGCAACCTGTTTCACCACCCTCACAAAAGTTCTTCCTTATATCTAATCTAAATCAATCCTCCTTCAGTTTAAAACCACTATCCCTTGTCCTATTTCTAAAGGCCCCACTAGAAAGTCTGTCCCCATCTTTTTTATAAGCCCTCTTTAAGTACCAGAAGGATGCAGTAAGATCTCCTCAAAGCCTTCTCTTCTCCAAGGTAAACAACTCCAACTTGCTCAGAGAACCCCGGATTTCTCAGATGTTTATATTACACTAACAAGACATATGAAAGTAAATAACATTGGAAAAGAGATTTGCAGCTGAGAAGAAAAACTCACTTAGAAAAAATATCCCCTCTCCATGAAGATGGCATTCTGGTGGGACCACATCTCTGCAATTCAGTTTTCTATGAGCATCCTTTAGTTACTATTAAAGTTTCTTCTGAAAATGCCAAAAAATGAAGTATTTGCAGTATAATTCCCAAGGCACCCCGCCACAATTCTCATGGCCAAATTCAAACTGATGAAAAGACATTTTTCTATCAGAATTTGTATATTTAAAATATAGTCATCTAATATTTTTCTTCTTTTTCAAAATTTATTAGCGTATACTTGCTTTGGTGGAGAGGCTTTGCTGGGCACCTGGCATGCAGCCAGGGTCAGTCCATCACACTTTGGAATTTTGATTTCTGGCTTTTCTCTTTGGATTTTACTTGAAATGAAACTTATTTTGCTGATGAATGAACCAGAGTTCTTCCCCAGCATAAACTGATTGAGAGATGAGTTTGAAAATGAACTGAACATCATCCTCTGACTCAGCAATATCACAGACACCAAAAGATGGCTTGACTGGCTTTCCCCTCACATGGAAATATTCTGAATGATTCACAGTCAGCACAATCCACTTCTGTATGTTGGTTTCTCAGCCTTCTTAAATGGAACATATGTGGTTCATGAGCAGAAAAATAGGATGTGCATAGAAAAGTTGAGTGTTTCTCCACACAGATCTCCACATAAAATCTGGTGGCTGTGTTGTGCCTTAGAGTTAGCTTTGGAACAAGGAATTCAGCTTTCCATCTGAAATAAAATTTTTAAATTTTACAATTTCAGCACTATGTGAGAACAATATTAAAACTAAGAAGAAATATTCGGTGTTTTCCTTAGCATGATTTCACCAGGGTAAATTTTATGTTTGTTTCAAGTCTTTTGTGATCACTTTTGCTCTTATATTAACACTCATGTAGCCCACTTATTTTTGCAGTCATTTTCTATTCCCCCAAACATGGCTTTAAAATAGCCTGAAAACACCCCATATGATCCATCTAGTATGATGACACATTAAAACATGATAGGTTTATTTTGCAACTTCTAGAATGACATTCAGTTTCACTAAGCAACAATAGTTGTCAACCTGAGTTATCTTAATTTATCATTTTGTTTTACAAAATTCGCATTTATGATATGGTGCATCTACACAGCAAGATGGTTTCTGTCAGTGTTTGAATCTATAAATCATAAGTTATTTCAGACAATTACAGCAATTCAGGGGTCAGTATATGATAAGTTGAAATGTGTTTTAAATGCAGTTTTCTTTATAATATAGACAACACTTTAGCAACTCCTCTCTAAAAGCTTCAATATCTTGATTTTACTTTCTATTGCCCCTGGCAACACAGGGTTTTAGAGAAACAGAAAAGACTATTTGAAAGATAAAGGGGAGAAATCTACAAGGATTTCACTTTTTAAGTCTCTATTAGGTTTCTATTTCACAGTTCAATTTTAAAAACTCTTTATTGAGGAAGATAGTAATAGCTGATATATTTAAACCTCTGACCTGATGGAAAATCCCTCTCCAACAGGACATAAAAGGAATAGCTCTGCCCAGCATGGTCACTGCTACCCCTGCCCTTGTAGGGGCAGGAGTAAGAGGAAAGAGAGAAGTGGTCAGAAAAAGGAGACTATACATCTTTTTAGCTTTGGGGAGTAGACTGAATGGTATCAAGCCAAAATCTGACAATGTGTTAGCATCAAACTTAGTTGTGTGAAAGCATGTAACTCTAGGTTTTGGTCCTGTTTGATTTTCTAGGATAGTTGCAGGTTTTGAAGAAGGCTGAATGAGTTGACATTCAGGACATGGGAGAAGAGGGCAGTCATGGCATGGAACAGCTCATTTGCTGGAAAGAAAGACAAAAGAATCTCCCTCGAAAGCAAAGTTGTCCAGGAGCACTTAGGGCCTTCACTGAGGGTAGATCAAGTGGAAGACAGGAGATTCAAACAAATGTAGAGCATAGTTGTTCCTCAGAGGTAAAAGACACAAGCAGTAAGGCAGAAAAAGCTGAGTTTCACTGAAAGGTGTAGAGAGACTCACCTCCCAAGAGTTCATTCATATTCTTTTCCTGTGAGACAGTTCCTAAATGGATCAAGTGACTCTGTTACCCTCCATGGTAGGGGATATGTGCACACACAGGTATTACAGGTCATGGCAATATACTGGACACTTCTTTTTTTTCCCCCCCATTTTTACAAACCAATTACTCCTCTTTTTCTGATAAAGCATTGTTTGTGTTCAGCACAACTTCCAAATTTCCCAAGCTCTTTTTGATCCAGAAATTTAATTGGCGAAAAATATCTACTGAACATTAATTAGTTTGGAGGGCAATCTGAAAGAAACCTCAGTGAGATAAATCACTTTCACCCTGAAGTGATTAATTATTTTCATGTCTAAGAGCCCATAATGAGACACACACAATAAACCTGTTTAGATATTTATGTCTTATGTTTTTAATATAAACTGACACAGTGCGAGGGCAGCAAGAAGTGCATTCCTCAGAATGCCAGATATCCAATAAAGGAAGGAGGGAGAGTTTTGAATTACATTAGGGAAGGATTTGTTTAAAAAAAACCCAGTTATGTGCAAGAGATGGGCTCTAGGATAACAAAGAGACAGTTACATGTGTACGAAAGAACTTTAATACTAATGAAAAGCCTAACATGATAATCCCCAGCAAAGGGGGAGAACAGAGTTCAGAGTGTAAAAGTACAGTGTTGTATTCTCTCCTTCCCATCCTCCAAGAGGATTTGGCTGACAAAATCCTGGAAGAGAAGAGAAAGCGTGAGAAGTCTCTGAAACCCATATCATCATCTAGAAGGAAATAGCAACATGGCTGGTGAAAGACTTTCCTGATGTAATCTTCCATAAGGTGACATGATTTCTTCCATTTCTTCAACCACATAATTTAAGCTTCTGCGTTGACTGCTTCAAACATGATAAATGAATTCACATAATATCTTATCCTGACTTCAGTGATTTCTGATTTAAGATATCCTCATTCCTAAAGAACTTGCAGCCTTTGTCAATTGTTATTTTTCACTGTTCCTTCTTTCTTTTTGTTGATGTTGTTAATGGATAACAAGAACAGAAAGTCACTGAAGCCAGAAGAAAAACTTCAATGAATTTGCTCTACAAAATTCCTCAAAAATAATTGAGAGTACTGGAATCAAGTATTATCAGAAGCACAAAGTAAGGCTTTAAGTAGCACAGGAGGAGGAATATTTTTTAAGTGCTAATACTTTCTAAATGCCAGGTTAAAAAATAAACACATTTACAAAATTTTTCTGACAAACCTTAACTCTTTTCTGGGTCATTACAGATAGGAAAGTAAATATTTGCCTTTTGGATGATTTAACATTCTCCCACTGTGTTAGAACATATTTTCTGAAGCAGTTTCTGCTGCATACACTCTTCTCTGATTATATTTTTCCCTTCATTCTGCTTTTCAGAATTTTGCTGTTTTGTTTGCAAGACTCTTAAACACTTTCACTGGAAATAAAACCTAGCAATCAACTTGCTACTAATTTATTTGTAGCTATAAGAAGAAAATGAAAAGTTTCACATTAACATCTTTCTGCTATGAAACACTTGTCCCAAAGTTTAAGCAGTTTACAAGAGCATGATTTTTGACGTCAGAACAAACGTTTGTGAGTGCTCAGAACTCAGTTTTTAATTAATTGTTCTTAAACCTCTTGAAATTTAATCACAAACTAGACAAGAGACATTGAGGAAACCACATAATGCCATAAAAGTATGTCTTATGTACAATATTTGACTGATTTAAACTAGTAAATTTCTTGTCCACTTTTTTTTTCCCACATCTAAGTGTTATGTGGCTTTAGAGATTGGTCCTTGAAGTCCTTGCCATAATCTTAAGAACCTCCTAAGTATCATTTCAGAAGACATTTCTTCCTGTTGTTTACTTCACTTGTTTTAGAAGCATTTCTGTGACATTTCCCAGTTATTTAACCTGAAAAAGTTATGGTTTTTATCAAAGTTCATTTTTTGTTTTCCTTTCGAATATGTATTTGTATTTTGTGAATAAACACCTGAAGTGAGACCCCAACCCCAAGACAAAACTGTAAACACCTAACTAGGGATAAAGTTTCCACTCTAAGGAAAGGGTATATTTCACATTTTGATTGTGGTGAAAAATTTAATAGAATTGAAACTATTGGACCAGTATTTGGCATATCTGGAAGCAGATTTAATTTTCCTCTTGAGCATGAAGTACAGAGAAGTACAGAAAACCAGACTGATAAGTAAGGAAGTTTAGTTGCACAGCAGACAAGTCATTTCTTACTTTGTTCAGAATTAATTTTCTCCTCTCTCTTGAACACTCAAAAGCTTTCAAGAAGAGATAGAGAACATGTATTATTTCCCTGAAATTATTTTAAAATTGAAATATCTCTGTAACAGTCCAAGTAGAAATCTTTTTAAAAGTCTTTTCCAACCTAAACAATTTTATGATTCTATGATTTAGTACCTCACAGGCAGCAGGCTTGAATTTAGCTTCAATTTAGCTTCTAAACATGCAGGGTCTCAGACCTGTCACAAAAGGTTGACTTTCTAGGGCACTGGCAAGCCAGTACAGAAAGGCAGAAGTATAACTGCAGAAAAGTAGTAACAACTAATTAACTCTTATAGTATTATTCCCATTCATTAATTCTAGCACATCCTTCCAACTTGGAGACTAGTTATACACATTTTAATTCTATATTACAATTGTGAATCACTGCTTTTTTTTGCAAAAGCCTGGGAAAGAATACTTTTAACAACTAATTCATCACTCATATGCCTCAAGTCAACACCATTGCCATCTGGATTCCCTTTGGACTCATGCACTGCAAGGTTATTCTACTGATACAGTTCACTTGGATGGCAATAAAGGTCATCTTGGACTGTCCAAATAGTCAAAAGCTGAGAAAATGGATGTCAAAACTTTATACTAAGCTGTGTTAAATTCATATGAAATTCCCTCTATTGTTGCAGCAGCCTCAGAAGACGTGTAGCAGGAAAAACATTTCCTACCCCAGTTCTCACAAGCAGATTAGATATGACCATGAGATGCTGCGGGGGTGCTGACAAACAGCAAAATTCAGGGCTTTGACAGACTATTTTTATTTTCTTAGAGACCTGTGATCCATGTCAATTAGAATCTTGTTAGCATTTAATGAGAGTTAAATGACAAGATCCATTATTTTTTAAACATTGCTCTATTTTATAAACAAAGAGAAATATTTCCAGAAGCTTTCATTCCACTCAGCAAACTGGTCTGGGAGAGGGAAAGATGATGAGAGAATGGATGACTCCTCACCACGGTTTATTTGTATAGTTGTTCATACATATTTTCCATAGATTTATTATGATCTAAATTAACAAAGATCAATTTCAAAGCTTTCCCTAACAACTTTTTTTGGTGGGTAACAAGTCCAGCAATTTTTCCCATATCCATCATATGTAACTATTTCCTGTTGTTTTCTTTGTTTTCTTATGAAGTGTTCTGAGCTGCTGTCCCAATGTGTAAATTAGAAACCTTTGAACTTCCAACTCCTCCAATCTCTATTAGTTCTGGGACACTTTCTAGGTCTTACTGAAACAAATTCCTTTTCAGTCTGAGGTGCAACACATTTGTAATTCATTCCACTGCTCCTCTTCCCCTCTGTCATCCACCTAACAAGCAATCTAAAAACATCCTTTATGCAATTTTCTAGAGCTAAATAGTTCTTGCAGAAATATGTCCCTATGTAAAATAGGGATAATGATATTCATCGCCTTTGCGAACCACTTGAGATCTTCAGATGAAAAATACTAGATAAGTATTATCATAACACACATGTTTTTCATACAAACCACAATCATAATGCAAATCAGATTCATTGTCAAAAGAAGTAAACAGTGAGAGCCTCACAAACACATTATCCCGTTGAGCAACACTCAAACATACTGATGGCAATTATTTGCAAAGTGGTAAGGAGAATATATTCTTAAAGAAAAATATGCTGAAAGTTTATTCATTAAAGGAAAAGAAAATGCATTTTTGGTCGATACCTTTCTAAATTTCTTTTTTTTTTTTTTCTGACAGAAAGAAGAAACTTTCAATTTTTGTTTTTCAGTTAGTCATCATTCTACCGTGGGGCTAAAATATATGTGGGTATATAGTAATACCTGTAATTACCTAATCAAAATTTTGGTTAATAAGGTTATCCTTTTTTAGTCATTTTAACTTCTACAACATAGAGTGGAGTCCTCTGGAGAAGGTCATAAGTGTAATGATGTCCTTTTTTTATACTGTTCAGCTCATTACCATTCCTTAAAATAAAAATAATAAGGAAAGAACATTGACCCTGAAATACATTCTGTGTAACTAGAGATCCATCAAGATTTTCAGTCAATAGTACTCTGTTACTTCATTATTCTCCCTCAAATTTTACTAACTGCAATTCGATATTTACTATAAAAGGTTTTCAACCATGTTTTCCCAGGTTTTCTTATTACAATAAAATAAAATTGCCTGAGATACATCAAGCAATAAGTGAATCAGGAAAAACTCACTGAAATAGCTTGGTTTGAAAGAATGTCTCCCCGTAAAATGTAATATTCAGTGATGTCTGTAATGTGCTGTAGAATTCACCAACATGCCAGCTGTAGGTTAATATAAATCAGTGGAAGTCTGAGTCAAGATGGTTGAATTGCACTATTTTTAACATGCAAGCAGGAAAAAGCAGTTCTTTGCAAAAATGTAATCACTGCATTTCAGTTATTCCATTGGCAAAACAACTGTGAGTCACAAATTAAAACTTTCATCTCAGGTCAATTAGAATTTGTATTTTGGCAACAACTCTGAAACAACCCTGCCAAACAAGTGAGTGGATGAGTGAACCCAGGGCTCTCTCTGTAGGACTTGAGGTCTTCTTTCATGCACAAATCCTCTGTCATAAATGTTCAGGTAAAACTAATTTATAAAGAAATGTCAGACATTTCTAAAATTTAGAGAAGCAGTTCTCTCAAAAAGTGCTCATTCTGATGTTTACAGTACAGCAAAGAAAAAAAAATATTATTTAACAACAATTATAGAATATCTGTATTTGTTTAATACTAAACTTTTAAAATATTTTGGCAGGTTCTGTGTCTGATACAGTGCAAAATTGCTCTAATTACTTTAGGATCGAGTGCACCTCAGCAAATCAACACTCAGCAGATTACTCCAAGCTGTGTATATGCAATTCTTACTACTTCACTGGGGTGATACAAAAGACACAACACAATTGTCTTATCTAAGATCAGAAGTACTTTTATAGCCTTCCATTAATGGAAGTATTATACTCAATACTTTGTTAAAGGCAAGAAGGAAACAAACCATATACATATTTATATGTACACATACATGTGAATAAGATCAATCTAATAAAAATTCATCAATCTAATTAAAATCATTAATCATTAGCCCAGTTATTGTATGGTTAATTGCCCAAATTCTACAAAAGGGCCTTAATAATAATGCCTTTAAATGGCCATTCATACACATTACTCTCTACTAATTTTCTCTGGTGTTGTGCTCAACCTTCTGAAGTCCCTCTGGGTCACAAGGTTGAAAAGGCCAATCTTCCTCAAACAGAGGTGTAAGAACTCTCACAGTGTAAATACACAAAAGAGATCTGATGGACTAAGTGAAAACTCTTTGAAGTACAAGTTCTTCAAGCAGTCAAAATTTGAGCATCCACTTCAGACTAGCCTTGACATAAGTCAAGACTTGTTTTCTGCCAAGGATCATTTTCTTATTATGCCTTTTCATTTTCTTTACATGGAAATTAAATTCAGAATCCTGTAAGAGATGGACTAATAGAAAATCCAATGATCAACACTGGGAAAATCAACATGAAAACAAAGCCATTAAAATCCTCACCTAAGTCACATTCAACATGGGTCAGAATATATCCTATATAATGCTATTTCCTATGCACCGAAAAACTGTGGGGAAAAATACCACTATTTACCCAATGCATTAATTGAAGAGTGGACTGCAGTGAGCCAGGAGATGAATGTGGCTGCAGTACTGGCACAGGCCATAAATATGGTTGCAAATGATTTTTAAATATGTTTTTTGTGTGGTCTATATCATATTCCATATATTTTATATGTCTATGCCTCATTATAAGATTTGAAAAAAGTTTTTTCTGCCTATATATTATGGTAGAGATATCAGTTTAGAAAAATATTGTAAAAGTAAAGGAACAGTCACTGAAGAAGAAAGAAATATAATTTTGAAAAATACAAGTACATGTGCAGTTACAAGTACATTTACAGTACTTTATCTCTCTTGAATTTTATAAATAAAGTTATATGACCACTTTCTTACACTAAATGATGGAAGAATTTTTGTAATTATTGGACAGTTAACATAACCACTGCATCAAGTTTTACACGCTGTTTTCTGCAATATAAAGGTTCCTTTGCATGGATTCAATCTTTATTAAAGAATTACCATGTGTTTCTACCAAAAAAATAATTCCCCTTGGAGACATGTCTATTGTCATTCATGGAGTACCTACCCAGGGTTACAATTTTACATTTTAACTTGCAGATCATTTACAAAACACAGGGGAAGCTGCTCTGACATGCATTAGATGAATATACAGTTAATGTGTGAAAATAGAGGCCAATGGGAGGTTGTTTTTCAGGAAACCAAATTGTTTTCAGTGGAGAAGATTTATGAAGTGGTCCATGATGAAATTTAGAACAAACCCCAAATGCAATACAGACTAATGATATTATGTTGCCTTAGTGGTCATATATGAAGTTAGTGTTTATCAAACTGTGTCACAACCTAGGAAAAATTATTTCAGAATTTTGCAAAATGATAGAAAAAAATCCAAAAAATGGGAAGCATTATATGTGAGTGGAAGGTAGAGAAATATATTGCAGCATTTGAAAAAGAAGTCACAGACTATTTCTTATAACAATATGATAAAAGAGCTTAAAACAGGAATAGAAATATTTTAAAATGCATTTACTTTAGATGGAATAGGATTTATTTAACAAATGTAGAATAATAAATATAACCATGCAAAATTTTTATTTCAATAATAACCACAGTAATTATAATTTATGTAATTAAATAAAAACTACATAATACTGCACTGACAGTACATGTTACTATTACACGACAAAATAACATTGTGGTTATATATATATATATATTCTTGGTACTTTAGTATTGCATTTATAAAAAATATTTTAGCACTCTTTTTTAATCATAGAGGTACACCGTCTTAGAAAGTTGATTATTATGAAAGCTTATGCTCAGTTACATATCTCTTATTGCAAGGAATTCAGTTTCACATGAATTTATTGAAGTCTATTGATATGAATTTTGCTCAAGTCTGAGATTTAATCAATGTCTTTAATGAACTTACAGGAATTCAAATTAAACTCTAGGAAATATTGTCCTTCCTTCTAGTTTTGAATTAATTAATTTCCATTAATTTTTTGCAGTCCAAAGAGAAGTGGTGACAAACATTAAAATGAGAGAATGTTAAGGGGTTTAAGGGCAGATATTTGAATGATATATAGAATTGCTGTTTAGGGTTTATTTTTTATATCTTTTTGCTGAAGATAAAACTGAGGCTTTGTCAGCTTCATAGAAATAACATATCAAGGCACCTACTAGGAGAACGTATCAAATACTTGGTAAATTAATTCAAAATCAGGAGTTCCTTTTCCTACATGAAGCTGGGATAATAAAGAAACTAAAAAAGCTTCAACTTTTGATTGAATGAACTGAAGAGCAGATTTAAAATATATATTAAATATGTGTATATTGAGACGACTCAACACTAGCAGCTGCCTTTAAATCAGTTCAGTTACAACTATATCACATCCTTGTTTGCCTCAAGATGCAACTGTCTACAGAGTGCTATACATAAATGCATAATTTAGGTATTATCTCAGGAACTGATATCCCTCATACATGTTCCACGAAGGCCTTTATTCAAACAGATTGTAAAAACAGATTTATCAAATCTTTCTTGAACACGTCTTCAAATGCTGAAGTCTTTTTTCCCTGAACCAATAAAAGAATGTTTATTTTTCACGGTTTTCATATGGTGAAGATACATTTTAAGAAATTGCCCTCTTGAGGAAAGGGAAAGTGTTTTTTTCCCCTTCAGAATCTATTTTCAAAAACATAGCTACATTTTTTTGCATCTCTTTAAGCAAGGTTGTCTCAAGGTAGGAAATCCCTGATAGCAGAAAATAAATTATTTTGTCTTTGTGTTAACAGTATTGATTGTAATTTACTCTGTCTTTCTAGGGCTTTGCATAATGGTTAGGTTAGCATTAACATTAATAAAATATCTTTTAACAACCAATCAATACTTGGATCACCACAATATCCTTCAACTGCCTATCACTTATTTTATTAGAAATGCCATTTTCACTCTTGACTGTACTGGACTATTTAATAATTAATGATGATTATCAATTATTTGTCTGTACAATTCCTTAATGGCATAAAAAATGCCCTTGTGCTTTGAAAACATTATTACTGTTTGACAAAATAATAAAATATTCTGGAGAGATATTTCTAATATCTTCACCCTCAAGAAAGGGAATCAAGTAGGAATTTGTTTCTGTTCTTTGGCTAATCCATTCATCCATATCCATTGTAAACCTTTGCCTTTGGAACTGCACTTGAACTCCTGAATGACTGTGCTGCTGGTCATAATAAGAGCATTGGCATGATCACAGTCCTTGCTGTGTGCCAGGGAACACAGAAGTTCAGATAAAGGACTCCTCAGCTTCTCCACCTCCAGGCCCCTGGTGATGCCCTGCAGAGGTTGTTCATTTGCCTAAACTTCACTGAGTTCCTGAAAACTTCTCCAGCTCTGGGGCCTGTTCCCCCATCCTCATAAACTGTGACTCCACCCATGCCCACCTGAGGAGCTGCTCAACTCTTCATTCTCATCCTCACTGCTGTACCCAGACCCAGCAGGTTTTTAAGTCTAGAACCAGCAGGACTAGTCCAACCTCCAGATGGATTTCTGCTGACTGGCATAATTTCTGATCATCTGTTCAGTCACAACTTCTAGAGTGGTACTTGTCAGTGGCAGAGACAGTTACATGGGCAAGGTCAGAAGAAACTATTGCTGCACACTGAGATGGAGCTGAGAATTTAAAGATGGGTCAATATTCATCCAAAATGAATTGAGCAATATTTAAAAAGAATTAACATATCAATCTCTGAAAAGAATAGGTATTTTCTGAGTTTTTTTCCCACTTTTTTAGGTACAAACCTATTTTGGAATGCAAAAATTATGTGTTGGACGCTTTTTATCACTAAAACAGTGGATATATTTTCCCCAAGTGACTTATTACCTTATTTCTTCATAAACTAAAGAAAGAGCAGCATTCAAGTAAACAGCATATTTTGGTATTTTGGCCTTAACAGAAATAACACATTATAATATCTAATTATGCAGGGGATGAGAAAATAACCTTTTTTTTTTTTTTTTCCCAGTTAAGCAGTAAATAATCATGCACACATGCCATGCATTTTAGCTTTATGATTCCACATAGGTCTGGAAGAATCCAGGTCCCAAATGTAAAGAATGACTAATGATAGGATTTCTTTGGAGAATCTGAGGGAACAGTTAAGACAACTTGCAGAGGAGTTAACCAGACCAAAGACATCTTGCAGGATAGGTCCATTATTACTTAGAGACATAGTTTAAGATGCACATAAATATATGGGTATACTCAGACTTAATCACATATGAATGCACACCTATCCAACCCATGGCTGCTCTTAAAGAATTAGCATCTTCTAGCCATACCCAGAAAAGTTAGATGAGATTGTGTGATTGGCTTTAATTACTATTCTCTTCTTGGCCTTGTAAAGAGTTTAAGAGGGGTAAGAGTCAGGACAAAGTCCAAACTCTACAAACTGGGTAGAAGATAAGTATTTCTGTGCATGAGGAGAGGTATTTTTTTAAGGATCAAACACTTTCAAACATGAAGTGGTTTTTGCATGTAAGTTTTTGTAGTATTATTACACAAAATAGTTGATTCCTGATTATCTACGTACTAGAAAGTGAGTTTAAAGAATATATTCCCTATTTCTAATGCTTTTTAAAAGCCTTTTTTTGACACAAGAAGGAAGTATTCTTACTTTCAATAATTAAAATTGATACGTAGCAAATGATTACTCTTATTATTACATGTCATTTCTCAGATTTTAAAAAGGAAAGGGAACTTTGGAATGTTTTTATGTCACATTTCACAGGTTTTCCTTTCTCCTGTTCTTGTACTTTTCATTTAAATGTAAGAGTATCAAATGTCTCTCTTTTTCCAACCATTACAAAAAAACTATGTGAAGACAAAAAAAGCTCCAGGTGATGGCCCACAAAGAAACAATTTTCTGCTGAACTGTAGTTCTCTATGAACTTCAAGACATATTTCAAAAGTTCCACTGAAAAGAACAATTTTGTATGAAAGGTATCACCTTAGAGTCCCTCATTTTGCCTCTAAGTTAATTTATTTTTGGATGCTTATAGTTATATCTTTTGGGTGGTTTTTTTTTGTTCTCATATTTTACCTCTGTGTTATTACCATGTAATTTTACAGAGATTAAATGATTTCCTTGTAATATAATTGATCAATGTTTTAAACTGGGTCAAGATTGACACTTTTGGGAAACTTGTAAAGATTTATATTAATTCACTTTGCTATGGTGACTTCCTTTTATTTTAGCAATTAGTAATCTTGGTATTTTGAAAATCAATAGCTACACAAAGTAATAAAAATGATAATAAAAAAAAGACTCTCCAGTATATGCTAAATTCTTTACTGAAGTTTTTTATCACATGTGGGCAAAGTTTGCCTCAAACTTCTTTGAGACAGAACAAAGAATAATCTGGGTGCAAAGGAAGCTCCTTCTTTGATACCAGCTGTGTAGCTGTTGAGAGATCATGACAATAAATAAACTACATATATGTATATGTGTATATATATATATATATATATAGTGTGTATATGTGTTTATAAAATATTTGGCCTTTGTTTAAGTGCAACTTGAACTCCAGAAGCAGAAAAAACAACCCTGGTTAATACAAGTACTGTTGTAATACTGCATATAGAATCTTTAATCTAAATGATGCTGAGAGATTATCCATCTGCTTTATAGATTACAATTTGGGAAGCACTGATTGTGGTTCTTGAATTGGTTGACCTCTCTGTGGTTTTAATGGAGAATCCTGGCTTTTTTTAATTACCTAGATTTTAAAATTGTTGAACAAATCACCTGTTTGCAGTTATGTATCTGTTACAAAGAAAACAAATGGTCTGATACAAAATCTTTTTGAATTAAATAATTTGAAAAAAAATAATATAAACAGAATCACTCTTCAAACTAATTGGAGCTAATTTAGATGCAAGTAGACAAAAATTGCTGTATTCAGGTGTCATTCAAATGCTCTCGGTTACCTGAATAAATATACAGATATGGTTTTACTCAGATGACTAATTAACCAGACATGTTATAAAATGGAAATTCTACCTAAATTTCATAGAGCAAAGGTTGAAGAACAGGTTAAATTCAAAGTTTGCTAGATCTCATTTGTGATGGAGGGGCAAAACTGTACAGTAAACACCTGCAGAAAGATGCTTCTGGAATGTGAGTCACTCTGTAATATAAACTAACTCTCTGTCAATTGCTTGACATTGTCCATCACAAATTTCCACCCCATCCATTCTCACAACAAAAAAGATGTTATTCTGCTTTTTTCAACTGAAAGAAATATGGATTATTCCCACCAAGAAGAGCACTGACATTTGAAAGTGATTTGAAATAAAGTATATCCCTTGATAAACTGATTGATGTAGACTGTGACTGTGGTGACAATTCTGTTAATTTCTATTTTGTAGAAACAATTTGCTAGCAAAGGATCATACAGAGGTGAATAAAGCATACCTAGAACCACCACTGCCTACTACACAGCACATCTTTCTTTGTAATTCATGCTGAAAAAACTCATTTTCATGTAGAGATTCTGGATGTAGTTCCCACAGTCAGTATCTCAGCTGAATGTTTCATTTGGAGTTAAATACTCTTGTATTTGAAATGAAGTCTTTAAATACACAAAATTTCTTGGGAAAAGGTGGTTTTGTTGTTTTTCCCCATCTAACATTCTATGATGTGACCTTTTGCCACTGAGACACGCAAGACTTAGTCCAATAAAGAATCCTTTCATTCAGGAAGCTTAGTGCCTAGGGGGTTAGAACTAGATGATCTCTAAGGTACTTTCAAACCCAAACCATTCTTGTGATATTATGATTGATTTAATTTTCATCTAGTTATTCTAAATACCTAGTATAATTTATTAGAAATTACAAAAAAAACCCCCAAACCAACAGCAACCACCAAACAAACAAACAAAAAAACAAATCAAAAAAAGAACAAAATCAAAAGTACAACAACCAAAAAAAAGCCCACCTGAAATTTATACAATTGTTAAAAAGTAGATGTAGACATTGATTGTCCTTTTAAAACATTATAACTAGGTATACACAATTATCTTAACTTTAGTGGCAGGTGTTTAATACAACATAAAAGAAATTACCAAGTTAACTTCAAAAAAGACCAGTAATAGGTTCACAAATCGCTTCTCAGTGAAGACGAATAATTATAAATTTTAGGAAACATACTGTTGAATTGACACGATTGTAATGACATCTCTGTAGGTGGCTCATATCTTGCACTGGTTTATATGCTGCCAGGAGCATAATGACAGCATTTGCACAATAGGCCTACACAAGGATGAGGTGGCATAATTGCAGCAGCAGTGAAGCATGAATACAGACTAATTAACAAAATTGGAACTGCTGCACTCATGCTCACATTTCATCTATCTTATTTCATTTACTTTTACACGCTTTTGTGGGCACAGAATTGCTGTGTTTGTTGTCTGAGTATTGCAGATAATATTGTCCTTTTGCTGCCTCCACCTTCCTGTTGGCTTGGAATGTATCCATTGCACAAGCAGGACTCCATTTACAGAGGGCTCTCCTCTAATCTTGCACTTAAGGTCATGCTATGAGAGCTCCATTCTCCCTTGCACAGGGAGAATATTTGTATACACACCCATATCCATATGCAAACACGTCTAAATACACACATCCCTAATGAACCTATAGATGGAGAGAGACTTTTTACAAAAGCACATAAGGGGGAATTGATAAGAACAGGCAAGGGGAGATGGCATCAAACTGAAAGAGATGAGATTTAGATTAGATAATAGGAAAAATATTTTTGACTGTGAGCATAGTGAGGCCCTGGCACAGGTTGCCCAGAGAAGCTGTGGATGCCCCATCCCTGGAAATGTTTAAGGCCAGGGTGGATGGGCCCCGAGCAACCCGATCCAATGGAACGTGTCCCTGCCCACAGGAGAGGGTTTGTAACTAAATAATCTTGAATCCATTCCAACTCAAGACATTATATGATTATCCCAATTTTGCCATTGGCTTAGAGAAACTATAAAGTCTATGCCTGTATGTGTATGTACATACGCATGTGTATATATTTATATATAGATTTATATATATATACAAAAACTCTTATATGAATCACAAACTCTTTCCTGTATGTTTATACACACAAAGTTAAAGAAAAAAAAAGGCCTCTAGGAAATTTATTGCACTAGTTAAAGTTATAAGAGGCGTTTGGAAAAAAAAACACACAAATATTCTGTGCTAAGAAGGAATGGTGATGCACACAACAGCTTCTACAAAATTTCTGCTCATGTTGTGGTAGAAGAAAAAATATTTGCCTGATACTGCTTCTGCAGATGAGAATTCCAAAAAAAAACCCCAAACCATACCTGACCATGTCATTGCTATTCTGCAGTAGATGTTCCACATCAGTCACTAGATTTCATGTAGTGTCAGCTTGGGGAAAAAGGTCACACAGGGATATAAACATTCAAAAATACATTCCTAAATTCTGTTCTAAGGATGTGTAAGGGCTGAGGAATACACATTCTATTAAGTACCAACTACTTGGTTCTTTTCAAAAAGCAGTAAGTTGGCACCAAAACCACTACCAATTATAGTATGAGGGTTATGCTTCTCCTTTTGCAGTTAGTGAGAATTTCACTGGGCTGCCATGACTTATCAGATATGATGGACAGCAGCTTAGCCACTTCATCTGCCAGTTGCCCCCAGACCTGTGGGCACATCTTGTCAGGCCCCAAGGACTTGGGTACCTTCAGGTTCCTTAAATGGTCTCAAACCCAGTCTTCTCCTACAGTGAGTAGTTCATCATTCCCCCAGTCCCTGCTTTCACCTTCTGCAACTTGGGCAGTGCAGTTGAAACACTTGCTAGTGAAGACTGAGGCATAAAAAGTGTTGAGTACCTCAGCCTTCTCCTTGTCCTTGGTAACAATTCTACCTGTATCCTTCCTAGGAGGACTCACATTTTCCCTGATGCTTCTTTCATTGTTGATTTAATTTTTGAGTCTTTTTTTCTTACCCTTGATTTCCTTGGTCAGATTTACTTCTGCCAGTGCTTTAACTTTCCTAACCATCTCCCTGGCTGTTCAGACAATTTCTCTGTATTCCTTCCAGGATACCTTTCCCTGCTTCCCTCCTCTGTAAGCTACCTTTTTGTGTTTAAGTTTGTCCAAGAGCCCCTTTTTCATCCATGAAAGCCTCCTGGTGTTTTTCTTTAAATTCCTATTCACGGGGCTGCATTGCCCTTGAGCCTAGAGGAGACAATACTTGAATATCATCCAGCTGCCTAAGGCCCCTCCAGGGCTCTGTCCTATGGAACTCTACCAAGTAGATCCCTGCAGAGCCCAAAATCTGTTCCACAGGGCAGGGAGCTTGCTGTGTGCCCTCATCCCTGTCCCCAGGACCTTGTTCCAGGTGACCATTTCAAGGTCACTGCAGCCCAGGCTGTCCTTGAGCTTCACCTTCCTCACCAGCCCTTCCTTGGTAAGGATAGTGTCCACCACAGCACCTCTCATCATTGGCTTCTCCATCACTTGGAGAAGGAAGTTGTCAGTGCATTCCAGGATTGCTTGTGCCTTGGCTCTAACAGATCTCAGGGTGGTTGAAGCCATCCTGAGGATCAGGGCTTGTGAACATAAGGCCACTTCTCTCTGTCTGTAGAAAGCCTCACCCACTTAGCCTTCCTGGCCAGTTAACACCCACTTATAAAGTCACCTGTGGCAGCCCTCCCTTTGATCCTGACCCTAAAGCTCTTGGTCTGTTCCTCATCCATCCCCAGGTAGAAGTTCCATGCACTTCAGCTGGTAGTAATTTGTAGTAATTTGCTGTATACATTTCAGATTTCAGCACAGACGTTGACATTCATTATTCTGAAGTAATTCATCAGCTCTAGGCATCAGTCTAGACTTTAGCTATCTCAATCTGTTCCAGTTTTCTGTCTGAAACTTTTGTTTGGTCACTTAGCAACATTTTGGCAAAAAAATTTAGGTCAACAGAAGGTTGATTCTTAGGCTATAAATACTAAAAAGATAAAGAAGGTAAAGAAGAATTTGGGATAAAACAAAGAAAAAAACAAACATAGAGAAAAACCCCCGAATATTTTAAAAGTACCAGCTTGTTGGCAACAATAAAGAAACCATTAAAACTTCATAGAATTATAAATGTCTTGGGTTGGAAAGGACCTTAAAGATCATCTAGTTACAACCCCCTGCCATGGGCAGGGACGCCTTCTACCAGATCAGGTTGACTAGAGCCTCATCCAACCTGGCCTTGGACACTTCCAGGGACAGGACATCCACAGCTTCTCTGGGCAACCTGTGCCAGTGCCTCACCACCTTTACAGTAAAGAATTTTTTCCTAATATCTAATCTAAACCTTCTCTGTCAGTTTGAAGCCATTCTGCCTTGTCCTTGTCACTTTATGGTCTTGTAAACAGTCTCTCTCCATGGTTCTTGTAGGCTCCCATCAGGTACTATTTTGTTGGATATGTCAAAAAAATACTGACCTGAGGAAAGAAAATTGTTTTCCAAAGATGAGAAGCAGGTGGTGTTTCCCCCTGAGGGTACAAGACAAAAGAGTTTTCTTTAAATGGGATTTTTTTTTTTTTTTTGACTGCCAAAATTGCAGTGTAATTTGCACTGACTGAAGAAAAATAAAATCATCAAAAGTGAATAAAACCCCAATCTTTTATGTAAGGTCCATTTCATAAATCTGTAAAATTTCTATTATATAATCTCAAGCAGCCCAAAGAAACAGGCAGAGACTCCCATCTTTACATTAGTGATGCTCATCAATTCAGCCAGAGCAACACTGTGTGCAACGGCGAAAGGCATCTCTGAAACAGCGCTGAATATTCAATTCCATTAATAAGATCATTATGCATGGTTTTACTCTGCCAATATCAATTGTGAATGATCATCAGAATGTCTGGGAAAGAAGGGCAACTATGCCACATGAAATGCTCCTGGCGTTGAACAGCACGGGCTGTCATAAAGGGACTTGTCTGAAGTCACAACAGTGGCTCAGCACAAAGACATCACACGCAGCGAGCCTTGGTCGTATTTTCCATTTTATTGTTTGTCACAAGTTCATTTTTTGCACTCTCGACTTGCAGCATCTGTTCTTTTGCGCTGTTTAACTCCGCTGCTGGATTCTTCCTCGCAGTCCTATAACCCAGTCACACCCCAAGTTGTAGAACAGTGGAGGGAAAGTTTGAACTACTTGACCTGGATAATTGCAGTTGTTTTGCATAAGATTGATTTTGGTTTTTTTTTAGAAGACCCTCTGTTGATTCTCTCATCATCTGATCTCTTGTCAGGGGTTCAGCTTTCAGTAATTATGAGAATCTTAGATCACGCCATTTTTTCTATTTTCAGCTTTTAAGACTTTATATGTAAAAGTCTATCTTTTCGCATCTCATTTTATTTAGAATCTATTTTTTGTAATAGTAACACACACATTAAATAATACATTCTGTATTATGGTCCTACTGCAATTATGAAAAGTATGTGTTTTAAAGTCAGTTGTCCACAGAATCACAGGATATGCTGACTTGGAAGGGACTCAGAAGGATCATCAAGTCCAACCCTTAGACCTGCACAGGATCATTCCCTAGAGTGACACCTCGCATGCCTGCGAGGAAATAAAGACTCCTTTCTGCCATCAACATTAGTCCTCAGTTGCTTACAGACATAGCAGGAAGCTTCCTTTAACCTTCTGTGCTACTCTAGCATATATTAAAATTATTCTGGGTATGAAGAACTGTAATTCTTCCATTCTAGCCGTGTTTCAGTGGATAATTCATCCATGACAATTTGTGTTCACGTATGCGAACATGTATGATACATATGATTAAGTTCCATCTCAATTAATGATAAGTTGTGTGTGGTGAGGAGGATAATTGAACTTTTGTAAATAATCAAAACTCAGAAGAAAAGAGCTGAAAGTCTTTTTCCTCAGTTGCACATAAACTAATTTCCAGGCAAATGGTAAATGATCAGGAATGACTTTGTACCTGTAGCTAAGACAGCCCATGCAAATATTTTTGAAAATTTAGTTATACATGCTTGAACATAGGCTTAGGAATTAAATATTTTATTAATTCCTGCATATATATGTCTTAATGAATACAATTTATTTTATTTAATTCCTTATATTTCTATCATGTTGCTGCTGTGCATCAAAAATACTTTGAAATCGTACCCAAAAATAAAAGACACCAGTGTTATGATTCTGGACATATAAGGAAAAATAGTTAGTGATGAAAAATATATGGCTAATGGCTAGGAAAAAGAGAATCAGGTTTTTTAAAATCATTAGTTCCACACTTTTTACTTTCACTGTCATTATTTAGGACACCAAAATATTCATTTATCTATCAATGATATTTTAGAACCAAGAGGTACCAGTAAGACAGCATTTTCTTAACAGTAAATGCTAACTGATGTTGGACCATTTGGAACCTTAAAAACGAACAATGCACAAATGATTATTTTGCCTTTGAGAGTCAAGACATTGGACTGATTCAACACTGCTCTGATGAATTCCATGAGGATTGAATGCTTCTTAAAGCCCAGTTAAATTTTATTTCTCCTTCTTTCCTTTGCTCCTGTCCCCTGCTACTTGTTCCAAAACACACTCAGGTTGGATAACTGGAAAAAGAATAGCCTTGTGTAGTGTGATGGGTTAACCCCAGCCAGCTGCTACACACAACAGAGCTGTTCACTCACTTTCCCCCTGCAGTGGGACAGAAGGGGAAATAGGAAGTGTAAAAGTGAGACAACTGGTTGATTGAGATAAAGTCTGTTTAACGAGTGAAGAAAAGTGGAAGCAGGAGGAAGTGATGAAAAGGCAATTTCTCACCCTTTCTTACAATCAGACTGATGCCCAGCCAGCCTCTGGGCAATGGCTGTCTCCAGATTAGTCTCTTCCCACCGATTTGTATTGATGATTGGCATGGAATGTCTCTTTGGTCACTTGTTGTCCAAGTTATGTCCCCTCCCAAACTCCTAGCCCCACAGCCCAGGGAGTGGGGCAGAGCGAGTAACAGAGAGCCCCAGATGCTGTGCAAGGACAGAACACTGGTGTGTAATCAACATTGTTTTGGTCACAAATCCAAAACATAACACCATGTGGTCTGCTGTGGAGCAAGTTAACTCCATCCCAGCCATACATATATGTACTATCCTTGCAGAGAAAATGGCTTTCAATTAGACTCCTTTTTATGATGATAACTGCTGTTAAAAATGCAATATAATTTCTTAATCATGTCTGGCTGTTTAAAAAAAGCACAAAATTAGAACACAGCATATGTTTCTAGATAAGCTAGGGAATACATTTTGAATTCCTGAAAGAGTCACAAACACATTTTTCAAGGGTCTCTCAAATGCTTTGTTCCCTACATCACTATTACATTGTTGATTCTCAATTTTTATAGGTGAAAAGTCTGAGTTAGAAATCTTTAGTGATGTGTTCTTCCAAGTATAGCAGCAACAAAAGTAAAAGAGTGAAATAAAAAATACAAAGTCCTATTGAGCAATAAGAATTGTACTGCATGTATAAGGCTGGCAAAGAGCATTATGTGTAGAAGAGCATCTGTGCAGAAGAAGATTATCAGTGTTTGCCATAAAAAGAATGATCAGCCAAATTTTCTCAGTACTCAATAAAAGAGCATTCAGCCTTCACTGTCACCTTGCTCAAATCATCAATTATTCCCTTCAAAGCAATGAAACAGAAAATCAAAATGACCCATAATCAATATGTGCATAGCATCATTCCCTCAGCTAAAGATAAGTAATTTCCTAATCAGTAGAATAAACAATCAAAATAAAAATGAAAGCCAGTGATGCTACAAGTCACAATGAGCAAGATGAAATAATAACACTCGTGCTGTGACAGAACGAAAACATCACAGGGAAATACTGAAAGGCTGTAGCAGACATACAAACCACAAGTGAAAACCTCCAAGGAAAGGTACAGTAACTCAGAGCAGCACCTAGACATTCAAGAAGAGAGAAGAATGACGAAGATAAGTAGTTTACCATCTAGTTACTTGCCTAAAAGAAAAAAAAAAGTAAAAGGGAAAGCATGAATGCTATTGCCTTTAATGAGAACCATGAAAGGTTTTTGTTTATGAATAAAATTGTTGTCACTGAAGACATGCACCGTTGTCAAGTCATTCATTTGCATAGTAAAGGTTTGTACTACATTACAGTCATCACCCAGAGCTTCAACAAGGGCGTATCTGTAAATATTATCCAAGGGATCATTTGAATCTGGCATGTCATGAAAATAGCCTGCAAGGTGAAGGGGACCTTACCATCCAGAACAAGAAGTTAACTGAGATGGAAATCAGTGGTAAGGGACTTAATATCCCCAACAAGACAGAGTTCTTTTATAAAGGAACCAGTAATAGCAAAATAAAGTCCCCAGGCAAACTCTAATCTCTATTGAACTACATTATGTGAAGGTCAGTATGTTCAGTAGGGAAGGGAGGAAATAGAAGTGTGGTCTACAGGGGCACAGAGATACAACTACAATAGCCTTGAAAAAGGCAATCTGAAATTACAGCAAGCTATTTAGGTCAAGGTAGAAGAGAAAAGCTTGACTTGAAGCATCAGTTAGAACTCACGGGAAGAACCAAGATGGATGAGGCCCAGTAATTTACCGTAATTCACTGTTTGAATAACCACCTTGATGTCTATTTCTGTCAAAGAAATTAATTGGTAAAAGTCAAACTATGCATCCAAGAAAATAAACCATGTGGCTCCTAGTTTATTAGCTCGTAGAATCAGAAATACAAAATGTGAATGTAGTATGTCAATAGGAACACTATTTTTATCTTTCCAGTGTTACCTCTATGAATTATCTTCATCACTTACAAATACTCTACTAAACTTCGTCTTCTAAGAGAATATCATGAGTCAACACGTGTTTAATCCGATTTTCTTGGTTATGGCACCTAACAACTTTCAGCTCACAGCAAATCCCAAGGGATTTGACACCTCCTCAAAAATACAATGATCAGAAACAAATCAATTAATACTTAACATTTCTGCTTCCTATAGAACTTGAGCTTGACATTTTCCCTTGAGAGTTAAAAAAGATAGACCTTATGCTGGCAGTCTGTACCGCAAAAGATATAGAAAAAAATCTCATGAACCCCTTCTCTCTGTCCCCAAAGCATACTCATTTTATTTTAGAACTGGTCTTTCAAGCACTGAAACTCTTTGCTCCCAGTTTCTCACACAAACTGTCCCTTAGCCTAACGATGTCCTTCCC
>JAWWES010000001.1:14354943-14407896 GCA_035583135.1 Lophotriccus pileatus
CTGGTCTTTCAAGCACTGAAACTCTTTGCTCCCAGTTTCTCACACAAACTGTCCCTTAGCCTAACGATGTCCTTCCCTAGTCCGACAGGATATGTCACATACTTTTTCTCTATAGACAATCACATATAAATCAATATGAATATTGACATCAGAACAAAAGGTGTAGCTGCTGTAATTATATATATATATATATATATATATATATATATATATATATGGAACAAATCTTCAGGAATTAGCTCTAGAAAAGCCTTGTATATCAAGCAGTACCACAGAGATCAGCTGAGGAGAGGAATTTTAGCTCTATATATACCTAAAAACTATCATCCAAAAATTATCCATTCTTGATACAAATGCTAATGTTTTGTAACATTTGCCCTAAAGTGTTAATACAGGATGACAACTACCAGAAAATAAGTTAAAATTATCTTTATTTTCCATACCTATATCAGTGTTCATTTGACCAAAAGTTTCTTATATTTGTCTAAATTAATTGTCAGTATGAACAGAGCATCTCTAAAAGAACGATCTACCTTGTGCCAGAGGGGTGCAAAAATAAATGGAGACTCCTGGTAGTGTCATTCATTAAATATTTTCATTGCTTCAGTGATGCTCATTTTAACTTTGCTATTATTTTTGTGTGGCAAGAGTTAACTTCCTCAGAAGTTTAAAGCAAAAAATAACAGTATTAAAGTTGTTGAAAAGTTACAGAAGTTGGTAGTTTGTAAGTTTGCTCAGTAAGTCTCTCCCTGTTCTCTCAATACTCTACACATAATCCATTAAATCTTCTATGTGGAGTACATTTCTACCAAACAAACACCAGATATTTAATGCTAATGTTCTACATGACAAGGCATTGGTCTCAAAATATATTGTAGGATTCTACCTGTTCTTTTCCACAGTGGTATTTAAAAAATAATTATTTTTCTCACACCCATAAGACTCTTTCTTGGTTTATAAAGGATAAACATCAAGATGGGTGATTTTTAGAGAATATGCATGTTTTTAAGATGTTCAACAGGCATTTTTAAGGTATTGTGGTGTTTTAAAAATCCAAAATTATTATATAACTTTTTATGCACCTCTATACACCACAAACATTACTGTCCTAAATTAAGCTAACATTTCCAAATAAAATCACAACTCATAAACGATGCCACATCTTTCTTTTTCTTTTCAGTTTCTTCTTAACATAATTTACACATTGTTTTCATATAATAAAACCTCTTTTTACTCTGAAAGGGAGATAAAGAGGCCCCACCACAAAAAAAGCCTACATCTTTCATGAGACATCAGGTATTTTGTGTTGTACTATGGTTACTGTATTCAGTGTATAATAGCTTCTGTTCCATGCAGTAAAAGGTAAGAATAATTAAATAAGTTAGAAAATGCAAAGTTTTATTTTCTCTGCCCCCTCCTTTTTAGTTGCTTTATTGGTGTTGGTAAATTATGTCTTTTGCCAGCAAGAAAAACATAATTTTGAAATTATCTATTAGTGCCATTATATAAGGCACTTTGAGATTTTTCTCAAAACAGTGTTCTACATCAGCTTGTATTTCCAAGTGTGAGTTATTAGCAGGTCCTCAATATGGATTTTAAAAATCTGTTCTGCTTTACAGAAAGTCCTTTATCAATTTAAGGATATAAAGCTACAAAGTAGGTTACAAAAGAATGAGAAAAACAATGTCTTTGCCAAGGAGTCCCCACAAAACTCCTTTCACTGCAGACATTGATCTCCAAAGTGCCTTAAACTGAAACATCGTCATAAGTTGCTATTCTCCTACTGCATACCACAGAGAACCAAACACCAAATATGATTGATTACCTTTCTTTCTCAGATGTTGCATAATGAAATGAACAGAGTAAAAAAATAATGAGAAAATATATGTTATACCATCAGAGACACTAAAAATAGAAGTGGTGTCACCTCCACCCATTGCAATGATGCAATGAGCACGTAAACTTGATCATAGGAGAATAAATCTCATCAAAGCAGTAATAAATTTAGTTAATTCAAACTCTGTATTTTCAAAAACAGAAGTCCCTTTGTGACCTAATGGAAAAGTTCAGAGGTGAGAATGGTAAAGGTAGCAAAAATGGGCTGTGAAGGGGCAGCCTCTGTGAAGAGCAAGCCATTTCCAGAGCAAGAAAGCAGAGGGAAGGCAGACACCCTGCCCCACCCAGCCACTCCCTCATTACCCTACCAAAGAAACTGGGGAGAGAATCACAGGGGCTGAAGTGAGAAAATCATGGCTTGGTATTAACACAGGTGAAACAAACATGACAGCTTAAATATGATTTGGCAACGATTTAGGAGAAGATACTAAAGTTTTCCAGACTACTACCTTTGCCTTTGAAAAATGTTATCACTGAATTATGATGCTATTTCATTATCTTAAACCTACAAGTGATTTCTTTTGATACATTAGACTCCAGCATGACATGTTCATAAAAAACTGCAAAGAAACCGTTTCACAAGTATGACTTGCAGCAATAACAATTCTAAATATGAACTCTCTCTACTTTTATATTCTACTGGAATTGGAACAAAGACAAAACCTGTCACAAAACTACATTAAAACCCCCCAAATTTTCTATTATTAGTTTTTTAGATGAAAAAACTTTTTACAAGGGCATGTTGTGACAGAAGAAGGGGTAATGGCTTTGAATTGAAAGACAGTAAGTTTAGATTAAATATTAGGAAGAAATTCTTCCCTGTGAGGGTGGTGAGGCACTGGAATAGGTTGCCCAGAGGTCCAGATGCCCCATCCCTGGAAGTGCTCAAAGCCAGGCTGGATAAGGCACTGAGGAAGCTGGTCTAGTGGAAGGTGTCCCTCCCCATGTCAAGGGATTGGAACTAAATGATCTTTAAGGTTCCTTCCAACCTAAATAATTTTATGATTCTGTGATGCATCATCATGGGTAAACCTGTATTTAGGCATTTCAGACCTAAAGATATTTGTTTGTTATTAGAGTCATCATTCTGTGTTCTGCATCAATGGTGTATTACATCACCCAAAACACTACGATGCAACATGCCAAAATTTAAATATTTTTTATCTCACAGAAATGACCATTTTTTAAAACACAGACACAAAGAGGAAAAATGTAAGTTCATTACTTTAAAATTAAATTACTTTTATAAAAAAACCCCACAGAAATCCCTGATGCTTTCATATGTATAAACACATTTTCTTCTTTAAGAATGTGGCAGGATGCAATTTTTTTGAGTGCCTAGAGAACATAAAGCTGGGCGTTTGTTCAGAAGCTTTATAACAGCTATAATTTTTCCACTAGTGTTAGTTTAATCTACTGTACTGCTAAAGTCAGGACTCTAAATGGCATGAGAAAAAACTCTCAGCACATTCGAATTCAGTCCTGTGCAAATGTACATGCCATAAAACATCAGTTTACTGTATGCTGATGATGCATGAGATACAAAGTCCTTACTACCCTGTCTGATCATATTTCACATTTTCAGTTGCATTCAGTTCCTGAATGTTCCTTTTGTTAAACTGTATTTTTTAAAGCAAATTATAATCCTGACATATTTTGGTTAATAATAACAGTAAATATATTTTTCTTATTCCGTGCGTTTCACATTTCCTATTTTTGAAAAAAAAATATTGTGTGCTATTTTACAATAAGAATATTTTTATTTTTATTTCTAGCCACTGTAGCAAAACTGATGAATTATGTCCTTTGCCGTTGCAAATCAAATCACTCACTGAACTTCTCATGGAGTTATGCAGGATATATGCTGGAAAAACTGTCTTCATAAACTTGCAGTCATGTAGCTAATTAAAAAGGACAGCTGAAAAAAGTTACATTATTCTAAGCTCTCTGCTCAAGTTTGCACCAGTTTCAGCTAAACAGCATATTTGAAACCGCAGATTGGATACATCACAGTAAAAATTTATCTAAGTAAGCTTGCATTTGTTTAACTAAATAAGACTTGGATTATTGTCCTGTCTTTTGCTCCTGCTTTGATATTTTTTTAGACTGCCTTATGCAAAATACAGTCTCCTATATATATCACTAACTCAGTTAGGCATCTTGATCTCTTTAATAAATACATTTATCCTTCCTGTAGGTGTCTCTTCCCTGGGCAACATCACCTTTTCCCTCTGTTTCACTTGTGGAAGTTGAATTTCTTTCTGAGAGGTAACAAGACCTACCCTGTGGAAGATATCTTCTCAAACCACATTACATCACATCTTACACAGGAGTAGATTGTTTCCAGCCTTACCACCTGGAAGGAATGTGTAGTTTATTTAAAGCATGAGGCACAAATGGTAATCAGGCAGTGGAGCTTGGCAGGGGAAAAACTCCAATGGGCATTTTTTCCCAGTTCTTCTGACCATGAAATTGCCGAGCCCAGTCCCAAGTCTCTGCATAGATAATGCCCAGCTGAGGCACTTCTTCAAGCAAAGCCCAAATAACTGGTGGAGAGCCTGACCCTCCCCATCCCTCTCATCTGTTGATTTGAGCATTTCTCCAACAGATGAAAGAAGAGATAGGATGTGAGAAGAAGAGTGAGGCAAAGCATGGAGTAGAAGGGGGATATGTTTCTTGGGGAAGGGACTTCATTTTAGATTCTTTTCTAAGCACCTAAACCTTAGTACTTTCCACCTCCTGTTTTGAAAGAAAAGATTGAGGTGTGGATATCTGAAGCAATTGTTTGCACCCTCAGTCTAGAAAATAACCTGGGTATCTGACCCTAAACTATGAATCACACTCCACTATCCAGGCATGACCACACTACAGATTGAAACATCTAAGCTGGCCTAATGTCCTTTGTAGAATTGGCTCAAATTAGTCATTAGAAAATGTGTTGCTTAATATATCTGTCAGGTCAGAATCAGAAATAAACCAATTCTTTTTTATTAACCTGTAAACTTGCCATTAATTAGGTTGTCTGTCTTACATGATTCTCACTTCTTAGGGTAAGATACTAAAAAGGACTTACAAATGAATGAGAACCAGCATGATCCAAGGTAATAAATATGCTTTCTTTTAAAATAAGTAAAATACTTAAAAAGAAAGGGCACAGGGCTTTTCTTTCCATTAAGGTGATGTCTAAGTTTAAAAAATAAATGGAAGGAAGACTGTCCAGATTGGAAAGAAAATAAATGCACATTTATATTTGTTTTTCCTTCTTTCATAATTTTGTCATGGATTGAACATTAAGCTGGAAATTTTTAAAACATTTGCTCTTTTTCTCATTTCAATATTTAATTTCCATTTTATTTTGTGCAAGAATTAAATGATCTTGAACCTCTGGTCAGTAATATTGCTCAGTGGTCACAACAAAGAAAACTTTTATCTCCATCTCTAAGCAAAACATTGCAGCAGTTCTAAAGATCAGGAAGATATGGAAGGCTAAACTATGCCCTTTCAACCAACAGAAGGGTCAGGAAGTACACAGACAAAAGGAAATGAGATAACTTGTCCATGAAACAGCTTCTATACAGTATAAGACATCATTTCCCCCATTTCTAATGAGCAGACAGTTTAGTAAAGCTATATGGAATTTAGGTAATCATTTGGAAACGCTCTAAAAAGCAGTGGAGAAGAAGAATCTGCTATTGAAAACATAGATGATGTGGTGGTGAGTGAACTGTGGAAAACAGCCAAATGACCATCAAGCCCCTCATTCACTCACCCTCTTCAGTGGGACAGAAGGGAGAACAACTTGAGAAATTCGTGGGATGAGATAGACAGAAGACTGCTTACCAACTACCATCCTGGGCCTATCAGACTTGGCTTAGGGAAAACTAGTTTATTTCCACTTAAAACAGATTTGGGTAGTGTGAAAGAAGAATAGAAATATTCAAATGCCTTTACTGCCTTTTTTCCATGATTAATGTCACACCTCCACTCCTGATTCTGTTGACTTGAGTTCAGCCCTCAACCCTACTGAGGTTTAAGCTGTGGTGGAACTCCTAAATCCAGTGCAAAACTTTATATTTAGGCCTTAAACTTCTCAGTCATATTTCAAATTTAATTGGGTTTTGATTTTTTTTCATTCTAGGAAGTTCTGTCAGCTGGAAATAGGTAGAGCAAGTAAGGAAGTTTTGGGGAGGTAGAAGATCTACTTGAGACATATGTTTGGTGTGATCATGACCAGAACAGGTGGCACAAATCTCACAGGGAAGCATAAACAAAACAAATCTATGTAAAAACTTAAAAAATGAGAAGTCAGGATTATTTGCAATAAGAACATGAAGCAGAAAGGTAAATAAATTCCCTTAAATTTTATGTAACTGTGTGGTAATACAAAATGAATTGGGATCATATCCTAACATAAAGCAAGCTAGGAAATAAACAGAAGAAGATGGAAGAGTAAATTTGTTATCAAAACTGCTACTTGACTTGTCCAACAGAATTACTTGGATCAAGGCATGACTAGGTGATCAGTTTTAAAGGGCAGCACTTTCTGACGAAAGACAGAAAACGAAAAAGAGAGTTTCATTAAAACTCAAAGATGTATAAATATTTGTGGTTCAAAATATGTAAAGAAACTGTTGGAAAACTGACTGCTTGCTACACTGCTGAGATCCATCAGAGAAATGAAATGAGGATTTGGTTATTGTGAGAAATAGAATCATTTAAAACAGAGAATTTGGGGGATAAGGAAGATTTTAACTGCCAGTTTTCAATGAGAATGGGAATCCAGGAGGAACCAGACATTCCTTATATTTTATTGATATCATTTCTAATGTAAAAAGCGATGAAAAACTGTAGAAGTGCTTCAAGACTAAAGTCTCTCTACTAAGAAAGAGAATGTGGAATGCAGTGAGTGAGAATGAGTATGAAATAATACAAACACAGCCTTTAATAAGGGGAGAGAAACATAACAAAATAAAACCCAATGTGCTTCAAGGAAGAACAGTGTGTTAAATCAAAAAATTATTAGAAAATTACCTGTGGGAAATAAGTGTAATAACTTCTGTAGTTCATTGCAGTACACAAGGACAAGCTCAGTTCCCCTGGATGCAGCATGACTACTTCAGTTTGTACCCCAGTTCACCTGACCAGGAAAAGCCAGTCAGTCAGTGAGTGTTCTGAGATCTAGGTCTACTCCTCAAATACAACTAATCAAACCATCTAATGCATTAAATGAAAATATTAAAGAGGAGCACTAAAAGAAATGCACTGACATGGAGGACAGTTGTCTGAGGACAATTAGTACTGCTTTGGAGTTAGAAAGGGCTGAGATTATTTCCTGTGATGCCTTCAAGATATAATTGCCATATTTTTAAAATTAGACTCTTGAAGAGAAAAAAACAAACAAACAAACAAACCACAAACCAGAAACAATCATGAAGTAAATGTTCTGTTTAAAAAAAATAAATAAATAAAATTAGCAAGTCTTCTTGTTGTCCTCCTCAAGTTAGAGAGAATATTCTGGTAGATATCTGACTTCTTCTATATAAAGATTCTAAACTAAAATTTTATTAACATATGCAATACCCATTTCTTACAGTTCTTTTACATTACAGACAGATCCATGTTCAGCTTCTTAATGATCCTGTATTTGAATTTATCTTTTAATGCTTTATCATCTACAGAGCTTTGCTGAGAACTTGTTTTATCTAAATCCTTTGGAGGCAAAACCTCTGCTATCCCTAATGCTTGAAGGCAATTAGGCAAACATGTGGCCCCGTGGCTGCTAAGGAGATTACACACAAGAACTACTTAAAAGCATGATAAAGTCATCTGTCACTACACAAAAATCCATACGTTGTTGCATGGACATTCAACAGTGAAAGGATCAAACCAAGGTTTTAAAATGATGCAAATGGCAGAAATACTGACTGAAGTTGCCTGCAGAAATTAGCCTTTCCAATTTTAGAATGACTCTGCCAAGCTAACTCACACTTTATAGAACTAGGCTTCTCTGGAGATGGTTAACTTGTAAGCACTGATAAGTTGCTGTCACCACTTTCAGATAAAAAGTGGTGCTACAGTGCACTTTTTCTTAGTTCAGTAGTCCATCAAAACGAGAACATGTGTATAGGCAATTAGTTCATTCACTTTCTTTTCTATTTTATAAACTGTTTCTGTGGTCTGCTTATGAAGTAGCAATAAGCAAGTGAGCCAGTAGATGTTTAGCTAGCCTGAAAAAAAAAATAAAAATATGGGAAACAGTCACACAAAGCTCAGCAGCTTTGAGATAAGCAGACACAACTGAGAAAAACTGAGAATGAGCTCTACAGAAGATATAAGAAAGTGATGTTTTATGGTTCCACATTGAAAGTTATATCAGTAAAACCTACATTGCAATTCCATGACTTGTTTCCATGACAAAGTTTATAATGAGAACAGCAAATGGTAAATATGAATCAATTTTCATGGTTAGGAAGAAACAAACTTTATTTATTCCCTTGGCTTTCATGCTGCTTTCTTGGATGGCACACAGTCCCTCAGGAAATTCAACTTAAGTCCATGGCCCAGCTTGTGTGAAGCTGAGTTCAAGCATTTGCAGGATCCAGGGAAAAAATTCATGTGCAAAATTATTGAATTAAAAAAAAAAAAGCAATATTTGTATGGGGATTAGTTTCATAAGTGAGGAGTACATTCAGAGTTTAGGGATTGTTTTTTGGAGGAAGAGTCTTTTTTTCTCAGATTTTAGTAGCAGTTTCCTAATACTAATAAGACTTTAGGAACTGATACTGGAATATGATTACTATGGACAATGTTTATTATTTCAAAACAATGTGATTATTTAAATATGTTTCATCGTAATGAATTTGTAAACCAAAACAGTAATAAAGCAGAAGTTATAGAACTAGTTCAGGATTTTTTTCCTTTACCTGTGTGGGGATGATGGATAGCTTTATTTCTTTTGACTTTGCTGTTCACTGTGTCTCTTTGAATAAATGCTGAACACCATAATAAATTCACATCATATTTGCAGGACCTCTGTCTGAGGCTGAAGGTTATTTGATATGAGACTACCTACCATTTCCAGAAAGACAATCTCTATCTCTGCTGTCTGTATGCCAATTACACTGAAATATATTAATTAGTTTATGTGGAATATGGATCCATGCTAATCTGGTGCAGAAACAAACATTTCCCTTCTGATATATGGCTTTATGAAAGGAGTCAGCTCACGTTGCAGAAATATGTTTCATAGTTTACACTCTGCCTTTCTTTGTTGTGCCACTGCATTAACCTTTTAGTCTTATCAGTGAACATTAGAACTGTTGCCTCCATTAATATAAAATAAAACCATTTGTCCTTCAATGTCAAGGAAATGATGCAGAATCACCTTGAATTCATGTACTGACTACCTTAAAACTCAGGCAGAAGTCTGGGTTATTCATTATACATACAAAAATGTACTTGTTTATGAAATTCTGACGTGATATCTGACACTACACTGGGAGATTTTACCTTGTCATCATTTTAAGAAGTAATCCTTTAGGTTGTAATGCTAAGGAAATACAATTCAGATCTAAGAAAAACAGAAAAAAGTTCTTTCAAAACAATAAGTATTTATAAAATAAAACTTAATTGCAATATACATAAGAATCCAAACAAACCCAGATGTGCTGAGGCAAACTATGTTCACCAGCCACATCCTTAACCCTCTAAAAAGAAAATCAAGAAAAGACTTTTAGAGTTTTAGCATCTTCAGTGCTCACACATTCTTCATTCTCAAGATGAAAACTTTCTTACTAGGCATGGATTAACTTTTTTTTTAACTGAAAGTTTCAGTGGTGAAATGAAGTGGATTTTCTAATTTTAGATACTGTAAATGGGTATCAACCCAAATGTAAATGGGTATCAACCCATAGCAAGACATGCATGTGGGATGTGATATGAGATATGACAGAGGACTTTAATTGCTTTAGACATAAGATCTGCAGTCATGATCTTGGTGATCTGAATTTCATATACAGTCTTGGCATAAGGTTCTGGAATGTGGGGGATGCAACTTGGAAAGGTTTATGCATTATGGCTCTTTCTATGCTTATTTTAAAAAGTCACATAGACACCTGTACCTGATTTACAGTATTGTAGAAAGTCAAATTTCTGCTTTTGGCTTCGTTCCCTTCGTAATGAAATATGGTCTGTACATCTGGAGGATACACTAAAATCAAAGTCCTACAAAACACTGTTAAAAGAGGTTTTGACTCATTTCTGTTTAGTATCAAATTGAAAATAAATAAAAAAAAAACCCAAAAAAGTATAACTTAGCTCATCAATTACCTTACATATTGGTTTTGACCACATATCAGAGAATCATAGAATAGTTTGAGTTGGAAGGGGCCTTTTAAAGGCCTTCTAAGCCAACTCCTTTGCAATGAGCAGGAACTCCATCAGGATCCTCAGGGTTCCTGTCCAGTCTGACCTTGAGTGTTCCCAGGGATGTGGCATCTACCACCTCTCTGGGCAACTGATTCCAGGTGTTTCACTACCCTCATTGTAAAAAGTTTTGTCTTTTTATCTAATCTAAATCAACCCTCCATCAGTTAAAACTGTCGCCCCTTGTCCTACCACAACAGGCCCTGTTAAAAAGTCTGTCCCCATCTTTCTTATAGACCCCAGAGCTGGAGGCAGCACTGCAGGGAAAGGGGAAGTGCCTAATACAATAATAAAGAAATTAACTCTGCTTATTAAGCCCACCCATGACTTTCCATTTATTTTCACTTTTCACTAAGCTATTGCACAGCGCAGAAAGGGAGTGTGAAAGACTGGTTTGTTATGACACAGGTGCTAAACCAGGATCATTTTTCTAAAAAACACATCAAAGAATTGTATAAATCTCTATGATTTTCTGTATTTCCCTCATTCTGATACAATTTACTGATAAATTTCTAATTATATTTCTCATTAAAAAATTCTAAAAAATTATTGATTCATGTACTTACAATATTACTATTTTTTTATGCAAAGTTGAAATTATGCATGAGATCTTCCAGTCCATTCCTCTCTACCAGATCATTCTTGACATATACTACTTTAATGATGTTTCCCATTAGAGGCAGCTCCAAAACCAGCTAACCTTGCCATGAGAAGTATTTTCTCTTGGGTTTCTTTTTCACGTTATTCTGGAACATTTTCTTTCCCTCCTTATTTTCACTTTGCTCAAAGGAATTTTTCTTCCTGCTGAACATATTTCCTCTAGAAGTATCTTTCTTCTGGGAAACAAAGAGGGATAAGGGGATAGGGTTTGGCTCTGGTGTTGTTTTATTTTGCTTTATTTTTAATCCTTTTCAGTTTCCTTATATTTGGATAGTGATAACAAGGGGGGGGGGGGGAAATACCAACAAAAAATAGTTTTGTTTATTCTTCTAGCAATAACAACTTGTTTCCTCCACTGTAGCTCTAGTAAATAAATAAAGCTACAAAAAAAATGTAATAAAGCTCAAGCAGCCTCAGTCAAGACTGTCTCTAATTAAATTTTTGGCTCAATTGTTGTAGCTGCTGCAGCCTTCCCAAGCTTCTCAATCAGTGAAAAGAGACTGTAAAAATTAGGAAAATTGAATCAGTTAGATGACTGTTTCTGTCCATGCCCATTTGTAGTTTTCTGTGGGAACAACCGGAGTACCTAGGAAGAACAGTAACATGGAATAATTTGGCAATTAATATATTTTACATGTATATTTTTTTTATCCCACAGAATTTATTATCCTAAATCCCATAAATAAAACTGATAACTGTCTAAAGGACTGATTCTGCACTGGAGGCCTGAAATGCCTGTTTTCACACCCTACTTGGCTGCTTATGGTCTCCGTGATGGCAGAGGAGTTACATCAGGCAGTTGTTACTGAACATAGGATTGCTTCCTGTGAGGTCACTTGCAGAATATACTTAACTGAAGTCTGAGCAGTTTATTCTAGCAGGCATTGCAGTTTGAAAAAAAAAGGAATTTCTTCCTTTTTTAAGGAAAATATGAACTGAAACAGATTGCTTTATTTGAAGGTAAGAAGCTAAGTAAATTACTTACAAATCAACCAGAGAGTATTTCAAAACTGGGGGTGGCTCGAGGCTGCTTCAAAACTTTAGCCATTTAATTTTAAGTACAGATTATTTCTCATTCCATTGCTACACGAATTCGAGTGGAAGCCTATTCTCAGGTTTCAAAAAACTCTGGTGAATTCTGCAAAAGCTAATAAGAAAAATAAAAAAGACTAATAGAAACGGAAAAAGATACTCGGGTCTCATAGGGCTGGGAACTATGAGTAAGAATGCTTGGCAGACAAAATTATGTCTATTTGAGAACTCACATACATGGGTAATTTACTTCTAACCTTCTTTCTAAGTTTCATTATTGGAAATTCATATTAAAAAAATAGAGAGTTAGTGTAATTCTTTTTCTGAGGATAACTATAGGTAATTCTTGCACTGTCGTAACAATCGTCTAAGCTTAAATAACACTTAGCTATTCCTACCTGTATTATTTTCTAAGGCTCCTGTTTTAAAAAAAAAGCCTTTAAAATACTTGTGTAGTTCAAATACATCTCTTTTCGTAGAGAAGTTCTTGTCAGAGTAGGCAAAAAAATACATAGAGATATCTTTGCCCAGAGAATAATTTTAATAGTTGCCCAAACTCAAAGAGTTTTCTGTAGTGAAACAATTCTTAGACAAATATTCAGTGTACACCTCTGTATTTGTGAAGGGTAGGTAAGAATTATCAGGAATGGCTGGCTGCAGAAGAGCTTGAATGCATCACAAAAGGGCAGTGCAAGGGAAGGGTCAGACCAAAACTGCATGATTTGCCATCAGTCTTTTTACACAATGACTCTCCCAGTCAGTTGCCAACTTTACCCTGAGTCCAGGGATTTTATCCAGTCATCAATTATATGAGAATTTTCCAACTCTTGCTTTAGCAGAGGTCTGGAATTTCCTACAGTCTCAGCTTCTTCAGTTCTTTTCATCACTCCACTGTAATATCACACATTGTCACTATTTCTAGAAATTATCACAAGAATGGGATCTTTCCTGCTCTGTGACTTTCTTTCACTGGGATTTTTTTTCCACTAATAAACAACAACAATAAGATAGAAATTTCCCCTATAAAATTAATTTTAATTATGATGTAATTAGTGGAAAAATTAAGTAAGTGTATAAGAAATGGCCTAATAAAAATAAATTACAACTGAAAAATAATTCCATTACTTAAATATATGTACAGTAGTAATTAGTTATCAACTTATATTCTTTGGAAGATATAAAAACAAATCCAAAATTTTGGGAAATAAGCACTTGCTGACTGTTTAAAATTTAAGATCATTTTTGTTTCATTTATATTTTGTGTCATTTAAATATAATTTATTATCATTAAAATGTTTCATTTTAATATGTATTAAAAGACACGTATGTAGATTGATTCACTGTATACTGGGCAAATTTATATAAGAGATTAGACTAACAGTTCTGGATGCTCAAAAAGACAGGACACTATTTTGTTAACTTACGACAGGTACTTCATAGATAATTTCCAGAGAACATTTTGATGGTAATCAGAAGCTGACAATTGACTCACCACACAGCTTTGTATTCTGAAGTCAGTCTTCTTCAGTTGCAATTGTGAGCAGCATATTGAAGATTGGTCTAATGAAGGGTCTCAGTTTAATTTATCCAAAACAGCTTTCTCAAGCATCATGGGGAGGTCAGCAGTGAACATATGCAGAGGCTCCTGAAATTCATTTTAAAGGCAATGTATGACCAGGAGGCCTCTGTTGCATGAATCTTGTTACTGCAGCTCGAGTCAAGCAGAAATACATTAAGGACTTTCTGCAGCGCCCTCACAGAGAATATTTTTGGCACATATTTATAGGACTCAGCAATAGATATTTTATTTAGGATTTTAACAGAGCATAACTAAGTTTCATTTCTGGACACTGACTAATGATCCTGAATTCTTTGAATATATTGTGTCCTATATATAATGCTTCAGTTTGCTTTGACCTCAACTGTCTTGCCACAGGGGGCAGTTTATAAATATTCTATGGCACTCTGTAACAAAATAGATGTGAAAGCATCTGCATAATTTCCGAGACACTGGACTACCTAGGATAATTTAAGATATTAATTTAAAAAAAGCTCTTCCATTTATAGGTGTTTTATAATTCATTTTTCTTCTTATGACAGAGAATTTCTTTTCTTTCTTGAAAACCCAATATGTTCTATAATAAAGGTTTGGTTTAACACTGAAAAATAACCCTATTGCAAATATAGGTCCCTAAGGTCAGCTCTCTTCAGTAGATGTAGGTCATTGTTTCTTGTGAAAGAGAATTATTTCTAGAATTCTATTTGATTTTAGAAGTTAAAAAGAAGTTCTGTGGTGATTTTGCAATCTTTCTCCTTCACAAGAACCAACACTTTACATGTATAAAAGATGTAAACCATTTAAAGAAAAAAAAAGCAGCTCTTCAATCCCGCAGAAACTGTGTTATCTGCAAAAACTCCAGGGAAAACTTTTGGCTATATTTTCAAAGGTCATTGAGTTGCTTTTATTGCTTCTGAGTGTAATTGAGCACCTTCCTCCATTCAGGTGCCAGTGAACCCAGTTTTACACCAAAACTTTAAAGCACTTTCAGGCAGTTTATTGGCAGTTACCAGAATCAGCTGCAGTTTGTTTGCTTCTGCTTAGCTGTGACACAAATGTTTTTAATTTGTACTTTAGAATCCTTAAATATATGGGACAGAGAGGTGGGAAGAAAGTAAGAGCAAGAAAGGCATTTGTAGACTTCTCACAGTTGTTGGAGCTATTGAAAGTGTTATTAAAGTCTAATGAACACCATCATCTTCCATGAAACTCTTCCTTTTTGTTTTGTAAAACCCTGACTTTTTTTTACAAGAGTGAGAGGTTTTTCCTTCATACATGGATTCTTGCAAGGATATTCCTATATTTTAAAAGGGTTTAACAATTACTGCAAAAAGACAGAGGTTCTGGCTCAAAGGGACGTTGTATGTTGAGATCCAATAAGTTTGACGCAGGGTTGTTGCTTTTTTTTTTTTTTGTGCATTTCATTTTCTCATAATAAACCCACTGCAAAGTGTATCAGTGGTGTTTAATTGTTCTTTTATTTACAAGATAAAGACTAGAACAGGCACTACCAAAATTAGATACCAGGCTTATTTTTTAAAAATAACAACAACAACAAAAAGAAAACAAACCAACCAACCAAACAAACCCCACAAAACCCAAACCCAAATCAAAAAATGTTACATAACAATTGTTTATTTATTTAACATTAGAAAGTGAACTGTTGGTCTGCAACTTGCATAACACATTCTGGCAACAAACAACATGAGCAAGTATTTTCACATTCCCATATGCACCAAAGCAAAGTCCTGAACTTAACGTTGCTTGAATTCAATTCCTATCAATGGCTTTGTCAAAAAGCAAGGAAAAGCAAAGTGTCAAACTAGTCTAACTCCAAGCTTTCTGTTATTCTAGGTATTCTAGGAAACTGAACATTTCAAAAATATAAGTAAAAAACATGGAAATACTCTCTTGTTTTTCCCCTTACCTGTATCGTCTTACTTTTCCAGGTGGAGCTTCGTAATATCTGAAGATGTAGGTTAGGTTAATATTGATTTACTAAGCAAGGTACCAAGGGCTTTCAGAGACAGGAAAGCATCAGCATTTTACTTCTAACTTAATAAACTGGAGACAAAGTTAGAACAAGGTGAGATATTGAACATTTAGTTTATCAAGCATAATGAATCAGAAAGATTGGTGAGACTAAGTGCCAAAAGCAATTACATGCAACATTGGATGGACAGTATAAAAACTGTCTTTTTCTTAGTTGCAAATTCTCATTGATTGTGTCTGACCTCTTCTAAGATTACAGTTTCCTCCAAACATCCTTTTCTGTGCCAGCAAAATGGTTTGTCATCAGAGTTCAGTGTGAAAATGAGGGCCAATGTCTCATAGGCAGATTAGGGAACCTGAGTTGCCTTAACACAGGTTACTCCTAAATCTGTCCTCCACTTCAAGGCTGCAATCAAATTCCTGCTTCCAGACTTTCAGAGCTCCTATCCCAACAGTGCAGGGTCTTGCTCTAGCATAGGAAGAACCATTTTCACGTCAAATGTGCAAAAGTACCTATGATAAGGAAAAAAAAAGATAACAATTCGTGCAAACCATGCATTTTTCTCCTGCGTTCCAAAGAGCTGTTAATCATAAATTATAAACAAAATCTTAAATTTAAAAATTATAATGCTGAAATCCTAAGATATGACTTCATCAGATGCTGGATGTCTGAACATTCATAACATGGCAATAAACATGTATTAAAAATTTATATATGTTTTTCATTAATACGCTGCATTTTTTATTGCCAATATGTTAGTCTGTTAGTTTAGAGACACATATAAAAGAATAGAGCTTGCCAACCAAAGAAATACTAGGTGGTTTCTGAATAAACTGATACTAGAAAATTTGCTCTACAATATGACCCTTTGTATGGAAAAATCTTTTCAAAGATAGAGAGGAGACCATTTTATATCATCTTTGGTACCCAAGTTCCAGCAATATATAAAAGATTAAAGAAAACTTTTTACAATGAAACAATTTGATCAAATTTGGAGCCTGGTCCTTCTGGCAAATGACAAAAAGTTTAAAAATCAGTTTTATTTTATACAAACATTAATTCACATTAATCAACTAATCAGTTAAGTAATTTAAGACTATTTTCTTCCCTTTACAGTCTTCCTCTTCTTTCAAAAATTCTCCAGCAATTTTTTAATTAGTTTACCCCAATTTAGTTTTTGAATACACTTTCCATTGTGGCAAAAGGATTCTGTTTCAAACACAACTCTTTGTTTTGCCTAGACCTCATTTAAAAAAGACTCCTCTTACATCATATCTTAGGACTTCAATAAATATAAAAAGATATCTATTTGATGCAATATTCAATTGCAGGGTTTGTTTCTTCAGATGATCAAGTTCCTCTAAATCAGAAGATAGCCCTTTCTAAAATTTGGGCTGCTTAATTGCTCAAATGAAAAATGTTCTAGGTATTTTTTTCTGACTCTACATAGATTTTTAAGGCTTTGAAATGGCCTTCCTTATTATACTTAAGAAAATAATCTAAAATATTTTTGAGACAATATTACAATAATATCAGAAAATAAGACATTACCTCAGAAGAAAATCCATTCACAATAAATGTCTTTTTATGACCGTGATTTTTAATTCTACGAAGACAAGTGTGAACAGTCAATATTCTTCACTTTCTGCTCTTGCTCCTGTGTGAAAAAATAACCATAAATCAAGTCCCATTTTTATGCTTTTCGAGTCAGTCTCCATTTTGTTCTTCTGGCATCCTTTATTACTTTTTTTTGTAAAGGTACAGTATGTATTTACTTAATGTAACTTACTACACATTTTGACATCCTGCCTGTGCCCCCTTTGGGTTACAAAAGTGTTAACAAGTTCTTTCATATTGGATTTCTGGCATGCTGGTATGAGCAGGTGTGACTGATGTGATGAAGTTTGGAGGTTAAAGGAATACTCTTTCCAACAGAAAAAGGTTCCCATGGATTTAAAGGCTGCCAAGTAACTGAAGTGGCATTTGTTGCTTAGTTAGCTGTCACGTACCTTGTGAGCAGGAATGATGCCATCCAACCAGATGGTTATAATGCAAATTGATGGCCAAGGATTTTGTATTTACAACTACTGGGGATGTCCAAAATTTTACTCTCTTCAGCCAGGAGGATCCATCTATCCAATGCTTCCATGCGCAAGATTAAGAGGATGAGGTTTCCCTTATGCTTCATCTCACAGCTACTCTGGATTAATCTCTTTGCCACTGTGTCCTTTTTCACAGCCAATGTTATCCACTGGCATTCCAGTTAAACACACCAAGCAGCAATAAAGCATGTCTACTATATGCAAGAAAAAACCCTGTCCTTCCCAGAAGTAATTATTTGAATTACAGAACTAAGGCAGATTACAAAAGCAAACAAAATGCTGTTTTCCACAAGATGTTAATACATTAAGCAAAATCACATCCTACTCACAGAGAACATTCTAATTTAATAAAATTTCAATACATTGGGATGTCACAAGTGAGAACCACAGAAGGAAGTGGTAATAATATAATCAGTCATGCATTAAAAAAGATCACATTGCAAAGATCAGCTCATCTAATTCTTTTAACAATTCCTGGTGGTGCACATGTATGTGTGCTTGTACTAATATTCATGTTTATCTCATAAATATAACAATGTTATTCAAAAAGATTTAAAAATTAAAGTTACTGAAGACATGGAAATGTGAAAGGCAGTTCTGGGAACACATAGAATGGCTTTTGAGCATCACAGACCAATATAAATTCTTGTAGTACATAAGAAATTAATTTCTTTGGCAGCTATTTACAGAAAGAAGTATGATTAATGTTATTGATGTCTGAAGAGAAGGTAAGAAGTACAAGAGGAAAATAAAATGTGACCAAGAAAACTACCATACCACATGTCATGTTTGCATTGGAGAACTTGCAAGAATATTAAAAATTAGTCATTAAAAAGATTAGGAAAAACAGTGCTACAAATTAAAAAAAAACAAAACAAAAAACAAAACAAAACAAAACAACACAACCCTCATTTAAAATTGTGGGTAAAAGAAGAGCATCATTAACATCATTGATGGTAGACTTAATAAGACCATTAATATTACCAGGGTAAGCATCCAAAGCATCAAAACTAAAGTGCATAGATCTACAGTGTGTTAGCAGAGGAAAAAGAAGCAGCAAGTTTTAGGATGCAATAGGGTTTTCTTACTGCCTGCAATGAGGAAAGGAAAAGACAAGACAATATCTTGATTGTTTTGTATTTCAAAGACAAGAAGGATTAAACATCACAGCAAAGAACAAAGGTAGTCAATAAGGTTTCAGGAAGAAAATTAGATCTGCTTTCACCCTGTTGGTTTTCTGGGACTAAGAGATACTGAAGACCAATAAAATATGAGATTGGACATGAGGAATATGAAAGATTGATAAATTTAAGATAAATTTGGTCAGAAGTAGAGTTTAAATCCATATAAGCAATTAGGTTCATTCGGGGACGACTTGCAGAATGAAAGAAGACAGTAAATAATTGATATAAAGATAAAAAAGAGAACTGAAGAAAGACAGAGTAATAAAATTCCAGAGAGCACACCATAAGGTTGTGGGAAAAGCATTTTTTTATAGAAAATAGAGAAAATTAGAATTGATTATATTCGTAGAAGCCTGCATGGAAAGAGGCTATTTGAGACATACAAGTTTTGATGACATAAATAAAGAGATAAGTTTGTCTTGATCATTAAACAGCAACTACTTTATAAATAGCCAGTAATATCAGTAATCTCAGAAGACACTTTTCCTCGACTTTTTTTGGCTGGATGAATAGTAGCTGTAAAAATGTAACAATGTACTTTGAAACTGTATAGTACATAGCTAAGTGAAGTTTTAGTTACTCTAAAAACAGGAAACAATATTACCCAAAAATAATTGTCAACATGTCAATGAATTTAGGGGAAAAAAACAAAGTAAGCAATTGAAATAAAAGAGACATTTTTAACAAGTGAGGGATGAGTGGACTTCCCTCAACCTGCCTATGATGGAATTAAATTTATACTAAGGTACAGCTCTAAAATGCATGTGATGGAACAAAGCAAGAAGTGCCAACCTCTGTTGATGAACTAGGTTAGATGGCCAAAATCTGCCTTAGATCTAGAAGTGTTTGATGTAAAACTAAGCGAAAAGGATTTCTCCATAAATGCTTACAGATCTGTTTTTCTTCACCAAAAAGCAAATAAACAAACAAAAAAAAGTGTTTAAAAACTTAAGGATTTAAAATTTCAAATTAATCCAAGGGACACCTAATCTCTTCTACATTGTTGATCTAGATTTTGCCACAAGGACATGAGAACAAAACAGCTTTTGCTTTCCTTTTTTTCTCCCATATAAATTTGAGTAACCCATTTTATGAATCTCAATGGGAAAAATCAGATTCAATTTGCTTAATTTGCAAACATGGCTATATTTAGGCAAAATACATTTCTCTGGCAGTTTCTGTGAGGAACTGTTTGTTTCTGTTTGTTTGTTTCTGTTTGTTTGTTTTTCTGGAATGTTATTGTATTTTTCAAAACTATTTTTTTTTCAATAAATAAATTCCTAGAAGAGATTAAGTTTTAATCATATTCAACTTTGGAGAAAATTTCCCACCATTACACTGATATTGGGTATCTCCATAGATGACTTTTTTTATTATTATCATCACTAGTATACTTGTGTTCAAGATAGTTCTGATTTAATGGTGGGTGGGCAGGGAGTGGGGTGAGGGAGAAGCAGTGCAGGATTATTTCCCAATCTCTGTGAGAATAGTCTGGAAATAAATGGCTTAATAAAGTAGCTGGTTTAAAAAAATGGAATAAGGGCAATACAGATTATAAAGCTTTTATTTTCAGATGGTGGAGACAAAATTTATACAGCATCAGATGCAGCTCAAAGGGTTTTTTCCAAGGTGTGAGGCACAGAATCTGTCTGTGAAGAGAGATTCCTCTTTTTTGTTCACTTGAGATATTATATATTTTTTAAAAAAATTCTTCACAGCTCTGTTGAAAAAGATGTTCATATGAGAGCTTTTTGCTGCAACCTCATGCACAAGTGGAAGCTGCCTGCTTGCTCCTCTGGTCAGGTGAGCTGGTTGAGTTTATCCCACCACCAAGAAGCCCATTCAGCATAACCTCCATCCACATAGAGATTACCTTTCCTTAAGATATGTTAAACTACAGATTATATTAATAATATACAGGCTTCTCAAGACCTGAGTACATGGCCCAAAAAAACAGGCATGGCCTTTTGACACCGTTAATTCCTCAATTACATCACGTTCTGCAAGACTTTGAATGCCCCATAGGACTCTGCTATATAATTAATGTATATAAAGATTATTATTCTAAGATACATGCATGTGTACAATACACTCACACATAGAAAATTTCCTAATAGACAATAGAAAATATAACAAAGAACCAGTCATAAAAAAATTAAAAATAAATTAAAAATGTACATCTATTGAGATCTGCTCCTTTTTCCTAATTTTGTGATCATGCCTCCCTAACTTCAGCAGTTTTTAACTGTCTTCCAGCTTTGAGCATGTTTTGAAGAATCTCAAGTAAGATGACTTTCTGTACCTTCTATTTTTTCACTAGTATGGCTCGAGAGTGTCTTTAATTGAAAATGTTATCCTCCCACAGATTTCTGATATGGATGCTATCAGAATAAGTCAGGAATAGCAAAAACAGTATAAGCAGCTCAAGGTCAGACCACGCAGAGGACAGGCTGAGGTCCAATCTCGTTCTTAACAGTTATTTATTCACCAATATCTGAGAGGTGTAAGGAGATCTAGACCAGCAGTCAAACTGGTAAAATTGTTTTACTAGTTAAAACTGGCAAACCTATTCATTAAAACCTCCCTTGTAGAAGTACAAACCTGTTTATCTTTTACACATTGTCTGTATGTTTTTGTCAAGAATAAGCTGAGCTGTGAGAAGAGCAACAGAAGAAGGTGAGGTTTTAAGCAGTGCAACGATGGAGAAGAGTTGACCATACAGGGTGGGATTTTTTGTTTGCTTGCCTGCTCTGAGGACACAGAAAAGAATTTTGACTTCATTAAGATTAAACTGAAGTCAGGAACATCTAAAAGTCAAAAGGAGAGCTAGAAGATGAGATACAACAAGGAGTGAAAGAAGACAAGGCAGTACCAAAACCCTTAATTTGTAAAAGAAAAATGTTGTCTTTCCTCAGAGGGAAAAAGAACAGTTAAGATTTACCTCATTTAAGGAATTAGTTATTAAAATTCAGCAGAATTCTTGCTTCTGAAGCTGCTTAGGTTTTAGGCTTGCATTTATCTGCTTGCAATATGGGCCATTTTTCCTTCTGACACATTTATGCATTTTTTTATGACAAGTAAATAATATTTATATTTATTTAGCACTGAAGCAATTATGTGATGTGGGCTGATAAATACTAAAAGAATATTTATCAAAAGAGGAATGAAAGCTACTAGGCTTGTTTTTGTGTCAGCACAAATTATTTATTCTGTTTACAATAAATATTTTTTGTCCCAGTCACCTGGGAAATCAGACCCAGCCACACATCAGTAGTCTCAGTAGCAATTATAAGGAGGAAAAATCTCTTTCTCTCTCTCTTATTATTACTTACCAAACAGAAAATAGACCATTTTGGACCATATTAAAATATTTCTTTTAAAAATTTAAATATGTGTATTTATATACATATATATATAGATACTACTTAGTCCTTTAGAACAACTGTTTAATAATTCTAGTTTATTATTATTATTCCTCATAGGAAAACCACAGATAATTAGACACAGAAATGGATTTAACACTTATTTCTTTTAAGATGTGAATACACCAATACCAGTCATAGTTTCTAGCTGGCCCTAACAAAATACTGTGGATTTCTGTAAAAAATTTTCTTTTAATTTAAGGTTTTGATATCTTCATATCAAATGATATGAGGATGTATCTGATTTTTACTAGAGTAAATAACTCTGGTTTAGGTGTGTTAGGAGCAATAACAAAGTACATGATGCACGTAAATCAGTTATGAGTCCTTAATGCACAAAGCCACCAAGACATTCCATTAAGACACAAGAAACATAAGATTCCTACTTGCTATAAAGATTTTATTTGTCAAAATAAGTGCAATAACTACTATTTAGAAAGCAGATACAAAATATAAACAACTCTTTCTTTGCTTTTCACAAATCCAAGAGAAAACACTTAAACTCTGCTGCATGGGAGGACAAAAGAACCTGATCTCTACTGTGCCTTTCAGGTTTTCACTCCACCAATTTGCTGTTTCTCGAGTGTGGCATTTAGAAAGCATTTTCTTTTCTTTTTAATTGAAATGCGAAGTACTATCTTATAGGCTCTCAATAGGATTAAAAGATTCACCATTCCCTCCTGCCTAGCCAGGTAATTGTACAGATGTACGTTAATTAGCTGTGTGTCAGTGTTTGTGCCTTCCACAGGTTCTGCTGCGCTTACTTGGCTGGGCATTCTGGGTTTCGAGGTCTGAAGGGAGAATATGGTTCACAGGAAATGTTCAGCTTTTAGTCTAAACCTTAGATTAAAAAAAAAAATAAATAAAAAGATGTTAATTCATATTTTTTCCTCATTTTCATCAAATAAATAATTCCAAGCAAGTAAACAAGACTTCATGCATTGTATAGGTACATTTTTATACAAGCAAATAGAGTGAGATAACTAGGTAATATTTCTGGTTTCACTGTTGTAGCTCTGTTGGTGTCAGGTCAGTTAATCTGTTAAACCAGATCACTTTGTCATTTTTTGGAAGCTTTCTTTTAATGTATACACTCAAGTTAATGACTTAAGTTTGACCAAAGGCAACTAAAAAAGTGAATATAAGAATGGGCATAATTTCACAATATATCAGGTCTTTAAAAGTCTCCATAAACAGTCATAAAGGGAAGAGTAAGACAAGACTGAACATATGTCATACTTCCATTTAGGTCCTGAGCATAGGCTTCTTTCAGATGGCATTGAAATTTAAATTTAGGTGACAATTTGGGATCAGGTTACAGAATCACTTTGAAACCCAATCACCTATTTATACACGTTTCCCATTCTTTTTTCCAAAGTTGCAATTTTGGGTGACATATTTATACGATCATTTAAAATAGGAGCTGATGACAGAAAATGCTAAACAATGTGGCCACATTTATGAAAACAGTTGGGTAACTCTCCAGAAATAAAAATAAACATACTCTTATTATCTTTATATTTGGGAACAGGTCACAGATGGAGTGTTCATGTCTTGAGGGACTTCATTATTTACTCACCAAAATAGGACAATTTGTACTGAAAATTTTAAGGTGAATCTGCTTATGTATTTGCTGTGTTTGATAACACTGGAGCAGTTGGTGAGAAAGAAATAAATTAGGCATTGGAAATTACTTTGTACCAGCTTTAGAAAATTGTACTTCAAAAATCAGCTTCAAAAATCAAAAATCCCTCAAAAGTCTGGAATCAGTGGTGATCAAACGCTCCTTGAAAACTAGTCACATACTTCTCAGTTCCACTTCTTTCTATTTGTTTTCCCTATTTGTATCATCTGCTTTCACCTCCTGGGTTTTTTCCCCAAGGTTTTTATTGTATTATTTCTACTCCCAGCCATAATCAGTGCTCAACATTTCTGCTAATCTTTCTATTCCTGTATGGGCTGAGTTATGCATTTCACTTTACCCATGGTGAGCAACCCCCTTTGAAGACAATGCTCATAAAATCACTTTAGATCTCTACGGGCCTTGTGGGATGACAAAAAATTACAGAAGGTCTGGCCTGAACTTGGCAGAAGTCTATTATCTGTGTCAGCCTAATCCTGTACCTTCATGAAGGGGTCTGTCATAAATGGTCAATATACAAGTGGGAATATTTTTGTCCTAATGAGTTATTATTTTTATAAGGATTTATTCTTACAGGTAGCTCAAGAGAAAATAATACAAAGCAACATATAAAGGGGATGATTTAAACATTAATCCACACGTGTGTGGCATGAATTTGGAATGAAGGTGTTTTTTACCTATTTTTCTTTAGTTAATTCAGGAATGAACAATGATACTACCAATAAAGGCTGTCTTCATGAAAAGTTTAAGTTTTTCCAACCCTATTCCAAATTCACATGAGTCCCTACTGTTAGAAACTGGTCAGGCAGTTGAACTAAATGGTTGTTGTATGTTCCCTAGAACAGAAATAGTCTATTCTAAACTGCTAAGTTATATCAGTGTAATATCTCAGTCCTTTTTATATGTCCCATCTCTGAACAATTCAACATGTAGAGGAAAGAACTTAAAATATTCTAAAAAGTTAAGCATGGTGAAGATCTTCCAATGGGGTGAGTGTAGGTGGCATTTATATTCATGTTATCAAAAGGAAAGACAATTACAAATGAAGTGGAGAAGAAATACTCAACAGGATTAAGGTATTGAAATCTGACAGTAATACTCACTCAAATGTTATCTGTAGCTTTTTTACTTGATATGAATAATAGGTTGATGAAATGGGCTGATTTAGTATGTAGCATTGAAATGCTACACAGCTGAAAAAAAATCATAAGCGAAGAGACTTCTACTTGTCCAAACCCTAAAATATATCTTAAAGAGCATAACAAGTAGGATCACTGAGGATATATCTGTACACTATTCATATCAGCAAGATCAGAATTTGTCTCTGAAAAGAATAATTAAAAGAAAAACCTTTTTTTAAACTTATTTGTATATGTGGAAAAAGCCAATCAAAATACAGTGAGAAAGGTGCTGATTTGTTCTGTTTCAAATGACGACATCATCAAAATGGTTGTGTGATCAGAAGAAAAGAGTCATTTTCAGCTATCCTCTCTCACAGCTGTACCGAAGAGAGGGAAATGTCACCAAAATGCTGTTCCTTGGTGGAAGGATTCCACGGTACAGGCAAACACAAAGTGCACAGTGTAGCTTCAGTTTCAGCACTGTAAGCCAGGGGGTGAATGAAATGGCTGAAGAGCTGATGAGGACCAAGCAGTGGCAGCACAGGGTTCTCTCCAGAAAGCCAGTTTGCTGGACATATATTCATGTAACTAACTTAGTGCATCCAGTAATTCTTTATTTAGAAAGGCATGAATACCAGAGTAAGTGTATTCAAATAATTAAAGAAGTAATTGATTTGAGTTGGGATTAACAGACTTTCACTCTCTGCAATAAAGTCTGAATTGACTTTTGAAGAACTGGTTCTTACTCCACGTCCTGAACAAGAAAAGATGACCTTTGGAAAAGACAGTCAGAGGGTACTGCAGCATTACATGATAAATGGTATGATGTATGATCTAGGGCCATTAATGCCTGCTAGTGCCCTCAGGGTCTGCTGCATGATGTATCAGGGAATTATCCAGGTGCTTACTTTACTATGCTGGCTTAGTGTTAAAAGAAAGTTGGATGGTTTAAAAATAGTAGTTTCAGCTACTTACTGTTTCCTTACAGATGAAGTCCTAATTCTGTTTAATTTGTGTAGTCTACTAACTGTATCTCCAAGCTATTTTTCCAATGTGAACATTAAATTTTTCATATGTACAGTTACAGACATGCAGGTCTCAACAGGATCAAAGTCCATGGATAATTCATGAAAAAGAAGTACATTTACAGCAGATTTCTTATTTTGGCTTACTCACTGAATCTTCTTTGACAAAAAAAAATGCATTCAGCTTGAATTACTGGATTGTTCTCTAAAGTCCACAGAGAAAAACAGATATACCAAAAGTTGAGATAGTACAACTAACAGTTTGAACTGAGGGACATTCCTTTTACACAATCTACCTGGTGATTCTCATATGCCCCAGGAGAATTAGCAGATTCTCACCATCTGAGCACCTGAGAGTTACATCCTCTAGCTGTGCCAAATTTCCAGTTCCTCAGAGGATGATGACTGCTCTCCCACCCTCCTTCCTCCAGAAGGAGGAAGAAAAAAATTTCCTGAATTCTGTAATCTAGGTATGATGCAAACAAGCATAAATAACAAACATAGATACAATGTTTTTCATTAATTGCAAGATCACAGAAAAATGGATCATAGTACAGGGAATAAGTTCTGTACAGGGAATACAGTAAATAAGTTCTGTATTAAAATTTTCCTCCTTTGTTGTGTTCATATTCAAGTGTATTTTACTGGTTTTGGAAAGAACCTGATTACTACATGGAATGACATTCAGCCACAATTTCTATAGTCACAAAGAACAATTTAGTGTAATTTTATTCTTTCTCTAATCACCACTGATTCAGAAAATCTTAATTTCCCTTGCTTAGAAATGACACCTTACAAAAAAAAAAAAAAAACAACAAAAACACCCAAAACAAAACAACAACAAAAAGTTGAAGAAATTCTTGAAGGAATGTACATTTTTGATCATACACATATTTTACAACACATAAGCTTTGCAAAATAAGAGTACCTAGAAAATTATACACTCAATAATAACTGTCAAATGGCCCTAGTTCTTATTTTAGGACTAAAGGGATGCACTAATGTTAAATATGTTTTTGGTTTTGAGCAAATCATTCTTCTTTTCTGACAGAGCAATACTATTAGCGTAATATGCCCCTGCTGCCTAAGCTGCATCTAACTGAACACTGCTTATTACTGTCAAGGAAAGCAGAAGTCAAATACATATAATTTGCTTCAGCTCTGTCATCTAACACAGTATGGAATACAAAGTTAGTGCCTAATGTGGAAAATTTAAATCGGGCTATAAATAGCTTTTAAAAAAGCAAGCATGATAAAAGCAATTTATGTATTGAACTAGTACAGAACTTGCATTAGTATCACAGTTCTATTAAGCAAATAAAAGAGAATCTAATTACATGGAAATATGCCATTTACAGATAACTCTCTTCAGCTTTTTTGTATGATGTTTGTAAAGGGACACACAAAGCTGACACAGCCTCTTTCTATGCCAAAATGTTTGCCATAATCTATTCATATGTTGGTACAATCATCCAAGTCCTAGCATCAGTAAAATACAAATCACTTTTTCACTGATTTTTTCTTTGAAGTAAGATTGCACATGTGAAAATTTATTCTATCTGAACACAGCAATATAAACTATTCCTGAAGAGGAAGCCTGGCTTAGATAGTTACTGCTTTATCACCTGTGGTTATGGGTTTTTCACTGACTCACAGAACAGCTGAGGTTGAAAGGGATTTCTGGAGGTACAAGCCCCCTGCTGAAGCAGGAGCAGCTACAGCCAGTTGTCCAGGACCATGTCTACAAGAATTTTTAAGGACAAAGTCCCTCTGAGAAGGGAAGCTCTGCAACCTCTCTGGGCAACCTGTGCCAGTGTTCAGTCATTCTCACAGTGAAAAACTGTTTTCAGATGTTCAGACAGAAACTCCCACACTTCAGTGTGTGCCCACTGCCTCTTGTCACTGAGCAGCACTGAAAAGAGGCTGGCTGTTCCCTCTTTGCACCCTCTCTTCAGATGTTTAAACATATTGATAAGATCCCCTCTGAGCCTTCTCTTCTCTGGGCTGAACTGTTCTCTCTGTGTCATCCTTTCCTTACAGAGGAGGTTCTATAGTCACTTTATCAGTGGTCCCGAGGTAGAGAGATTGCAAGCCAGCCTCAATAATATATTCCAAATTTACACCCAGTTTTGGATTACTCTGGAGTTCCTGCCAAGCAATGAAAACTCACCTTCACTTTGGAAAATTGATTTGTTTCCATGAATGATTTCAGCTTTAAATTGTTTTGTCACAGTATTCTTGACCAGCTCCAGTTATTCTTGTAAAATTTGCACATCTGCTGTTGACATTTAAGCAAGTTTGATATTCAGCTTTAAGTACTAGCTACTGAATATTCACAGGCTACACATTTAAGAAGTTTAATAGATATTTCTTTATGACATCACAATTACTGCATTGCACTTTATAATAATATCTTATAAATGTGATTGCATGTATTTACACTAATTACACAATTACAGATAATTTCATGAATTATGGAAACACACAGAATGACTAAGGTTTCCTGAAAGAAATATGTAAATCAGCAAAATACAAATGGCCTCAAAAAATCACTTAGAAAGTGAAAGGATTCTACACAAAATTTCTCAAATTAAGCATTTCCTTACAAAACACCTCAGTATAATCCAAGATATATAAATATATGCTAAGCACACTGTTTCAGTATGTGAGAATGTAGTTGAAACTAATTATGTACCTGTGTTCTGAGCACATGTACAGTGAAAATCAGAGAAGACTCTTCTCCAATATTTCTTTTTATGCACTTGCCTCACACCAATTGAGTTGATCGAAGTTAAAAACCACATAATGGCAAAAGTGCAGGATATACACCTAATCTTTTCAAAGTAGACATAAGGATATAAATTGATATAAATACATTGAGCCCAAACTTTGCAAATATTTATGCATATGCCTAAAGTTTGTTAATTTGTATTTATGTTATTGTATTTACCCTGAAGGTTGACCAACAGAAATGCTTAAATCTAACCCTGATAATACAGATTTTTTATGATATTGTGACATTCATTTCTATGAATTTTTAATTATACAAATATCTCACTTAGGTGTAACAGAAATCATTAGAGTTTCCACATTTTGCAGATGGATTAAGTAAGCATGAATATAGATATTATAGAAGCTTAGAAGATAGAAAATAATTATGGAAGCTATTAAAGATAGTAAATACTTGATGATGTGCTCTGTGCAGCCTAAAACTACATCAAAAGAAGGTGTTTTTATTTCATATTTAAATTTCATGTGCATACCTGCAATGACTTTTATAGGCAGCAAATGCAGAGTAATACACTAGTGAGGCAGACTTATGTGTATAACATATATTTTTTTTTAATATGAATAATGACTTCTTTATAGTGTTGCAAAAAAATAATAACATCATACTCCACATGCATGGGTGTGAAAATATGTTTTTTTCCTTTGAAAGAAATTTGAACATTGGGTGATTACTAATGGTATGATTAGAGAAAAAAGAAAAAAAAAAGATTGAAAACTTGTCTTCTGGTATTTTAACAAGTTGCAACCACAATTCACAGCTTTCTGTGTGGGAGAAACAAGGTCAGGTCAGGAAAACAATACAGGTGTATTGAAAAGCATACAAATAACACCTGTAGGGAGAAGTACAAATGGTGTCATGGAAGGTTTAAAACTGGAACAAGGAATAAAAGGTTGTCATTGAAACAAGCAGGAAACTTGCAGGTGATGTACTATACTAACAAAAAATTTGATTTGCAGCAGGATTGAATGGAAATTCACTGAAAGAAATTAGATGTTAATCTCAAAACAGAAAATAATTTTGGTGCTGAGAGTTCATCTACAGATGCGTGTCAAGTCTATTAATACAGAGTCTTGAAGGACTTAGCTGTACTAATTACAGTAGTAATTAGCTGTGCCACATAATCGAGTCACCAAGCCTGACCAGGTACCTCAATTTCTGTTCTTTCACTCTATTTAATATTTCAGTTCTTTAGGACCACAGCGTTGTAGCTTAACTTAAATTGGCACTGCAGTCAGCCCACATTGATTTATCATTTCAAGACTCTTAATTCTATATAATTTGTCAACTTCAGTCAATTTAGTAGTAAGCTTAAGCAAAAAAACACATGGCCTACTTTAAATAAGTCAGCTTAATGGATTATGTCAAATACATTTTCTAACATGGTCTGAAAATGAAATTACCAGTTGGCAGTAATTGTCTTCTAAAGGAACGTTTATTTAATTGTTGGGGATTACTAATAAAAAATTTAATTAATATTTGATCTTTGATTCGTGTCTTCCCTGTATTGGCTTGAGTCTGAGGACTATGAACTGTGACCCAGCAATAGCACTTTAACAAGGGTTGGCATAAGATTAGTCTGCAAATCCTTTGACAGCTTACAGTTAGTCAGTGGGAAGTATATTTTCCTTATCTCATACTGAAATAAATGGGGATCTTGCTATCAACACTTATGGGACCTTAATTGGTTTTATAATTTCTGTGGCCAGTAAAATTTAGCTCTGAAGAGGAGCAATGAAAAATAACAGGTATAAGTTCTCATATGTGCTGATACTGTAGGAATTTACAAGCAGTCTAAGGAGATGGAGAACAGGACTGTGGTGAGCAAACAGAAAGGCATTACAAAAGAGTTTATGCTCGTTACAACCAACAGGCTTTTGCTGGCTCTCAGAAGAGGTTGAGCAGAAGCAGAATAACGGTGTTCACCAGGGTATCATGGCATTCTCTTCAAATGGAAATGTCTTACTGTAGGAAACTAAAATATTGTTTGGTTCAAATTTAGCCTGACTTTAATAAATCATAATAAGTACTGTTGGCTGGGAATTCTCTAATGAAATTTTTTTGTCCCTCTAAAGTACCTTTATTCTCTAAATAAGTCTTTTAGCATAGTGTATTGGCTTAAATTATCTTCTGACAGAACAAACAAGGTTTTGAGAAAACATTGCCTATTGGATTTCCCCCCCAAACTCTCCTGGTTTCCTCCCAGCTCTCAGCCCTGCATCTTCCCTCTATACAATTGCTGCTGAATTAGGAGCCCTGGGGCTTCACAAGGCCATGACTTGAGTCAGTCACACACTGAAATCAGCTCCAGGCAGAGAGGATCTTGGTGATATGTAGGTAAGTAAGTAAACTCCAACGCAGTGGTCACCCTAGGTGCATGATTGAACTGCCCCAGGCTTGCCCTTGTTTCACTTTGGGTAATGAGTTGTGACTGCTCAAAAGAAAGTTGGAAAGCATTAGAAATAATCTGCAATAGACTTTTAATTTCAGGGAACTGTCTGTTATTCCAATGTGATAGACAAAATGGAAAAAAAAAAAAAAGGAGACTTAAATCCACCCACCATCCCCTCCTATACATAAATGGGATTCCAATCCTGAAATATGTAAGAACAAACACTGGGGCAAGAAATGAGAAATAATACTTCCAGACTCAAGAACAATGAAAATATATGTTTAAGACTAGTTGTTCAATAGTTATCAGGACATTGACAACTACAGTGTCCAGAAGACTCCTGCCACAGAATAGAGATCCTCACTGAGCTGAGGATTTTGGTTAATGGGAGCTGACCCTGCCCATGGCTAGATGGGACTAGATGATCTTTAAGGTCCATTCCAACCCCTTAACATTCTATGATTTCATGATTCTACCTACTGCCACAAGCATCAAAATACTACTGCCTATATAAAGAAGCTCAACACAAAGAATGAAAGTTTGCTCCTAGTAAAGCTCTTACCTTCATATATTTCATATACAGATACAGAAATGCAAACTTTCTAAAGCTGTATTCATGTTATGTTTGCAGTCAGCTAACTGTTTTTGTAGCTCTCAATCTTTAAAGTCCATGCCTTTTGAGAGATTTCATTCACGTGTGAAAGAGGACTGATAAAACCACCTTCACTTCCCTACCGCAAGTGGGGAAGTGATAGCATTTAGCATTAGTCCTTTGAAAGGACAAAAACAAATGAAACAGTATTCACTACAGTGAATACAATGGCTGCAGGACTGACTGAAGCTGTGACATTCTGATTGTTGGGTGAAGAACTGGCTGAATGGGAGAGCTCACAGGGTTGTAGTGAATGGGGCTACACCTGTCTGGGAACTGGCCACCAGTGTTGTTCCTCAGGGTTCAATTCCAGAGCCAGTTCTGTTCAATGTATTTATCAATGATCTCAATGCAGGAGCTGAATTCACCATTAGCAAGTTTGCTGATGATACCAAGCTGGGAGGTGCTGTTGGCTCTCCGGAGGGACAAGATGCCTTGCAGAGGGGTCTAGAAAGATTGGAGCATTGGGTAATCATTAATGGGATGAAACTTAACAAACGATGAAAATGCTGGATCCTGCACCTGGGAGAGAGTGATACTGGGCACAAACTGGGAGAGAAGTGGCAGGAGAGCAGCCCTGCAGGAAGAGATCTGGCAGTGCCTGTCTGCAGCAGGCTCAGTGTGCAAGAATTTAAGAGGGATGTGCAATTCCTTGGATGCATCCAGAGGGCAACAAAACTGATGAAAGGGCTGGAAAGCATATCCTGAAAGGAACTACTAAGGACTCTGGGCTTGTCCAGTGTGGAAAGAAGGAGGCTGAGAAGTGACCTCATTGCTTTCCACAGCTTTCCTGAGGATTGAAGTGGAGAGGGAGGTGCCAAGCTCTTCTTTGGATTCAGTGACAGGATCGATGAGTTGATTGGTTCATCAGGGAAGGTTTAGACTGGAAAGCAGGAAGCATTTCTTTACTGAGAGGGTGGTCAAACACTGTAACAGGCTTCCTGGGTGGGTGGTTGATACCCCAAGGCTGTCACTGTTTTATCTATGCCCTCCTTACTCAGCGCTGGGGAGGCTGCCCCTCAAATCCTCATTACAAGAAAAACACTGAGGTGTTGGAGTGTCCAGAGAAGGGCAATGGAGCACAAGTCTGATAAGGAGCAACTGAGGGGGTGTTTAGCCTGGAGAAAAGAATGTCCAGGAGAGACCTTCTTGTTCTCTACATCTGAAAAGAGGGTGTAGTGAGATGGGTGTTGGCCTCTTCTCCCAAATAACAAGTGGCAGAACAAGAGGAAAATTGTACCAGGGGACAATTTAGATTGGATTTTGTGTAAAATGTCTTCACCAAAAAGGTTATCAAGCACTAGAGTGGGCTGCCCAGGGAAGCGGTGGAGTCACCATCCCTGGAGATATTTAAAAAGTATTTAGATGTGGATGTTTTAGTGGTAGACTTTGCAGTGTGAGGTTTGCAGTTGGACTCAATGATCTTGAGGGTCTTTTCCAACCTAAATGATTCTATGATTCTATGAATAAGAAATTGAATTAAAGTTCACATATAAAAATTTCATCAGGAAGGAGATTACCAATAAACAACTATTTCCCCCTTTTAATTAAAAGTATTATTTATCAGTGGGTTTTTTTTTACCAAATGAGAGTTTGGTATTTATGAAAACACACTTGAGTATATTTTTTTTTAAATCTTTCTAGTGTTGAGGGAATGAAGAATTAATGACCTGATTACTCTTTAATCCCCGGTATCTCTGTCAAGAAAGTAATTTGATGCTGCTAAATGTAGCAGGCATATACTAACATATCAAGGATTCAGTGTAAGAGCTAAAAGGCAGAATACAAGCAAAGTATTTATAAAAAAGTGCCATATTTTCAGAGGGTGAACTACTGAATTTTAGGGGAGGTTGTCAACATATAACCCACATTACTGAATCCTGACACAAAAGGCACAAGTCAGGGAGCTAACCTGTCTAAAACATGTGTGTGGGATCGCTGGTAACTCATGGCAAGTCAATTTTTTATGCTTTCTATTGCAATAAGATGACAACATGTGAAAGGAAACTGAATACACCTGGAGCAGTACATTCTAAATATCAAAAGCAGGTTGCAACTACACCAGGAAATTGAAAATATGATTCTCACCATCTCAATCTTTTCCTACTAACATGAAATGATTAGTAGAGGCAATGACAGAGACTCCCGCATTTCATATTCACTTCGAGAAACAAGACCCAAACACTGCTCAGCTGTGAAGCATTATTTGCAGTAAACACAAAATGAAGTGAAAAAAAGAGGTATAAAAGGCCTGACTACAGTGTTATATTGCAGTGTTATATTGCAGTAAATTTAGCAGTGTTATATTGCAGTAAACTGGACTAGAGACATTTTGCCCAGGATGGTCTGGCACCACGGGCCGGACAAGATTTTCCAGAGAGGTAATGGCTTTTATAACTGAAAAAAGAAGGACACAGGCCTGAGAAGTTCTGTATTGCATCTAATCTCACCAGCTGGAAACTGATGAAAAAACCTCTCTCTACAGTCTTGTCTTGGGAAACTGTTAGTCCACCTACTACAGACACATGGATAATTGCCCCTGAAACTCATATCTTCTTATATAATCTTAGAGGTTGAGTTTATTTAAAAAATATTCCTGTTGGTTATTGAATTGAATCTATACATGTGCCTGAATAGATCTGAAACATGATAACTGGCTTTTTAGAAATGGTGTTCCAGTGTCCTATGACACAGTTTCCCAAAGTACAAAGAAAGGTATACAAACAATGCACCTGTGATGAATGAAAATACGGGTAAAAGTTTTGTCTGCTCTTTGCAAATGTCTTTAAACTCATATGGAGAACATGTTTTTGCTGCTCACTTGCTTTAAATGTTTTATGAAACTTTTATTCAGAAGGAAGCACATTTATCACCAAAAGTATTTGTTGCCACAGAAACATAAGAGATTCTTGAAGCTGTTTCGAAGCAGAAGCCGTAGAAAATATTAGTAGATAAAGCAGATAAACAAAGCCTCAAGAAATAATTTCAATTTATGAAAATCAATAGTGAAATTACTTTTTAAAACTAAATGCATGTTCTGGAACCACTCAAAATTATACTGTTATATATATATATATATATATATATATATATATATGTACAAAAATATACTGTTTTACAGGCTTAAAAATAACAAAAATAACATATATAATCCTAATATAGTCAAATATGGGCATTTACATAATATTAACTGAAGGAGAACAAGGTCACTAAATCACCAGGCAAGAACAGAAATGGTTTCTTTTAAATAGACATCATGTAAAATAGCAGGCTGTCAGTAGACAAATCTATGACAGTATCTGGGGACATGGCAATAAAATGATAGCATGGCCAAAGCTCACTTATAATTGCCAAATTGAGTTATTCAATTATTGATGCAACAATGGTCAGTGTCAGTTTATTTTTCCCTCGGCTGTCACTCTCTTAATAGAAGTAAGGGTGATGGAGATTGACCTCTGCCATCTTTTTGACTCTTCATGTGGTAGGAAGACATTAGCAAAGAATAATTACAATGTTTTACACAAATAATTCAATTAAGGAATCCAATATTTCTGTTTGTTCTCCATAGAAAAATATTTATCTAGGAGAAAATTGCTGAGGACTTACTTACAGCACCTTTCCTTACTGAGACAGAAAATAATGTTATAACTGCAGACTTTTTACTGTATTTGCTGTTTTCTGAGATAAAATCATTGGTTATATATTTCAAGTTTATATGCTGTTTATGGTATCTGTGCCATAAAATATATATTTAACATCAATCACATAGAGACTTCGTCAAGCCTCAGTTTGAAGGACCAACTTCATGATAAGTTTGCATAAAAAATATTTCTTGATCGGAAACCAAGTGTTTATCATTTTCTTCCTTTTATAGCACTGTGACGATTGTATTTCAGACATTCAGTGCAAATAAGGGCACAGAAAGGGGGAAATGTTTCTGTTAATTTAGAATAGGCATCTACATCATTATCTATAATATCACATTTTAATCAACACTTAAGACTTATAATCATTGTATGTTGCTCAGATAACGTCAGTTAATTCATTCTGTCCAACTCATGATTTGGATATGGTCAAGCTTTTGAAAGAAGATTTTAATAATGAAACACTGATTTCAATGACTTATGTTTGGAATAGAAATGATCAATGAGCCAATCAGAGTAGAAAGAATTCAGCAGAAAGGACCCAGTACCTAAGATATTCATTGCCTTGCTGGATCAATATTGGAACTGCCTGTTAAAGCCCAGCACTGGTATGTAGAAATGGCAAGTTATTAGAATCTGAAGGCTATCTGATGAATGATATGGAGATAATAGAAAATCTCAGTGCCTAGTAGCTCTGTTACAAGTAACTATATAAGTAGTCATCATCACAATTGGCATTTCTATGGCTATTCCAAGACAGACATTAACTAAGAATGAAATATACTGATGCTGGAGGCCTTTCAGCAGATTGTTTTTCCTTTCAATTTTACATGTCACTGTGGTTAACATGGCTTCATCTCTGATCAATCTAGGGTAAAATGATTGATGATGCATTAGCCACTAAAATGTCTAAATTTTTTTCTTAATGCTTTGCTCTCACAAGGTGATCCTTATGTGAACAAAAAGAAAAATCAATCAGATAGCATGGAAAATCACTAGCTATTTCTATCTATGATGTAACTTCCTAGGGAGATGCAAAAACTCTTAACTTTCAGAGTAATTTCTGAACCTGAAAATAGCTCACACAGGCTATGTAATGTTCCTTCCTGGTGAAGGATCTTAAAAAGCACATATGGAACCGACACTAACACCACCTATTTACTATCACTTTAGAGAATGTTCATCTCTTTTGTCACATAAAAACATTTATGCCATGTGATTTTATTACACAGTGAATCATTGCCTGATTTCCACCAAATTAAAATATTGCAGGAGAAAAGCATTCATACTTTTTCCCACAAATCTAGAAAAGATAACATCATGGCAGCCAACATGGTCAACACCATATGAGTATTAAGTACCTAGATTGAAGACTGTATTATTTACAGTAATTTGACATTTATGGTATTAAAAGTTTGCGAAAATGTATGTATGATTGTATTAAATAGTCCATATTCCAGTCCATGATAAATGGTTTAATCCATGACCTTTGGCAGTATACACTGTTTTGTGATGCTCAGGTTTTCTGAAAACTATAAATGACAACCGCAGCTCCAGAAAGACTGGTTGTGCCTAAGCAGGTGGAATAGGTTTCAAGTCACCACAGGAAACCATGACAATTTTGGACTGGGTTACAAATCACATAACTGTGTACAGGGAAAAATAAAAAGTCCCATTATATATAAGCGGTTGAAATATGGTTAGGAAGCACCAAATAATATAATAGAATAAAAGAATTTAGAATTGTTAAGGTTGGAAATGACCTCTAAGATCATTGAGCCCAGGCATTAACATAGCACAACTCTGTTAATCACTAAACCACATCCACACATTTTTTGAACATTTCCAGGGATGGTGATTCCACCACTTCCCTGGGCAGTATGTTCCAATGTGTGACCACCCTTTCAGTGAAGAAATTTTTATTGCTAATAATCTAAACCTCTCCTGGTGGTCATTTCACCTCATCCTGTCACTTGTTACCTGGGAGAAGAGACCAATCCCTGCCTCACTACACCCTCCTTTCAGGTACCTGCAGAGAGCAAGAGCAAGAAGGTCCCACCTGAGCCTCCTTTTTTCCAGGCTAAAGACCTCCAGCTCCAATGGCTGCTCCCCATCAGACTCGTGCTCCAGACCATTCCCCAGCTCTGTTGCCTTTCTCTGAACATGCTACAGCATCTCAATATTTTTCTTGCAGGAAGGGGCCCAAAACTGGACACAGGACTTGCAGTAAGACCTCACCAGTGCCCAGCACAGATAATCACTGTCCTGGTCCTGCTGGCCACATTATTTCTATACAAGCCAGGTGCCATTGACCTTCTTGGCCACCTGGGCACACACTGGCTCATGTTTAGCTGCTGTTGACCAGCACCCCCAGGTCCTTTTCTTCTCAGTCACTTTTAGCACTGCAGGGGGGTTTTGTGACCCACATGCAGGACCCAGCACATGGCCTTGTTGAACCAAATCCTTGGCCTTTGCCCATTGATCCAGCCTGTCTGGATCCCTCTGCAAAGCCTTACAGTCCTCCAGCAGATCAACATTCCAACATGACTTTGTGCTGTCTGCAAACTGACTGAGGGTGAATGAAACTGCTGGATCTGTCAAATCTTCAAGATGTCCTTGTGGATTTTCAAATTCAGGAACCCTGTAGCACAAGGTTAACTTTGCTGAGGAGTGAGTGGTGCAGAGAACAGCTTTGTATTAGCTCTTCTGTTCAGATCTTCAGTCCAGTTTTGGTATAGTCATCTTTTGCTTTTATGTGATCAGTCAGATGGAAGTGTACAACACAGTCTTGGTAATACCAAAACACACAACTAAACTGCAACTATAAAGTGAGGTAGCACAAGAGGAAAAGTTTTGGAATTCAAGAAAATTGAAGATATATGGACATCTAATATATTGCCAGGTACTAGAAGTGGTGAGTAAACAGCCTGTGTGGCTATTGCACACTTTTAGAGAGAAGTTTCTTAATATTTTATGTGTTAGAGACTAACACAATTCATGTATGATCTTAATAAACCACACAGTTCTAGTAAAACTTTTACACCTAAAAAAGGAAATCACATAGAAAAGCCTTCTGTCCTTGTAAATCTCTGCCATCATGAACATCTCAGTGCAGAATTTCCCAACTGGAGGCTTTGATAAGAAATTAAAAAACAGTAAAAAAAAGTTTTCAGATATGTTTCATTATCCTAAACTGCCTTCTTTTCTGCTTTGGAATTGTTGGGGCACCCAACATTGATATTCTAAGTCTTGGATAATTCACCACTTAAATTTTTCTTTGACAAAGTTATGAATAGGAATTGAACAATTTCATGTTAAGGCTCTAAACTTAAAACAGCTGGAAAGTATTATAAATAAGCCTGTAAACATCAGCATATTAAACTTTGCAATGTTCATTTCTATTTTAGCAATTAATTATGTCTTCTGATTATACTTCTAAGTACTTCCATACTTTGCCAAAGTGTTTGGAAACTTGCTATGGCAAGTTTTTGTTTCACTGAAGCAAAACCAAAAGGAAACAAATAAACAAAACCCCAAACAACCCCTCTAAGAAAAAGTTAAACTGAAAACATTTTTTGGATATACTCAATGTCCAAGTACTCATAGAATTAATCTGAATTAATTGTTACTTAAAATTTTCATCTGCAGACTCAGTACATAAAAATACTTTTAGCCTGTAAAGCCATGCATGAGAAAACAAAGAAATGCTGATCCACAGTTTTTATTTAATTTGATGCCTCTTTTACCTCCCTTCCTATACAGTGAGGAATCTAACTGTAGAGTCACTAAGTTTTCCACATATTTCAACATTATGATGTAGAGATAATCATGGACATACACAAGGACAGAGCTGCTCAGCCAAAGCAAAACCTGTCATTTTCTAAGTTTCAAGTGCTTCAAGTCACAACTCTTATTATAAATACAGAATTAAATCTTCCTATGTTAAGTCTTCCATTCTGTCATTAAGGAAAATGGGAGTTAAATTCACTTTTCACGGCAACAAAAGGACTTGACTCATTTCACCACTGCCTCACAAATGTTTGTCCTTTAGATACAAGAATGGCCATCAGAGGCAGGGAAAGATATTCCCACAGAAAGCAACTGCTTAGATCAAGACCAAGATGAATGGGGTGCTCACAGGGTTGTCCTGTTTGGTCAATGAGGTAGAAAAAAAGGGGATTTTCTTGTCCCCATACAGAAAAAAATCAAAGGGTTACAGAAGAAAACCATGGCTAAAGTGGAAGTTGGGAAGAGAAGTCCAAGCTGAGTCTTCCTTAGTTCTACTAAAGCCAGTGAGATAGCTTTTCCAAGGCAGCACTTCCCTGCATCACTGCAGAACATACACAGAAATGCAAAATTGCTCAAGCAATTCATTTTACTTTTCAGCAAAAATCACTGAGTCGAAGAATGAACAAATTATTTTGGCATCTTCAGTGCCTTTTTCCCTGGAGAGAAAGAAGAAAGCATTTTTGAATGCCCTGAACTCAGGTTAGCTGCTTTTTAATTTCATGGAACACAGAAAAGGTAATTTTATGTCAGAGGTAAATATCAGACATTAATACAAAGAAGGTGTTCATCTTTCCTAACAACACAATTCAAAAAATTCTGAAGGAGGTGAAGCTGTAGTAAAACAACAAATGTAGTGAGTCTGTAGGTGAATGTCTCTAGTTAATATGCAGTATTTACAAGTAAATACTAACTCTATCTCCATTGCTTTGCCACCAAGATTGATTAAATTTTAAAGAGACAAAATTCTAATTTGTATCAGTATATCAGGAAAACCTATTATATTGGTTTGAAATTTCTTTGCCAGTTATTTACAAATGTCTAACAACCAGAGGTTGAAGTTATGTTAGTATAATAATTTGCTATCTTATTCATGCAAAAGACAATTATTAATGGCTTCCATTACTGCAATTAAAATGCATAAAGTCAATCTATTTTATGAGTTTGAATGTACTCCTTTTCCAAGTTTATCACATAAAGGAGTGAGGAATGATTTGAAACTCATTAACAAAAATACGGTTAAGAGTATTAATATTTAAAATTACAACAGGATTGCAATATTGCAGAGACAATAGATGCTTTCTAAACACCTGCTTATTATATTTTTATCACTGTCTCATTAAACCAAATACAGGAGCATTGTGCTTTCTTTTTTTTTTTTTTTTTTAACGTTTGGTTACTGTATGAAATTTTTCCAAGTTCTTTGTCTTGAACATCAAGTGCATTACCTGAAGAATGTGTTTTTCTGTACTTCATCAGAAACCTCAGCATTAGGTGTTCAATCACCACTCAACAGCATTCAAACAATGTAGGTTTTTTCCCCAAATAGGGAAAAACAGTGTATAGCATTCTCAATTTAACTCTACCCTGTTTCAGTGAAGCTGTTCTTTCACAAATCTGAAAGAAGACAAACTTGCTGAGTGAGTTCTGAAGTCAAGCAGCCTTTTTTTGCTTTCTTAGTGTGTCACAAAGAGAATTGGTTTTGCTTGGTATTTGCCTGTAACTGATTTAAATGTTGATTTTAATGGGTTAATACTGTTTCTGAACACCTCCAAGGTTCTTGGATCATTGAACTTTGGATCATTGAACTTTGGGCCCCAGTGCTGATGTCATGCTAGATTACAAGCGATACAAAATTACTATGAATAATCTGAGGTGTTTCCTTTGATCGCTCCACAGTTTAGGTATTTCAATAAATTTGGCAGGAAGAATTGATGCGTTTCAACTGTGAAAACTGGAATCAAAATGAACACTGAGATAGGACTGTTTCCCATTAAAAAGATTGTTTTTTTTTAAAAAGAACTTGAATGCAAATATTGACTTTTCTAAATCGGATTTGATAGCTATTGTTTTTGTAGTGACTGAAAATCCTACATAATTCATATTCATGGTTTCTAAGAAAACTGAAGAAAAATATAAGGCAGATTTTTTTAACTGAGTCTACTTTCAGAAAGAAATACATTGCTAAGTTTGGTTTTGATTGTCTCAAGGTGTCTAAGAATTCATGGCAATCAAATGGATAACCTTTAATCCCTGTAGTTAAAGTGAATTCAGTCTTCTGGGTGGAATATGCCAAATACATAACAGGTCTTCTTATATAACTGTATTTCATCCCCAGCATGAACTTCCAGTATTTAGCATATATGACTGTTTTTTAAACTTACTTTCAAAAAATATTATTTTCAAGAATAATCTATGTGAACTTTATAGATACACCTAAAATTGTCACTATTGTGTTGAACACAAATTTAGTGTTGAACACAAATAATCTCAAATGAAAGGGATTGTTGACCTCAGTTCTCCATTTATTCCCCATTTGAAATTGTTTTTCTCACTGTGAAAAATCAGAACATGCATGGTGGCAAATATTGCTCAAAACTTTGCCTTTCTAAATTGTTATTTAACAGCCTGTCACATGTTTCGAAGATAAGAAGAACTGCTTATACAGAGAAGACCCCAAAGTAAAAGTTCAGATCTTGCCAAAATTTCTTTCTGTGACTCCTTGAGCACCTTTTCATTTCACTTGCAAATAATTATGTCTGAAAAATAAAGATTAGGTCATTAGCTTAAAACAGCACCTTAAATCTTATATAGATTCTAATAAATAAAAAATGGTAGAATAAAATATGTTGCAAAAATTATGATTTTGAGGGATGTTTTTAATTAAGAACTATATTGCATGAATTTTACTGCTGTTCATGTTCTTCAAGGTTGTTTGAAAATGACTAGTTGTCATAGCAACTCAACTTTCACAAACTGTGGCCTAAGTTTCTGTTAAGGAGCATTAGTAGTTCAACATGGAATCAATGTAAGCTAAGAACAGTATCAAGGAATGGCTCAGGTTTAAATCTCAAAACAAAAACATCTGGATGCTCCGCAAACCTTTGACAAAATTCAAACTGTGAGGCAAAGATACCATTGCGTTGCCCTGTCATTTGATTTTGGTGTGATCACAGGCAGTTCTGAGTCTTCTTTCAAGTCCATTTTTTCCTGCAACTAAAGCACTAAATCAAGAACCCAAATTTTAAAAGGAAATAACATTCACAAATTGAAGAGTGCTTTATCCAAGCAAAACATGAATGTGTTTAACATCTAAGAGGACTAAAAAAGCACCACAGCATTTAAACTTACAGAGAAATGACATCTGTTTATAACATCAAGTGTTGTGATAACCATGAACACATCAGTACAACTCGTTAGAGAAAATAAAATTTAAAATATTAGATAATGTCTATTCTACCGCCTGCATCTTCTGTCTCTATTTTTAATGCCAGAAGGAAACTTTTCAAAGAAAGTTAGTTATGTAGGTATTTAATTGTCTGGACTTTATAAAGAGATACACTTTTAACACAAGAGCAGACAGTTCCTTACGATAAAAGGATTTTACTTTTCCATAATAAATTGTTATTTCTCTGAAAATCTAACTTTGTCTCCATTTTCTTCATCTATTTATTTCTTGTCAACAGCTCACTTCTTTCCCTCACATTCACTCTTTTGTGCAAGTCATCCAGATTTTGAGGTGAATTCTTTTTCAATAAGCAGTTGGTTGATGTTAAATTTGGGCATTTTGCTGCAATTTTCCCTCTCCAGAGAAGATTAAAGGAACAGCTACCTTGTAAGTTCGACTGTTATGGGGTAAGAACACAGGTTCTGATGAACAGCCAAATTTAGAAGAACATGCATTCTTGCTGAACAGAACTGAACTCCACCATATTTAAAATTTAAAACTTAAATAAACAGCATATTTCATGTGATACTGTAATGTAATCTAGGCAGGACTCATCTGATAAATTTAAGCTCATCTGCAACAGTCATGGGGTTGAAAAATGAGTAGTGCCCATTCCCCAAGTCTGTAATAAGTGTGCTTTTCCTTCTGGCTGTGTAATGGCCATCTATTATATGACAAGGTAATAATAAACATGGGAATAGCCAATGACCCTCAGCGACCTTAAATGAACATACACTTTGTCATTAACTAGATATATTCCTGGAGTAATACAGATACATAGAAACATTATTCACAGCAGAAAGTAACTACAAGGCAATAAAGTGATATAGAGAAACAATAAGACAAAAGATGGGAAAAAAACCACAAAGAAACTTCTAAGGGAAGCTTTGGAGAGATGAGCTCATCAGGAGGGAAGAATTTAGTATGGATCAGAGACATCAGATGAAAGGATCAAAATACAATAAAAATATAAAGATAGCAAAAATTTATGTTTCTAACCTTTTTATCCAGTCAGGTGTTTTCAGAGAGTTCCTTCCAAACAAGACACGTTAAATGCCCAAATTAAACAATCACATCCTGTATATTGCAAATTAGAAACAAAAAATTATAAACCAGTTGTGATAGGTCACATGTCTCAAGCCACGATGTTAAACTATGTGTTATACATATATATTCAGAAACATCAGAGAAGCTTGAGTTTCAGAAGTGTTGAAATATGGACATGGCAGTAGAAATTAGCAAATGCATTTTAAAAAACAAGGCCATCAAATACTATGCCAAGCGCCTACCAGTACAAAACACTTGCATAAACTGTTGAACAAATATGTTCATAAAACGGACATTTCATTAAAAATAACAGATTTTTCTGCAGGTAACATGTTGAATGTGTAAAGTTTGAGTATGACTTTTTAAAAAATTGCTGTGAAAGCCATTAATTTTCCAAAGAAACTATGTCTGTTTATTGTATGATGGTATACAGAGCAGTTACTACATGAAACGTGTGGCAAGGTTTTGGTAGCAGGAGGGTTACGGGGAAGCTTCTATGAGAAGATGTCAGAAGCTTCTCCCACGTCCAACAAAGCCAAATGCCAGATGGCTCCAAGATGGGCCCACTGCTGGCCAAGGCCAAGCCCATCAGAGATGGTGGTAGTGTCTTTGGGATAAAGTGTTATAGGAGCAGGGGAAAGTTATTGTACAGGAGCAACTGCAGCCCGAGGGGAGAGGAATGAAAATGTGTGAGAGAAACAGCCCTGCAGACACCAAGGTCATTGTAGAAGGAGGAGGAGGAGGAAGAGGTGCTCCCGGTGCCAGAGATGAGGTTCCGTGTGGCTCGTGGCGCAGCTGTGCCCCTGCAGCACATGAGGGTCCATGGGGGTGCAGAGATCCACCTGCAGCCCATGGAATAGACCCACACTGGAGCAGGGAGATACCCAGTGGAGGCTGTGACCTCATGGGGAGCCCAAACTAAAACAGGCTCCTGGGAGGGCCTAAGGAATCATGGAGAGAGGAGCCCACACTGGGATAGGTTTGCTGGCAGGACTTGTGACCCCATGGAGGACCCACACTGGAGCAGCCTGTGCCTGAAGGACTGAGCCCTGTGGAAGGGATCCACTCTGGAGAAGTTTGTGAAGGACTGTCTCCCAAGGCAGGAATGCCACACTGAATCTGGGGGATGGTGTGAAGAGGCAGCAGCAGAGACAATGTGTGATGAACTGACTGCAATCCCCATTTTCTGTCCTTCTGCACTGCTGGGGGAAGGGGATAGAGAAAATCAGGAGTGAAGTTGAGGCTGAGAAGAAAGCAGGAGTGGGGGGAAGGCGTTTAAAGATTTAGTTTTAATTTCTCATTGTGTTACTCCGATTTGATTGGTAATTAACTGAACTAATTTCCCCAAGTCAAGTCTGTTTTGCCCATGACTGTAACTGGGAGTGATCTCAACCCATGAATTTTTCATTATATTTTGACCCCCCCTGTCTAACTGAAGAGGGGAGGGATAGAATGGCTTTGTTGGGCACCTCGTGTCCTGTCAGCATCAGTCCAAAAAAATACATAATAAAGATAATAACTATTTATAGAAAGAAAATTAAACGAATTTCCCAAATTATATTTAAAAAAAAAAAAGAAAATATCACCTGGTTATGTACTATCTGGGAATAATTGTCATGGATTTTCTTAGACTAATAAATTAATAAACTCCAACACTGCAATTTGCTTTTATTCTATTCAGGAATGGATAATTTTTGGCAATGAATTGATATATGGTCTAGTTGCATAATATACAGTAAAGATATAGAAATTGGATGAATGTGAAACTAGGTTTGGATTAATGTAAAAGTAATGTTTTTTTCACTGTTTTTTTTTTTCTCCGAGTGCTTTTGTCAAAAGCTTGGACAGTTCAGATTGCTACACTGTTCAGGATCTGAAGGGTTCAGGATCTGAATGACCACTTATTTACCAGTTCTTTCATCACCAATGATTATACATTTCCACCCAACATTCTCTCAGTGACAACTGGGTAAAAAAAATTCATTAGTATCTTTACGTCCAAACAACTAAGCCTGAGGAATATAAGGATACTCCCAAAAACTTTCTCTGCTCCCCCTTTGACAATTCACAATTCAACTGCTGTCCTTGTAAATTCAACCTGCTTATGCACATGTGTAACTATTTAATCCTGACTTTACTTAGGCAGGGTGTAGTTGTACAGCCTTATATTCTTTTGTGTTGCACTAGGATAACATTCACACTCACTTATCTCAGTTCTCCCAACTTATTCCCATAATTTCTTTAAAAGGATGTCACTCTCCCCCCACACATATATTTTTTTCAATACTACATCAGTGTACCTTATTGCTTTTTTAATTTACTGGGATGGTTACATGGAAACATTGGGGAGGAAAAAAAAGAATAAAAGAGAAATAAAAGGGTTTTAAATAGACACAAAGAAAGCAAAGAACAATCTATTAAATATTCCCTCATAGTAGAAGACAGATCCCTTGGTAAATTCAGTCTAAATGTGAGAACTCATTAAATCTTCAATGAGCAATTGTTATGGTAAGAACCTTGCATCAATAATTAAATCTATTTGTGATTTAAGAGAAAAAAAATCAACTGAATTTTAATGTATTGTGTATATATTTAACAATGGCTAATGGAGACAGATGTGAGGAGATAACATAACAGATGCTAAATGATTCCCTTTTTTTATAAGACATTTATAAAAGACAAACAAAATTAAATGTCAAAATGATAGAGCTACTCTCAGTTCAGAGATACAAGCCTCCCTAAACTCATTAAACTGGAAACTACAGCCAGAACAGGTGTTCATGTAAGTGGGATTTAAGTTTACATTGTTGAAGAAAACAGTACTCTTCCATATACTCACATGTTCCATTATGTCTGTGAGTTTTGTCTTAAAACTGAAATATGTGTTACAGTCTGTGGGATATTACACAAAACCATTTTGCTCAATAAATAAATAGTTGACATTTCAGTTTCTTGTCCACCTTTTATTTAGCTACGAAGTTCAAACATATGTGTGCCAACAGAAATAACACCCCCTTTGCCCCAGTAGTGGGTAAGAAAATTATAAATGATATTGAGAAGAAAAAAACTAAAGTAATGCATCTACAGTTACTCCTGATCCATGTAATTGTACTGTAATCATGGTGATTGCACAGACTGAACACAAATGTACCTTCTACAGCAGACAATTAGAAACTGATTAAAAAAGGAGGAAAAGACCAAATTGTAAGACTGATTTGTTTCATAATGTCACTTTTTTCTATGAAAAAACAGCAAAAAAATATGGTCTTATCATAGATTCAAACACATCTTAAGATTCTGCTCTATTTCATAGATCATATTCTGTAGTTTTAGGCATAAATACCCCATAAAATAAAAACTCTTTCTTAGAGAATACACCAAGGGATCATCTGCCCCTACACAAAGCCATCGACATATGTAACTTTGTTATTGATTAAGTTCTTGTTCTAGCAAAGGAAATCTTTCTTAACAGTACATCAGTTATGTACATTGACATCTCAGCTGGATCTAACACCAAAAGATTTGTTTTTCATTAAATAAAACATTTTTATTTAAGTTACGTATGACAGGTTAAGATCAGAACACAAAATAGGCTTGTTAGCGTGTGAGAATAAAAAAGAATGGTGCAATAAGCAGAAATTGAACTGGAAAAAACAGATTACACAAAACATTGCAAAAAATTACCAGAGCTGTTTAATTTACATTGACAATTCAATGCATAAGGGATAAATAGTATACAGTTTAAATTTGCCTTATAGATTAAAACATTTGTAGTAGTCAAAAAAAAAAAAAAAAAAGGGAAAATAACTTTAAAGCACATTGGCTGCTTGAAACCAGGAAATTTTGATTAGACATTACAGTAAAATCCCTGTAATTTCCTGTTTAATAAAACTTTACATTTTTCTTGACCAAAAGTGTAGTTTTGATTATAAACATTTTTTGTGTGCAAAGTACAATTTGAGAAGAGAAAAAGAATGTTCTGTTATGTAGACAATTATGACACTCACCTACACTTGCAGAAATAATTTTCAAAATTATATTTTGAAAATAAGTTTTAAAAATCAAGTAACTTTTCCCATATTCTGCTAAGCCATTTGATGAACATTTGCAAGTAAACTGCTATTAATGAACTGCTCTATTTTGTTTAAATAATGTAATTTTAAGATTGTGCAGCTCTATGCCACAGTGATTTGAAGTTCATCTGTAATAGAGGAAACTTTATCTTGAGATATGTCTTTGATAAATCTCTCTCACAGATGGATGTAGAGCATATGCTCACCTAACTGAATAGTCTTATCCTTTCTTGTACAAAACAGGATTTCCTCATCCTACTATATAGTTAAAAAAACTTCTCTATGGCTTGTCTGCTGCAAAGAAAATCTCAAACCAATCTCAGACTCAGAAGAAGCAGCATTTTAAAGCAGTGTTCTTGTAAATTTCTGGTAGGGCTTTGTTATTTCCATAATTCCTCAGTTCTAATGTATACTTTCAGTTATTTTAGAGTGTAAAACATTAAAACCAATTAGAACAAAAATGGAAGGAATAAAACCCAAGAGAATTGAAATACTTTTATGCTTTCTTCAGAAGAAAAATGTGAAAGGAAACAGTAAGTCATTACTTTTCTCCATGCACACATCTTCCTTTCTAGAGATTTTTCATTGAGTGGTCAGGCAGTCAGCCTGACACATTTCACAAGCATTTTATAATATATCTTCATCTACTTTCAAATACAGAATTGATTTTTTTGAGATCTGTTTTTAATTGTTTTCTCTTTTACCACATTATATATTTGATGGCTTCATGATATGCATGTAAAAGTTTATTAATTGTTTGATGGCTTTGTTTTCTGACCTTGTATCATTTGTGTTGATCTTCAAGACTAAAACAAATTCTTCTAGGTGCTGCACGAGCAATGAGTTTAGAGTGGGCAAAGAACTGCTGAAAATCTATTGTCCTTGGTCTGTTTTCAAATGACAGCTCTCTTTATTGACCACACATATTTCAAAGACATAAATGCTCTCCCATTTTTCAAAGTTCCAGTTCCTATGAACCTTAAAACAGGCTCAGATATCCAAGTGCTTTGAGAACTTTGAAAATTTAAGGTCCTCTGTCTTATCCAAATACAAGCATTAACAGATTTACAGATTTCTATACTCTAACTTACAAACTTCACTTTTGTTATGAATAGATTCATTTTTTTTCTGGTCATAGCTCTTTTTTGTCAAAATCAAAAATTGTAAGCAAAAGGAGAACTAGCAAGGTCAAACATTCAATACCTCATTTTTTTTGTGGACAGAATGAAAATATCACAACCTTCTTTTATGGGCTTGGCATAAAGCCAAAACACTCAGAAGTACACTTAACTATTTTAAAGCTTTTCAGTTAAACCTGCTTGAGTGAATTAAACCTTTCCCCTCCTTACCTTTTTTCCTTTGTGCATGTGTGTGTGTGTCAATAGAAGCCAAAAATGTCATCTATGAAGATACATATATTCTAGTAAAAGGATTTTCCATTTTTATCAGCCATAAGACTTCTTTTTATTACCTTCCAAATAATACACTTCTATTTTTGTGGCTTCTCTCTCTTTGATCTTTTAATAATAAGCTCCTTTAGGAATGGGAATGTGACTCCAGCTGCAGTTTGGTCAGGGATTCCAGCTCAGTGAGATCAGGCTAATAGTCAGGTATTTTAAGATGATAAATTACAATTATAAAACTCAGGTGTTCCAAAATAACTTCTAGTGTAATCAGTAATTTTAATGACTTTTACTCAGGAGACAGTGTGTGTTCTTGCATGGACAAAATACAGAGCTCATTCCCATCCATCTGCAATGTGCAAGGAAGCCACATTAAAAGGTGGGTCAAAATAGCCAACTGAGCAAGTGATTCATTCCATCCATGATTCTTCTGAGAAACCAGTAGCCTGTGGTACTGTCTTATTTTATCCTTCTAGTCATGAAATACTGAGTCACTTCCACCAATCTTTAAGTCTTAGTAAAAACTCAAGTACTATGTGGAAAACAGAGTAGTGAACTAACCCAGCCTAAAAGACACCTTTCTGCAGAGTTTTACCTTGTATTAGTTCAGTCACACAGTTGCCACATGACCTTGCAAACAGAAGTGTCCAGAAATATTTGTGTGTGCCCCTGTGGGTATGGGGAGAGCAGAGGTTACTGACTAGCTGTGGAAAAGGAACATACAGGGCATGATATATACCTTGAATTCTGTAGGGCTTCATGTCCTGCAGCATTCTCTTTTGAAATATGATGAAGTGCAGACTAGTTCCAGTTGCACTGGAATCTGTCTGGGCCCAGTGGTCCTATCAAAAATCCTGATGTTCAGCTGGCAGGTGACAATGAGCATACTCTGAAGAGTGGTACAGAGTCCAGTCTTGTTCAGTGTCTTCATCAATGCTCTGGATGTTGGCAAAGTGCCTCCACACACCATGGGATTTTGGGGAATGCCTGAGAATAAGTAGAGCTTCACTTCACAGGGACCTTAGTAAACTTGAGGTGTGAACTTATTCAATGAAGCTCAGCAGAACGAAATGCAAAAGGTTACACCTGGAACAGAATAACCCAGAACCTGGGACCTGACAGGCTGAGTAACAGCCCTGATAAAAGGGAGCTGCATATTTCAGTGAAGGCTGGGCTGAACATGGGGCAGGCGTTTGCTCCTTTCACAAGTAGAGTAGACTGAATTCTGGGCTACATTACACAGCCAGCAGATCTAGGCAAAATATGATCACCTTCTGTGAGGTACTGGTAAATCTCCCTTTGGAATGTGGCTTTGAGTCAACCCCATCTCAAAATAAATGTTGAGAAACTACCAGGAGTCCTTCAGAGAACTTTTGGGATTGCCAGAGTGATTCAGCATGTGTCCTCCTGAGAAAGCTGGGCTTGGGCTAAGGGTGGTCTAGTGGCAATCTACTGCTACTGGTATTATAGAGATGGTGGAGACAAGCTCTTCTCATCAGGGGCAAATAATGCAACACGGGGAAATGACCACAAATCGTGACTGGAGAGGTTCAGACTGGAAATTAGGAAATACATTTTAGAATGGAGAAGATAGTGTAACCATGGAGGAGGGTATCATGTTGTAGTATTGATGATAGTCCTGCTTCAGGCAGAAGGCTGGACTGAGTGATCTCCAGAAACTTCTTCCAAACAACATTTCTATGATTCAATAGGTCTGCTGTCTTGCACTTTTGCTCAATGTTGCAGCTTCAAACTTTAATGACTCATAATTTGTCCATTATGTGAATGTACATCTCTCAAAAAAACTTATAGAAAAAACTTATAAAAAAAAGGAAATGCTCAGCATTCATTTTTGATGCCATGCCATCAGCAAGGCAACAAAAGCAAATCTAAAGTATCTGCATTGTAGATATTTTGTAGTACTTTGAATGACTCACAAAACCTCATAAAGCAAAAAATAATTAAGGAAAATGAGAAAGGAAAAGCATAGCCCACAGAGACTTTTTCCATTACAAAATGACCAACCATTATTTGTATATACTCTTAAACAAAGGCTTTCACTTTTATAGCTAACCTAAGATGATGTAAATTTGTAATAGCATTCTTATTAATGCACTACTTTTGTATTTTCCTGAACGTATTTGAGAAGATTATAGTTTCAGAAAAACAATTATTATAAAGGAGAGGAAAGTATGCTAAAAATTAAAAAGGTTTCAAAATAAACAACTACACACTTTAGGAGTGTGTACTGACAATTACTTAATAATTGCTGTTGCTCGCTTAGTATATTCTACTTAACTGCTTAAACCATTTGTTGAAAGCAATAATTTAAATCTGAATTTATAACTTATTTAAAGTTAAGCTAAGGGATGAGCAATTATGTTATTCATTCAGTTGCTTATCTCAGCAAGTTCTCACTAGTACACACACAGAATGTGATATTAAGCAAAAATAGTTGTTTTCTTACATAGTATTACCAGAATTACAGAGATATGTATGCACAGGAAATTTGAAAAATTAATCACAGATTTTAATTTCCTCATTTATTCTGAGTTTGAAATAAAAACTCCTCAAAAACCACTTGCATTTTGCTTTTGTGACCAGAGATCAAAGGTGTAATTTGGTCGCCTGCACACAGAAAACCCTGGACAGACTAATTGCAGAATGGTACAACTAACACATAACCACTGACTCACAGAGAATTGTAAAATCATAGATTTTAGAGCAATGTTAGAAGAGGCCTGAAAGATCATCAAGTCCATCTGCCCACCCAGCACTACCACTGTAACCCTTAAACCCCTGATCATCCCATGTCACCCAGCGCCACAGCCAGCCACTTTCTACTGAAGCATTGTTCCTATACAGAACTACCAGCAAAGAGCAAAGTAAACACTTAGAGACCTTTTTTTTCTCAATGCAGCACAGCACACCTACTTGTGAGTGGCTGTCAGTGTGTGCCTTTATCCAGAAGGTTTATATGTAAGCCTGAGGGGCTCTGCCCCTTCAAAACTCCCATAAAACCTCAAGTGGAAGGTTGCAGGTGTGGCCTCCCAGAGGACCTTTCTCACAAGCACTTGAGCTCTAAAAAGAATGCAACGCTTCCAGCTCACTCCTAGAGCAGCTTTAAACCTTTCACTATGAAAGATGTTACAACAACTTAAGGCACCCAGCAATGCCCACGATTTAGTGATTACAGAGAAAGGAACACCTTGGTCCGAGGCTCCCTTACGGCTCTTAATCTTTGACCAGGTTAGATCAAATGAACACCTAAGGAAATGCAGGTCTTTCTGGAGCCCTGGGCTTTGTACACATAATGAATGGCACCTGAATCACTGTGTTTCCATGGATCACCACCAGGTCTAAGATTCAAAACTTGGCTTCTTTCTTTCAAAAGCATAATGAAAACAAACAGGGGAAGTTGCAATTGAAAGCAAAATGTTTTACTGGACTGAAAGAATTGCAGGTGGTTTAAAACACCTTTTCATTCTTTTTTGTGCCACATTGAGACATAGAGTATTTTTTCATGATTTAAACAGGAAATTTAGGTTTGGCATTGGCACATTACACAGTGATAGATACTTTGATAAAAACACAGAAATCCTGCCAGTCAAAAACGAAAGTAAATCATCATGTTACAAAATGCTCACGAGTAATGGAATTA
>JAWWES010000001.1:14426634-14438839 GCA_035583135.1 Lophotriccus pileatus
TTTTTTTTTTTTCTGTTTCTGTCTTAAGTTTCATCTGGAAAACATTCCTCTCATCTTGCAGTCAATGCAATATAAACAAGTCAGCAGTACCCCACAAGGTCTGGTTCAAAAAACCATTTTCCTTTCATTTCAGGTTTTCCCTACACTTTTCTTTTGCCACACTCCTTCCCTTTTCCATTTTTTTCTATCAAGTTGGAAAAGACAAAACAGAAGCCATATCTACTAAGCATGTAAAGCACTCATCAAAATGAAGCAATTACAGCACTCTTAGAAGAAATGAATGCTTGTTTGGGGTTTTTATATGCATTTAAGTAAACTTTTGTTGGGCATTGAAATTCTGTTGCTGTACATCAGTATTACCTAAAAACATAGGAGCTTAATAGGCAGTTGCCAGGCCTTCACTGTGGTACATGTTTAAAATGTAGAAGAGCAAGATAAACTCTGCTTCCAGATATTTAGAGATTAACAATCTGTGGAACCTATGTTAGTCTCAGGGCAGCCACAGATTTACTGTGGGATGCAGTGAGTTTCTCTGTATTCTCTCCTTGCACTGCCCAATGCAATATGTTAGAGATCATGTAACAACTTGGCTGTTCTGGTTTTTCATTTTTTGCAACGTGCTTTGGGTTCAACCTCTCCAGTCCAGATAACTGTAACATCAACCTCCAGAGTACAGAAAACAGATGCAATTTCTGTGGAAGGAACTGAACACAGATTTACAGCTGGAGAGCACCTCTCTCTTTTTTTCATGTAAAAAGTACAAAGCCCAGGAAGAAATACCCTGACTGCTCCACTTTTCTGGACATGTTATCCACCTCCACTAATTTCAGGGAGGTGTGTGATGGCTAAGATGATGAGTTCCTGAAGTAGGACTGCACTTTCCATGTTAACTATTTTACAGCCTGGTTTTGTTCAAGGAAGCGATAGACGTGAAGGAATAAGCTCTGCACAGAGAGAATATTGCCAGAATTACTTTCTTTATTATCTCTGAAATGATGGTACTTATATAGTCAGACACAGTTCTAGATAACACACATACATTCTGCTGGAAAACCTCCATGCTTCCTGCAAAACAGAAAGGAACAGCAAAGGTGGATTGAAACACAAAGCTTTTTGCCTGGAGAGACACTCTCCACATCTTTTCCAAGGAGAGTAAAAACCAGTTGCAGTCAGATTGCAATGGAAGAGGTGCCTTAAAGCTTATGCAAATGCAAACCAAATGGTCTATAGATCACACCCCAAGCTGCTTTTGTAAAAGGTAATAGAGCAGAAAAATTTCTCCTTCATGTTAAAGGTATTGAGCCACAGCAATTTTGTTATATGTGAAAAGGAAGACCAACAGAAGCCAAAATACAGATGAAGAATAAAGTCAGTTTGATTCTTAAACTGAATCTAAAGCAGAGCACGTAGCATTTACTAAGAAAAAATGAACTCTATCTCAGTCAAAACCAGGACAACTATTCAACAAATGTAGGTTCCCTTTCTTTTAAAACCTACAAAGGGCATCCTGTAAAATATGCCTTCAAGTGAAATTCAGTTTGCTGTTGGAGTACCCTAAACTTTTCTATTAAACAAACAAACAAATAAAACCAAACAACAACATAAAACCAAAAAGAAAAATAACAAAAGTTAACTTTTGTCCTGGTCCTGGAAGCAGCACACTGAGAACTACAACTACTATGGTTGGTCAGGTCCCTAACATGATTTTTGCCATGAATAGAGCTCAAATAAATTTTAAGAAATCAACTAGGAAAACTCATGGCTTTTCAAAACACCACTCTCTGCCACAAAAAGTACCAAAAGACCTAACGGTTTGACTCAGGACCCTTTGGAGTGTATGGAAACTTACAAAGTAGGATCAATCAGTGGAAGACCTGGACAATTGATTTGCTGTAAAACTTTTCAAAGTGTTTTAAAGATTCAACAGAGAACAGCTTTAAAATTGTATTTCTGAGAACCTCTGTTTCCTATTTATCTTGAAAAATCACATACTTAAGGAAAAATAAAAACCAACAAGAAATAAATTAAAGAAGTAAGAGTGTTTTTAGGAGGGTCCTTATCATTTCATGAAAATGAAGTACTTGACTAACTCTTTATATGCTAGATATTAATTGTGGGACAGAAGATTGCAACAAAAACATTTCTCACTTAAACTGAATGAGAAATAAACTGGATACAACCACAGCTGAGACCACAGGAGGTTCAACAAAATTAATAATGCTAGACTTTTCATATGAAGAGTTTGTCAGGTATACATTGACGGATGGCTGTAAACTCGTTCCAAACTCAGAGGGCAAAAAAAACCCCCCAAAACAACACTAAATAAAAAACCACCCACACTGCATAGCATCACGTAGTTGGCAACCATGCAGATCAATCAAAGCAATACCTCATTGCTCATGAGGCAATGATAGGAACTGCTGTTGTGTTTGACAGGTTCACAGGCGTCAGCTCCAGCAGGAGCACAGTTCAGTGCAAGATCACGAGCCGGCAAACTCTGCTGCCTGTTTGTAGCTCCTGCAGACACAAAATGCAGTGTGTGCCACAGGGCATGGCACAGATGGGTTTGGGCATGCTGCAGGCTATACATACTGGAGCTGACACACTTCCATTCTCAAATAGTTTTGCCTTTGGCAGTTGTTTTTGCACAAAACCAAAAATCTAATAGAAAATATTGGACCGTGGGGGGAAAAAAATTAAAATAATTGCTCCAACTGGAGTAAAAATTATCTGGGCAAGAATTCCAGCTGGTGAAAAATATTCAAATATAAACTAATATATGATCTAAATAAACAGTGTAATTTCAAGAGACCAGTATTTCAGCACAGGCATTAGTTTTTGATATTTTCAAGATTTATAGGCTACATGAAGTAAAATCTTCCCATTTATAAGGTGAATATCCTCAGAGAGGCTTAAATAGTTTTTTAAATGTGTCATTATTATTTTTCTGTGTCAATATTTGGTATTCATATAGCATCTTGCCATCTGCCAAAGGGAACATAGGCATATAATAAACCAAAGGAAGGGAGGCTCACTAGTACCCTTGTTGACAGGTTCAGCAATTACACAGTGTGATGAGATATTAAACTATAATTCTACTCTTTAAAGTAGTGGAATACCAAAGGCACACCTCCATCAGAAATGATAACACTTTTAAGAAATTAATCCCATAAAAGAGTTTTCCTCTTGCAAAGCAAAGGAAAACAAACAAACAAACAAAAAAAAAAGCACAAAAAAACCCCCCAAAAAACCCAAAACAAACACACAAACAACAAAAAAAAAAGCCAAAAACCCCACAAAACAACAAAAAATAAGATAATTCCATCATGTGCAAGTAAAAGTGCACTAAGAAAGATTATCTATTCTATAAGGAGGTTACTTAATGCAAAGGAATATTTTTCTTATTGTCAAACTTTTATTTTACAATTATATAGGCTGTGTTAAAAGCAGGACTGCAAAGAACTGGAAAATCCTCTTGGCTTGTAAAAATTTGAGGTGCTGATGAAAACTGGAGAAAAACTGCAGAGCAGAAAAAGAGAGAGGCTTTTAACAAAGTCAGAAGAAAGTTAATATTTTTGGTGAAAGACTCAACTGCTCTAAGACTTTTTTTTATTTTTTTTTTTTCAAACAGAAATCTTATTTTCCCTGCAAGGAAGATTCCTCTTCACAAAGAAAATTGTAAGAAGTTACTTCCAATTAGTTCGATGCATTATTGGACAGTGGTTTTATACTTGTATATTGGAAGTTCCCACACCTTACACACACCCATCTTCCATTTGCTTGGGTTTGTTTGGTCTTTGAGCTCTTAAGCAATATATTAGCTTGTTTTCTTGCCAAAACTACTTTTTTTTTTTGGCTAGGTTGTTTAGGTTTTTTTTTACGCTACTGACTTGTCTCAAAATTATGCTTTATTGAATACTATTTGGTATAGAATTGAAGCAGAGTTTTCAAAAATATACTGAAATTCATCATATCTTATCTCAGTGCTACAAACACGGACAGGAGTTCTTCCGCTAAATTCATTGAACCATTTATCCAACAGTTAAAAAAGGTAAAACAAGTTCAAATAAAAAAGTAATTTTGCTAAAATGTTACCTTTACGCATTCCTGTAATCTACTTTTGCTAGAATGTAGGCATTGCCCTTTTATCATCTACCTTGCCATGAGGGTTCCACCACAGGCAGTAGTAGTGTTAGTAGTTAGTAGTAGTAGTAGTAGTAGTAGTTTTGGGAGACTCATAATTTTGCATTCTTTCTAGAATTTTGAAGTTTATCAGCTGATCAAAAAAACTGACAATCCTTGTCAGATACCTGCATGACTTTGCTCCTGAGAATTAGTACTGGTTGCACAAGAAATACCAGATAATACCAGATAAAAGTTAATTTGTGAACACTATCAAAAGTAGATATATATGCACAAGAACATGTACATATTTTGAACTAGCATATAAGTTGAAATTGAAGCCTGCTGAAAATATGTTGTTTTATGTCCATAGTTATTATGTAGTTGTAACCATTTAAAGACATTTTTTAATCTTTCTACTCCAGTAAGTGTACTTTGCTTTGCTTCATAAAAAGTAATGAAGCCTAGAAATATAAAACCTCATTATAGATCTTTTCCATTAAAAGTTTGCTGAGATGTTAGAAGAAAACAGCAATTACTGTGTGCAGATTATGATGTCAATGGATCAGGGAGGTTGCACTGGATACACTTAAAAACCACTCTATTGCATCATTTGCACTGAACAAAAAGATTAAGCTGAAGTAGTTCAAGTGAAAAAAAAATTAATACCAGCAAGGTAATATTTCGCTTTTGCATTTTTCTCTTGAAATTCCCAGTTTTCTTCTGTTTCTGTGGATTATTTTCCTTCCTTCTCCTTTTTGTGTTTAGGATGTTTCTTTGGAAGCTTTTAGTCTTAATGAATATTTTAGGTCTTACTTTAGCAAACACACTCATTTATCAGGCAACTTCTACATGCAGAAAGACTTAATTCTAATTCTTTTTCCCATAAACTTTATTTGGCAAAAATCCCTAAATAAATTATTATATTTGCCCATATCAAAGCCTTCTGGATACAGAAACATTGAATTTTCTCAATCTTAAGTTATCTTTTAGCTCTAATATCCCTTATTCCCTTTTATCAGCCAACATCCCTATTATGGAAGCTTAATTTTTAACATGAGACTATGAACTATTAAAAAACATCACACATCTGCTCGTCATTATTACTCAGGATATACAGACACAATCTGAACAAACATAATTTTGAATGGAACCATACCTAATTAAACTAGAGATGAAGAAGATAATACAGTCCTGTTTCTAAGAAACAAGGAAACATCAGAAACAATTCTCGCTGAAGCTTAGTTTACTTCCTTAATACTGTGATCATCTTTGAATACTTAATTTTAATCATTCACATTTATAGTGGAATATAAGCTTTCTTTTCTACAAAAGATAGTGTGTTACAAGTGCACCTTTTACTTCATTATAGGATGACATTTTGGCAGTGGAAAAACCGTACTTCACTATGCCTGAGGGATTTAATTTCTAACAGTAAACTCACAAAGGTATTTCAGAACTGGGCAATGAATATGCTCTGTTGCCCCTGCAGCACCATTTCCAAATCCTTCACACTGTAGTGAAAATTTTTCCATACAAGTTAATCTACCACAGTGTCTTCAAGTGACTGTCAAACAAGTATTTGAGACTTCTGTTTCATTAAAGAGCATTTTCTGCACAGAGAGTCCAGAAATATCTTTTCAACACATAGTTCCAATTTTTTTAGCATTTGTTTTTCTGCACTTTCTATCTTTTTGGTTTATCATAAGAACCCCTTTTTAAAAAAAAAAAAAAAAAGTCTGGTTGGGTTCATAGAATTTGTTCAGATAATTTGGTTTATATAATGCATCTGAATAAGCCAGAAGAACACTTCATAAGAGGTATGAAATAATTAATCCTTTACCATACTTGTGCTTCTCAACAGAATCACAATTTTAAGGTAGTCTTTTGGTTTCTCTTCTGTTGTAGATCAGGTTAACTAAAGCAGAAGTAAAAATTATTGCATATCATAAGGAAATGGGTCGGGATGGAAAACCTCATCTGCAGTTGTGAAACATTTTATATTATTTGAGAGTGATAATTACGAGTTATAATTACAGTTTAGAATTATATAATTTCATTGTAACATGGGAAAGTTCCATTTTTTTTTTTTGTGGTGTTATGCTCTTTCCACATAGATTTAAGTAATTGTGAAAATTTATAGTTTGAAGCTGTGAAAAATTAAGGCTTAACAGATGTAGCAAAAATAATTGCACAACCACTTTTTCTTTCTGGGTCTGGGAACAGGGGATATCCATCCATACTCTTGTGCCCAGTTTCTGGTGTGGATGACAGACCACATGGTATGATGTGATGTTGACCCTTGACTGAAATCCAGGAACAAATAAATAACAACCATTGAGAAAATCCAGCCAACTCTAGTTCAAATGGCAATTACTAAGTAAGATGATAACTTCTGATGGTTGAATTGAAACACCTCCAAAACCCAGAACTGTTGTACTCAGTGGCAGATACTGCTCATTCTCAACTTTTATTTTTTATTTTTTATTTTTTATTTATTTATTTATTTATTTATTTTTATTTTATTTTTTATTTTTTCATCTATTCACAATTTTTCTCCAGCATTTCCTCATTTCCCTCCTCCAGCTGTTATATAGGTTGTCTACTGCTTAAAGTCAGTCAGCCAGTCAACTACTTTTAGAACTGAAAAAATAGTTCCCTATTATAAAATAGCACTTTCTGACATCCAAGTAGAAATGACTGAAACCAAAACACTAAGAAACTAAAATATATTAAAAAGAACAATTTCGGATGTCAGTATTTTTCAGGAGATACCCTTATTTTATGGGCACAAAGCTGAAACATTCGGCTTGAACACAAATCATCAGCCTCTTAATGTTTTGTCATCACCTTTTCTTTTGTTTTTTTTTATATTAAATCTGATTCAGCACATAACAAACCACAAGATGCACTGTTACTATTTTTTTTTGTTTATGTCATCATATCAGAGAACTGCTTCTGAATCATGTTATCTCCTTCTAAATCAGACATGTATAACTGACAATTTTTTCATTAACAAACCTTTGAATTTAAGTTACACTTCCCTACTTTGATTTTACTCTCTTAGCAATGCAACTCGTAATAAATCCTGCTGGGAATGCAGACCTCAGTGGGAAACAAGGCTGCTTACAAACATACAGGATCATGTTTTTCCTGACCATAGGTGGACATAATTTCATTTTTCTGAACTACTTATAAGATTTTGTCTTTTTCTGTGAAGGAAGGAATAAAAAAAGAAGCAAACCTGCTACACATACTGATAAAATTGGAAAGGGTGAGGTTATCAAAGCAGGAGTGTCTAATGTGTCAGGAATTAGATGCATGTGACTTGATTTTACTTGTTAGCTTCTGCAAAGGTGATCCTGAATGACAGATCATTCTATCTCTCTTGTACCTATTGCTTCAAATGTATGTACTAGACACAAGGATACATTACACGAAGGCATCTGAGAACAGAGCAAAGGAAGAGTTTGGATTTCTGCTGCTGCTGAACTCATTTTTAAAAGCAGCTACCAGCATGGAAACATCTGTCTGCTTTCTGTAAGTAATTAAGATTCAGACTTTGTAGCAATCACTTAAAATTTAAAATTTAAAGAAGCAAAAAAAATTACAGCTTTTTACTGAAAAGACTCAAAAGTGTCATTTAAGATGTAATCACTGCGATATTAAATCCAGCAAGTATTTATCACTATCTACTTAGAAAAAACCTTCACTCCTATTACCCATGATAACAGAAGATGCTTAACAAATCAGGAGAGTGGTAAGTATGACTGGAATGAGAAAGTATTTAACCTTCTGATGTGTTCTGAAGGTGCTGTCTGCAAGTTCTGTCCTGAATAAGCTACTACTGGTTGGCCTTTACCTAAATGACAAATATATTATGTGACTTTAAATATTGATTACCTTTTTATTACATTCAATTGCCATGAGTAGCACTTTACTCAATTGTATTTGGACTTTTCAAGCACCTGAAAAAAAAAAGAAAAAAGAACATACCACATTTCTGGCAAGGGTTCATAGTACAGAACTTAGAAATACATTGGGTTTTGGTGGTTTTTTTCTGAAATGACACTTCTTTCTAATAATTTTCACATTTCTGTTTGTTCCACCCTGTCTTTTCCCATCTGCTTCCTTGTTTTTTTGTCATTCTGGAAAACTTTGCCCTCAAAGGCTACTGTCTAACAGCAGACTTCACAGTTATCAGTGTAGAGTTACAAATATAGCACAAAAATAGGGTATGCTACCAAGAAAAGTGTTTGGGTTCCTTTTCTTTTCCCTGAAGAAATCAGTATGATTTCTACTCTAGCAGAAGCAAATGAGAATCAACAACTAGATAAGTTTTCTGTGTGAGCTCTGTTTTAGCCAAGATGATGATAGAAAAGGCTAGTTTTACATGTTATTTGGAAAACACAAGGGTAAAATAAATGAAAGTAAGCAAGTAAAAGCCCTAAACAACACAAAAATAAATGTAAAGAACAAGATTCTCCATGTCTCTGCTGCTTATAAACCTCTTTTGAAGGTTCATATCTCTGCAGTCTAATTGAACTTCTCATCTATGGCAGTTTTAACTCTTCCCAAGCATGTTACCTCCAAAACTTTTCTCAAAGTTCTAATCAAAACAACACAGAACCTCAGAATCACAGAGTGGGTCAGGTTGGAAGGGACCCCAAAGGGTCATCTGGTCCAACCTCCCTGCTCAAACAGGGTCATCCCAGAGCACATGGCATGGGATTTTGTCCAGATGGTTCTGGAATATCTCCAGTGAGGGAGACTCCACAACCTGTCTGGGTGAGCTGTTCCAGTGCATGGTCACCCTTTGGGATCATTTAGTTCCAATCCTCCTGCCATTTGCAGGAACACCTTCCACGAGACCAGGTTGCTCAGAGCTCCACCCCATCTGGCCTTGAACATTTCCAGGGATGGAGCATCCACAGGTTGTCTGGGCAACCTGTGTCAGTGCCTAACCACTCTCACAGGAAAGAATTTTTTCCTTATGTCCAAACTAAACCCATTCTCTTTCAGCCTGAAGCCATCCCCCCTTGTTATATTTCTAAGTTATATAAGGGGAAACAAATTAGAATTACAATTTAAAACTCACAAGACATGGCTAGACACAAGTTAGGAGAAGGAAGGAATACCATGATAAGAACTTGTACTTCCTTTCTCTTTGTCTCTGTTTGGAACTGATCTAAAAAACCAGAGATTTTAACATTAAATATTCAGACAGTTGAGGGAATGCTGGAATTCTTCCTATCACATGGATCTGAACTCAGTGGAGCTTTTTCTCTCCTCATAATGGCTGACATTATAATCATAAAATTGCCATCATCATGAAACACAAAATTGTAAAAGGTAAGATAAAACAACAGAGAATAGGAAAAAAAGGGTATGAAGAACATGTTAGAGAGTGCAGTGGTTTGACCTTGGTGCTCACCAAGCCGTTCTATCAGTCTCACACCTCAACAAGATAGAGGGAGAAAATCCAATGAGAAAGCTCATGGATCAATATATGGACAGGGAGGTCACTTACCAATTAATGTCACAGCAACAGACTTGACTTGGAAAAAATAATTTAATTTATTGCTAATTAATAACAGATTAGGAGAGGAATAAAAAACAAACTAAAAGCACTTTTCATCCACCCTTCCTTCTTGCCAGGATCAACTGCACTCATAACTCTTTTACCTTCTCTCTGTGAGCTGCACAGGTGGATGGGGATGGAGATTGGGGTCAGTTCATAAAATGTCATCTCTGCTGCTCTTTTCTCCCCATGCTCTTTCCCTGCTCCGATGTGGGATCCTTTTATGGGTGACAATCCTTAATGAACTTTCCAGGGTGGGTCCTCTCCATGGGGTAAGCCCTTCATGAGTGGACTGCTCCTGAAGGGTTTCTCCACAGGCCAATATTCCTGAAAGAAAACCTGTTTTCTGTACAGGCTCCTCTCCGTGGGCCATAGCTGTAACTCAGGTTCCTCACAGGCTGCAGCATCCTTTAGGGCATGTCCACCTGCTCCAGTGTGAAGTCTTCCATGGGCTGCAGATGGATATCTGCTCCACTGTTGTCCTCCCCAGTCTGGAGGGAATCAACCTACATCACCATGGTCTTCTCCACAGCCTGCAGGGGAATCTCTGCTCCAGCACCTGGATCACCACCACTCCTTCAGCATTGACCTTGTTGACTACATGGTTGTTTCTCCCACAAATCCTCTCTCTTCTCTCACAGTTGCTGCACAGAGGTTTTTACCCTTTCTTAAACATTATCACAGAGGTGCTACCAGTGTTGCTCAACTGGGTTCAGTTTTGATCAGTGGTGGGACTGCCCATATTGTGAACTAACTGTAGGATTTTAATAATGCTGCTTTAAAGCAAATAAAATCTCCATGTCCTCCTACTCATAAATTATCTATTTGTGTGCAACCCCACTGTTTCCATGTGAGTATCTTATACATATATACACACAATTATGAGCATTTAAATCCCATTTATATATGTGAGTTGCACTAATATAACCAGAAAACAGTTTCTACCTTAAAACGTAAAAGGGCTCTACTTGAGTAATCCCATAAAATCAAAGGCTGAACCTTTGACCGTGTCCCATTAGTCTTTTAATCCAAGTATGGTCACGCATCCAGTTTCAGTGATTGAAATGGAAATAAGCCTAATATGGGAGCTCTTGGTCCTCCAGCCATTAGGTGAAAATGCCTATATACAAATTTTATGGTCTTTTAAGAGACAGACAACAGTCTATTTGTTCTCCTAACTTGCAGACTTTTGACAGATAAAGATTGCTGTTAATCATTAAGCTATTAATTTCTGAATTTGATTCTCTCTAGAATGTCTATGAGTTGCCCACTGGCCTCTCACAAAAAGTTACCTAGTTGTCTCTCAAATGAAAAGTCACAATGTCAAAGAGAGTGGAAAATAAATGTCCCATTCCTGAAAACCTTTAGTTAAGCCATTTAACTAAGTGACATTTGCCCCAAACGTTTTTTTCCCCTCAAATTAATCTAACATTAAATTCTCATGCAACCATGCAGCTACTCACATAATGATATATTAGTAATGTAAAGAGTCTTCCAAAAATCAGGCTCACTGATTCTAGGTACTGCTCGTAAGGGCAGAGCAGCAAGCAAGATGGCATGAAATTTTCACAGAAACAGTTTCAGACAGATTGAAAAAACCAATGCACCCGAAGGGTTAAGACTTTTACAAATCTTCCACACATTTCCCTATTCTTCTAGAAACTCAATGGACAACTCAGGGTTCCTTTCATTTTTCAGGATTTCAAGTATTTTTCAACAGGTTAAACCAGGGGAAAAAACCCTGTTCCATTACATATATTCTGACATTAAATATTTTTCAAATTTAGGAAAGATTTTTGACCTGTACATGTCCCATCATATTTGATCAACACTTTCAGATCATTCAAAGAGAAGTATCGGTGGGAACTGGTATTTTCTGCATATTTTCTTAGCAAGACTTGATAAAATTTTTGAATGTAAGGAAGGTAGATAGCTACAACAGCACTGCTGCATTTAACCAGAGAAAGGAGAGGTGCATATACATAAACAGGTTTTTCAGTTTTCCTTATCTCCTCTGAGTGGTCTGAAAAGCCAGTGTTTTGACTACTCAGGGATGAATTTATCATTCTTGAATAAGTCTAGAATTTTTCAAGCCCTTCAAATAATTTTTGTTCTATTTTTAGAATTATATTAAGAAAAATTAAGTTTTCTTATATTTAATTACTAGGAATTTATAACGTAAAATAATAATCCTGTTTGCATTAGCAAAAATATTGTCAGGAATTCTCAATAAAAAAGATAAATTAGTGTACAAGGGAATCAAAGCTATTAAAGCACTTCAAGCTTGTTACATCCAGACAACTGATCGATTCAAAGTAGAAGATAATCAGTTATGGTCATATAATAGCAATTTTCCATTTCAGTTTTGTCTTGCAAGGAACATGAATCTTATTTTGTTATCCTATGGTCCGTTCCTTTGGTGCTACAAACATCATGCTCATGATTAAATAATGCCAGGTCTATACAACAATAAGGGGCATATATTGAAATATTTACTCTGGG
>JAWWES010000001.1:14443933-14465729 GCA_035583135.1 Lophotriccus pileatus
CAAACATCATGCTCATGATTAAATAATGCCAGGTCTATACAACAATAAGGGGCATATATTGAAATATTTACTCTGGGACCATTGGCCAGATGTATAGTGGATTTCTGAAGTTCAATAGCATTTTACCTGGTCACTCATTTATTTACTTTGTATGATTCTTTCACAATTTATGCAGAAAAATTACTGAAGTCCTATTCCTTATTGGGTTGGAAATATTCATAATTAATTTTCATCAGTCTAATCAAAATTGCTCTATTTTGGAATTTAGTCATATACATTCATTTGAAACAAAGAATAAGTTACTGACAGAACAATTCAATTTTATTTTTTATGATCCTGTACTCCATATTGGTTAAAAACTAAAATAATTTATTTTATACACATACATTTATAATTTTATAAAGAATACTTACAAGATAGATGTTGAGGCAGGTACTGGCAGGGATCATACATGAATTAAAAATAAAGTAAGGTTAGCTGATATTACCTAAGGTATGATTTTAAAATATATTTCTGTTGGAAATATACTCAGAAATATTTACAGTGTTGGATAAAAGCTTGATAAAACAGTTGTACTTTCCAGAGGTTACTTTCATATGTCGTGAAAACTTAAGTTTATTAATAAAAAAGATAAAATCTGTTACTTTTTTTTTTTTTTTATTTCCAAGTGTCGTTTCTCGCTGGTGTTTGAATAAATAACAATATAGAGGAACATAAAAATAGTACATAAAAATATAAAGGAAAACATTTAAAAGTAAATTCATAAACAATCATTTTAACTAGTTATGTATTCTATTTGCCATAATATTTTTTGAACAATTTTGGTGACCATAGGTTTATCTTCAATAACTATGCCTTTTCTAGAATGAAGAGTGACTAGCTTTTATGTTATTGCTTCCAAGATTTCTTGGAAGTGTTCTGGGAAGACCATTCCAACTCTATTCATTCAGGAGTGAGTTACGTATTACACGACCACTAAATCTAATTTTTTAAAAATCTCTTCTTTATAACATTATGAGCAACTCTTAGATTATAGGATTCACTGAAAGTTAGTAAAAAAAATCCAGAAAAAAATTTAATTTTTGTTTTATACAAGACACTCTGGAAAATAATAAAATAATTTCCACTGATGCAGTTAAAGTTTCTTAATTCTCCTAAAATACAAAAAGTAGTTAGCAAGAGGAAAAATAACTCTCCCCATTTGGAAGAAAATGTCCAAATGGACAAGATCAGACATTTTAAAAAAAAAAGTTATGTAGAGAATGTAATAACTTTTTTTAAAAAAATAATAATAAGCACAGTGTCATTGTTCTTTCATGACCTTAAAGGGTCTGTTTCACTGCACTCAGAAACTTCCTTAAGGCATATTAAACATTCATTACCAGAGCTGCACACTGTCCATGAATACTGCAGTGAAATGACTCTCTTTGTGCTGAGAGATGTGAAAAAGGGATGACCAAAAAACAACTGCTCTAGACCCTGAACAAAAATGGATCCTCATCAACATCGTGGTTTTGTGTGCCAGGTATACAAAAATAGTTACTAATACTGGAATGAAAGTATTCTAATTTTGAGGTATCTGGGTATTTTTCAGGTATTACTGTGTGGTTTTTCTTTTGGAAAGCAGGTAAACTATCTCAAATTGTGTACAAGATTGTAAATAAAAGAAACAAATTCTAAAATCTTCAAACCTGTACTTAGTTCACCAAGTCCATCCACGCAATATATTTGGAAACACAGTCTTCTCTACAAATAAACTAAAATAGAGAAGCTTAACCTCAAAGACAAGCACTAACACCAGGTAAATACAACTAAAATAGCAAAAAAAAAAATTTAATTATTCTATGCAATGTACAGAAAACTTAAATTAGATGTTCATTCTATTTTGGTCTTCAATCCAAATATCATTCTTAGACCTTCCACTCTATACTAAGTTTCACTTCAGCAAACTTTCTTATAAGCAGGATCAGCTGTACTTCTATAGACTCTTCATTCTGACAGAAGCTAATCTTCAATAACAGGATTTGTACTCAGTCAAAATACATTAGTAGGAATGCTGGCTGGAGGCCAAGTGTACTATTTTTAGATACATTTTTAAAATTCTTCTGTATTATAAGTTAATTTTGTGTAGTCTGCAAAAAAAAAAGCATTATTCTTCATTATATAGTTATAGAATTGTCTCCACCAATAAGCCAATTTCTCTGTAACTACTCAGAATGCAAATCCATGTACTCCAGCTCAAGGCTATTATCAGCCAGAACGCAGGAATTTATATAAGCATTATGTGATCATTATAAACACTGATTATGCCATTTGTTATGTTCTGGTGGGCCATTGCTCTCAGAACTCTGCACCCACAATCCCCAAAGTTGTCTCTGTTTTAGTCCCTGTTACTGTCCTGTAATCACACTAAAGCCAAGAGGCTAAACAGGACATTTTAATACAATTTCCCGCCAACTTTCATTAGAATAATGTGTTTTCACTCGCTAACAATGGCACCAAACTTACACAGTTAAAAGTAACATATGATAAATGTTCAGGTGGGGTTGAAACTCCTTTATTCTAAATGTTTATTACCTCTAAAATAAACAAGGACATAATCTATTTTACATTTGCAGAGGTAGGAAGGGTAAGACTTCACCATTAAAGTTTCAAACAGGGTGCCTGCACTGGTTATACATCACCAAGCCACCTCCAGCCAGTGGAGAAGACCTGTGTGAGAGTATCCTACAGACTCCAGGTGATGACCCACTACTGACTTACTTTATTGAATCATTTTCCCTTCTAGGAATCACTAAAACATTGAGCTGAATATTCAGCAGTGAACTCCATTCATAACATAATGAATGATTTTCTTAGTACAATTCTACTCTTAGTTTTCAGCTCTGGTTGTGATACGTTCTGCATCAGTCCCCTGCTTGCTGTACCTGCTCCTACAAAGAGTTACAGAAAAAGTGTGGAAAGTAACAGCCTGTGACAGTGCAATTACTGGGAGAAGGCAGTGTCACGGCTATAGAGACACGTTCCAGATGAGAAGAATGGTTAGTGAAAAAGCTGGATTTTATAGCAGCTAGGAGAATACAGAGAATGCAGATTGGAACAGAATAAAAATAATGGGTCCTTCTAAAAATTTTGAAACAAATTTATTCCTTTATAGAATTTGAATTGGGGAAACAGGATTGAATTCATTTTTTGTGGCCTAAGCTCAGCTGGCAACTAATCCCCACACAGCTGCTCAATCACAACTGCCCCTTAGAGAGGCTGAGGAGAGAATCAGGAGGGTGTAAGTGGGAAAACTCGTGGGTTGAGACAAAGACAGTTTAATAAGGAAAGAAAAAGTCGTGCACAGAAGCAAAGAAAAACAGGGAATTCATTCACCACTTCCCATGGGCAAGCAAGTGTTCAGCCAAATAACTCTTGGGAAGACAATAAGCCATCACCTTGAACTTCCCCTCCCTCCTTCTTCTTCCCCCGGGTTTTATTCCTGAGCATCATAGGGTATGGAATGTCACTTTGGTCATTCAGAGTCAATTGTTCCGTGTGTGTCACCTTCCAGCTCCTTGTTCACCCCCAGCCTCCTCTCCTTGGCTCTGCAAGTTCTGCTCAGCAATAACAAAAACATTGTGTTACCAACGTTGCACCCAGCAGAAATCCAAAATACTGCCCCTTACCAGGTACTAAGAAAAAAATTAACTATCTCAGCCCTAAACAGCACAATATTCCACCTTTTCCTTAATCAAACTTTAAAACATTTCATTTCTAAGTCACACCGGTGCCCTTGATAGGGTTAGAAGAGGAGTAAGGGGAAAAATAACTTGTTAAGCCAGTTGTTTTGCTGTAGAACTGAAATTAAAATATGCAAAGTGTTTATTAATTGCTCAGATAGACTCACAGGTTCCACTTAGTTTCATTCTGGTAACTGTTGAGAGGTGAAATGGGAAAATTTATGGAGTATGGGATTGATGTAATTATGGATGATATAGAGTTGGTGAGAAATGCTTAGGCATGACTTCTTGCTTCCATTCATTTGATCACTTGAGTAACCAGAGCATGTCTTCTAACTCATTTTGATACTCGAAATTAACAGCAATCCCTGTATTTAATTATTTGTTCATAAGAAAACATATTAAATAATGTGTTATTCAAATATGAAAGAATACCACTTTTTTTTTTTTTTCTTTTGTTGAAATTTGTTTAAAGAAATCCCTTGGAAAGTTTACGGCTAAAATTCTACTGTCACTGCCCTTTCCACTGAAAAAATATTTCACACAATTTCTCAATTTTGACAAATTTTCAACTAAACAAAAGATCTCTTTAGAAACAGGACAATATATTAAAAAAAAACAAACAAACAAACATACGAACAAAAACCCTCATCAGCTGTGCCTTTAAATTTTTCTTATCTGGTTCTGTATTTCCTCATTTGAGCATCCTCTTCTCAAGCATGTGATGTGCAATTTAAGACTGAGCAGTCCAGTGTAACCTGCAGCACTATTTCATCATTTCTGTGTGGCAGAAAATGTTGGGTTTTGTTTTTGTTCTCCACAGCATTACCTGTTGTGTGAGCCATTCACTTAAGAGTTGGACTCAGTAATCCTTGACGGCCCCTTCCAATTCAGAATATTCTGTGATTCTGTGTAGGACAGACACTTGACTTGTAAGTCAAGTGACTTCACTACAAGTGAAGCAAACACCCAGGATGTCTGCATTGCTTATAAAGAGGCTGCAATACTAGCATCAAACCAAACTGGTTCTGGATTTTTCCCTTGAAACCAATATAATTACAAGGGAGTTTGGCCAGTATTTAAAGAACAACAATTTTTCAGACACACTTCTAAAACTTCAATGCACCTAATCCCCTCATGATTTAAATTGGCATAATGCCATTGCAGTCAATAGGCTCTTTGATTTACATCAGTAGAAGACCTGACCCATTTATCTTCTCTCTCAGTTTAAGTGCCATTTGCATATACTTGGAAATAAACTATTAATCACTGTTTGTGCCTTGACAAGCCTGGCTGAAAGGTTATACAGCACAGATGTATATGAGTTTATACATGTAAGTATACACATAAATACATGCAGTTATAATTTCTACTATCTTACCTGGGGTGAAAAAAAAAAACCCCACAACAATTAGAGACTCAAGTTTCAGGCAGAGACTTTTCATTTCTGTGTTTTTCTACTCTAACACTTTGTGTAGAGATGTAATTTATAATCATATTTAGCATTGAAAAAGACACTCTACACCCTACTGTTGTTTAGATTTCTGAGTCTCCATCTATTCCTTCCTAGATACCATAGTACTTGATGTATTATTTTACTTAAACATGTTACTCCTAGTCAAAACCATACAGGAAAAAAATCGAACATCAGTGATCCCAGCGGTACAGTTCCAACATTTCACAGGCTTTCACTAAATAACCAACCTTCTAAGTTACCTACACATTCCATGCTGGAGAAAAGTTATTTTTCTTTTCACTCCAGAAGAAATAAGACAGCTTTATTTAATCAACACTCAACATTTTGGTCTTTGAAAGTAAAAATAATCAGAAAATTAAGCACATAAGAGTTTATAAGCTGGATTTTTTCTCACAAAGCCACAGTATTATTCATGACTGACCAGTATTACACATGATTTGCTTTCCATGAGAAGTAACTCTCACAAAACATTTCTACAGGAATACAAAAAAAAAAAAATCTCTGTATCTCATAGTGGTTTCCACAAGATTCCTCTTCCCTGGGTACAACAAAAAATTATAACTTCTGTGTGCTATAATTCCTTTATAAGCACATCAAAAGTTCTTACAGGTTCCTTATTATATTAAGTGCTGTCTAAATATAAAATTATATTCTTACTTATATCACTATCTAATAGACACTTTGCAGACACAGAAAATTGCTACCTCTAATGAACGACCAAATTCAGTAAATAAAATTCAGGAAACTAGTTAAGAGCCAGCAAAAAAAAACCAAAAACAACTATAAAGAGAAGTAGATGATAAACCCACTGTGAGTACAGCCATTGTCTCAGAATGCTTTTGAAAAGGACAGTGTAGAGTCTGTCCTTACAGCTCAGAGATCACTTCATTTATCTCAAGGAGATCACTTCATGTATTATATATGATAAACTCATAAACTAAAGAAAAATGGATATTTGTCCTTACCTTTACAGAAGTAAGTAGGTTAAAAGTGTTGGGTTTTTTTAACTTTTCCACCTGTTTTTTCACTGAAAAGGTATGGAAAGATGATTAGGTGGTGAAATATTCCTGTGAAAACAGCATAAAAAAAATTAACATACAGAAGAAAGAGAAGAGAAAATAAAACTGAAAAGCATGGGAGAGAAGCAAATACTGGCAATACAACTGGAAAAAAGCAGTAAAATTGAAAGAAACAAGAGGTGGTGAGCAAAAGTAAAATCTAAAGATGAATTCAAAGGGTGAGAACAACAGTCCTTTCAAGAAAGAGATGCTCATACTTTGAAGGCTAAGAAAACCAGGATTTGTTAGGAGTCAAAGTTGAATAGATACAAAAATCAAAAAAAACCTTTTTGTTGTGGTAAGGAATGAAAAAAAATGAAACCAGGAATTTTTAAGAGCTACAGAAACTTGAAGTTGGTGTGAATAACACAAATAACATTCAGTTCAGCAAAATATGAACTGTATTTGGTATGCTCAGCTATTTTGTTAGCTTGAAAAAGTGGTACTGGTAAATAGAGGCAGGTAGCAGAGATCATGATTAAAAGCACTTCTCATCTTCTCAAATGTCAGGTGTTCTAGTCTGAGGGAAAAGTGCCATGCTAAGCTTCCATATAACAGTGCGAAATGGATCGGAGGACAGTAACATCCATAGGCAGCAAGTGTGTGTCTATGCAGAAATCCACATTATTCCCAGTCATAACGTCCTGTCAAGTGTTGGAACAGCTGCCCATGGCAGTGGTTGAGTCCCCACCCCTGAAGGTATTTAAATAAAGTGAGGATGTGGCACTTGGGGACGTGCATTAGGGGTGGGCTTGGCAGTGCTGGGCTGGACTTGATGGTCTTAAGAGGTCTTTTCCAACCTAAATGATTCCATGATTCTATGATGACAACACTAGCAATCACAAACACTCTGGATAGTGAGACATTTTTTGTCAAATAAATCTGAAATACACATTTCACTGTTTTTTTACAGTACAGAGCTATACATAATAATTCAATATCCAATATTCTTTCTGTTAAAAAATCCCAAACAAACAGAAAAAAAAACCAAACCAACAACTCATAAGCAGTTGTGAAAGAATTCAAAGCACAAAAAATGATGATATTTTCAGGTCAAACATCTCAGGTTTTTTTCAATTCATTTCAATTTTCATTCATAATTTTTCAAATTATTACTTTGCTTGGTTTTTTGGGGGGGGGGTTGGGTTTTTTTTGGTTTTCTTTTTCTGTTTTTTTTAAAGAACATTTTCGTTTGGATAACAATAACTCAGAAACGACTTTTATCTTTTTTGAAATGAGAAATGAGCTGAAATTGATTCTTCCTCATGAAAAGTTTCAATGACTCAGAAAATTCCAAGAGCCATTAATTCCTTATCAGCTTTACTGCAAAACATCAGCAATATTCACACTTTTTATTAAACTATTGATTCCCCTGCATTGAAAGGTTAGTAATTACCACTATAATTATGAAGAAATATCCTAGGTTTTTTACCAGGAAAAAAAAAATAAAATGATTTTTCAGAGGATAGACTATTTCTGTACAAATGACCATTATATTTGTATGTATTCAGAACAATTAATACCTGAGAGTATAAAAAAAGATGCTTAGATTGCAAGAATAGGCAAACTTTGAGTTAAACTGTACAAAATGTACATATAACTTTTATTAAATTACTCACTTGAAGATATTGCTGCATTCAAACACAACATTCAGGAACTGAAAGTATATTATATTTGCTCAGTTGGTGTGACTGAACGATACTTACTGGGGGTTTTAAATTTCTTTGGGACAGCAGGATACAATGAACCATTCCATGGATAGAAAAAGACAAAGGAACTTCAATAGCTCAATTAGATGATCCTCCTGCTCTAAATTAGGAATATAGATATTGAACAGTTATGGCAAAGACCCAGTTCTGAGTAGTAATCAGTGGAAAACTGATGGACGTTGATTTTGGCCAAGAACCAGCCACAGTGGAGGATTAATCTAGTTTTCCTTCAATTAATCCAATAGGATACCTACCTATAGCAAAGGGAATTAGATGAACCGTTCTAAATTCCACACAAGATAAAGATCATTCATGGGGAAAAGAAAAAACAAACAAACAAACAAACAAAAACAACCAACAAAACACAGCTTCACCAGAAGCATCTTATCACCCGATTTCAGCCCTTTTACTGATTGCCAAAATCAAATCCCATCCCCTTTATAAAATACATAGTTAAACCAGAAGATACTGAAATCTAAAGAATGGTATCCATCAGCTTCAATGACTTTTAGTAAGACCTGTATGTAATGAGTTCTACTTTTGTGATCTCACAGCATTTCCTGTGGAATACAGACTTTTTGTTTGCCTTTATTTTTTTTTCTTCAGAAAAATAAATAACATTATTGTGAAGAGAAGATACACAAGAAACACAATCACTAGAATATACCATCAAAGGATTTTTACTGTTGGTAAACAAAAAGGTCACAATTCTGGGATTTAGTAAACAGAATCTCAGGTACTAAATTGTAGTATATAATATTTCTGATGGGAATATTTTATTCATTTTGATACTCTATAGATATTTTTGTGCAATTCTTTTATCTTTGCTAATGTGTTTTAAAGCCATTTGTTAATAAGTATTGTTTCAATAACATTTGGCTTCATGAAAACCATGAGAGATGGGAATGTATATAAAACATTAACCTGTTTTATGCTTAAAAAGAGGAAGACCAGAAGGTCTTTTGCAAATACCACTATGATTTTTTTGATTAGACAAAGCTTGAACAGGTTGTTCATTACAAATGCACTACATTTCAAGAGCAAAATATTTATTTCACGTTTTGATAAAGAAAAATATTTGTGCAAATTTTCTGCAAATACCAATTTGTGATTTTTTTATATATTTGCTCTTACTAGAAAAATAGCAGTCAGCATTGGATAGACTGCCAGAGAAGGAAAGATATATATAGATATGCTGTGTATCAAATAGATCAGAAAATGCTAATTAAAGTTAGGAGTACTTAAAAACTATTTTATTTTATTTTAAAAAGAAAGTAGTGAAATTATTAAGCAGCAGTATGCTCTAAATTTCTGGTGGGGAACTGAGAAGGACAGAAAAATCACCCTGATAAGGTGAAAAAATCGAGTGAAGGAGTTAGAACACTGACATTTCACTTAGAATACTTTTGTCAAGCTGATATTTCCCTTCTTTTGTAGCAAAAGCTATCAGCATTGTAAATAATCAATGATATTTAAATACCATTTGAGATGTCAGAAATACTATTGTGAGTTGGAGAGTGCTATGGGTCTCATTAGTGGTCACTGAACAATAGCTCTTGAGGAAACTGAGCTGTTCTCTGACTTTGTTATAAAAAAGTTTTCAAAATAGAAGATCTTAACAATTACAAGAATGAAATTAAAATAAAAATAATTAAAAAAATTTGACCAAACAAGGATTAAATTTAAATAAATCTTTAAGTGTTTAGGATATTATTTTACTTTTTTCAGAAAAAAAAATATTTCAGTGTATAGTTTCTTCAGAGTGTCTTGGAGTATAATTTGAACTTTTGTCTATGAAATATAATAACTCTTATTCAGTCACTGAATGAAAGTTTATAGAAAGATGAACTAAATGAAAGAAAACCATAAAATCCAACAATGTACAAGAAGAAAGAAACATTTAAAGCATGATTGAGAAATTAAAATGTTGTTTGCACTCCAATGGGCAGCTAAGACACAAGCCAAAACATTAGAAACCATGAAAGCACTGCAGAACAGTCGCACAGGAATTAGGGTTTTTACCCACAGAAAGATAGCAGGTTCAATAGTACAACTGAAGGGCATTTACAGCAATGCCCAATTCATAGGCAAGGAACAGGAGGAGCTAGAAGCCCTGGTGAAGCAGGAAAATTATGGCATTGTTGCCATCCCAGAAACATAGTGGGACGACACACAACTGGAGTGCTCCGATGGATGGCGATAAACTCTCCAGAATGGTTAGGAAGGAGAGATGATGGTGTAGTCCCACATCTTAGGAGCTGATTTTACTGTCTAAAGCTTGACAGTGGTGATGAAAAGGTTGAGTTTTTGCAGATGAGGATCAGGGTTGTGATTGCCCCCCTGTATTTAACACTGGTAAGGCCACGCCTCAAATTATGTCCAGTTCAGGGCCCTTCGCCGCAAGAAAGACATTGAGGAGCTGGAGCATGTCCAGAGAAGGGCAATGGAACTGGGGAAGGGTCTCAAGACCAAGTCTGATGAGGAGCAGATGAGGGAGCTGGGGGTGTTTAGCATGGAGAAAAGGAGGCTTAGATGGGACTTTATCTGTCTCTACAGCTCCCTGACAGGAGGGTGTAGCCAGATGGAGATCGGCTGCTTCTTCCAAGGAACAAGGAAATGGTCTCCAGTTAAACCAAGGGAAGTTTAGATTGTATGTTAGAAAAAAATTCTTCACTGGAAGGGTTATCAAGCACTGGTAAAAGCTGTCCAGAGAACGGTGCAATCACCATCCCCTGAGGTGTTTGAAAGACATGTCAATGTGGCACTTCAAGACAGAGTTTAGTGGTGGCCTTGGCAGTGCTGGGTTAATGGTTACACTTGATGAACTTAAGGGTCTTTTCAAATATAAATGATTCTATGATAGGAAATGAGACTAGAACGTCTTCCTTATTTATACATCTGTATCTCTCCAAAATATCAAAGAAAGTTAAGAGAGAAATATATATAGAAGCAATGATGATCAAAGCATAATTCTGAGGAAAATACAGGGGTTTGCCATGGTATAGAAATTCCTGGTGCCAGAGTTTGCAATTGATATGGCAAAAAAGAAACCCATCAAGACACAGGAAAGACATCCCAGATAGTGACAGCCCAAATACAAACAAAAAGTTGTCAGTAAATATGGCTACATTTTGCCTTAGCAGTGTCCCAGTGGAGATTTTCAAGCAGCAGCTTCACAACAACAGGTTTCAGGGTTTAATAACCCAGAGTCAAAAGTAAAAGGAAGGATATTAACCTTTATTCTGCAACAAAAACTAGAATAAAAGAATGAGCAGGTTCAACTTATTTGTAGATTTAAGTTCTGCTTGTTTTTTTCTTTTTTACTGTCTTTGTTACTGTTCTAGACGATCTTAACAAAAATGCACATTACTTGTCAACTACCCTGAGATACTATTAATAAATAAATCCAGATATAAGCAGCTGAAATTAAAATAAGGGGGTTTTATGTTCACAGTTGGACACACAATATGGATAAAATCAAAGAAAATTTTATTTTGTCATCAAAGACAGGATAATAGAATCTGGAGCCAACAGAACCAGTCATAAATTCCAGTTCTTTACATTCCAGTCTTTTCAGCTACATACTACTCAACAAAGTGTGTATGAAAATCAATGTTATGAAGGCTGTTGGAAAGTTGTAACCAATGAGTCCTTCCTAACTTAAGCACATCATTTTTTGTAAGTGGAGGAAAAGTAGCACCCCAATTATTTTTATAAGGAACAGATCTGGTTTGTTACAGAGCAGAACTGACATGTGGATGTGTGTTTCTCTTTGGAACACACAGGAGGTAACCTCAACATTGAATTGATTCAGTTAAAGGAATATGTGAGCTAAAGTCATTCTGGCTGTACCCATACTTTTCAAATTAGTTTTGAGTATATGCATCTGGGATTATCATTTCCTACAGACTTCCTTATTTTTCATGGTAGACTTCACCTACAGAAAATTAATTTTGTATGAGAATGGCTAAACAACACTTATTCTAGAAAATAATGACAAGAATCAAAAAAATTGTATTTTGAAAGAATAAAACCCACCATCTCTTAGGGTTTTTTTTTTCCTATGATTCTTATTCTGTATCTGTCAGATATTGTATTGCAGACCTAGCCTTCAGTGGGTTGAGAGGAATCTCTAATATTCTTGGACAAAGGTCAAGGAGGAAAGAAATGTTTTGCAAATGGCATATTCATTCTGATCTCTGTCAGTCAAATTTCTATAAATTGTTCTCTGTCTGCTACACTGAAAATGCACGTATCTGCTTCACATTTATTTTAGGTGGTCACCATAAAATACGAGAGATAAAAAATCCCTGTATAAATCCTGATATAAGAATGAAAAACTTGTTTAAAATTTCCCCCACATTAAAATCAACTCCATAATTTTCAGAACATTAGGAAATCTTTAGTCATTCAAGGAGCCATTGTATTAACATTTCAAAAATTCATATCCTGGCCAGATTGAATAATTTATTTCAAGTACTACTTGTCAGTGTACTAATTATTTCCTTTAAATCATAGAGAGCAGAAATAATACAGCTATAAAGGTATCTGCATTAAAAATACAATAAATTTAATTGAAATAATATAAACTTTAAAAGGAAGAAGAAAATGCCTGACCTTCCATCTTGCATACTCTGATAAAGTGATTCAATTTATTATCATTAGCACTATTTGGCTTCAGTTACAGCAAGGAATTGAATACCATGTAACGTTTTCAACTTAAGACAGAGAAGAAAAAGTAATTTTTCACATCCTTTCTTTTTGAACAAGTTGCTTGAAAGTAGTGAAATTAGGAGGCAGAGAAAATAGAAGTTGAATTTCTCAATTATCAAGAAATCAAACATTTGAAAATAAAAATATAGTATTTAAAAATATTTCAAGAAATACAGACTAATGTATTAATCCATAATAGATTTATTTTCTCTGTTAAAAATGAGCAAGCACCCACCCAGCAACCTTCCCCTGGAAAGCATTTGATTTCTCTTGAAATCAGGATACACATATCACCCTGATATCTTATTCTAAATCAGCCTAATTATGTACTCATGGATGTAACAACCTACCAGAGATTGCCTTCAAAAAGGTGTGTGAGGGGGGCAGTAAAAGATGGCACACTGAAGGCAACCTCCGGCTCCTTAAAACACCATCTTCAGCATCTCATCGGACTGAGGTGACTTCAGTCTGCTCTTAAAACTGCAGCCAGTTCAAGAACCTTCTCATGTGCTTACAAAAAGCAGAATTCACTGCTGTGGTATAAAATATGTCCTATGTAATAGACAAAAAAATACTAAAATTAAAATATTTATCTGAGTATTTGGGGGGTTTTTAATATTTATCCAGCAAAGAAGTGTTAACATTTCTGTTGTGCTCTGGTTAACAATTTAATTTTACTGTCTGTGATTAAGCTGCATTTTCTGCTTTGCAAGGGGTATCTACTGATTACTTCATTAAATATTTTTTAATTTCTTTGTGATTTTTATATGAGAAGTGCAATTTTTGAGTAGTGCAATGAGGTCATAACATTAAATTTATCTCTGTTCTCACCTCCACCAAAAATTATTTGGAAACACATTTTTGTTTGTCTTTCATCATGGTTTTCAGACGTAAAGGTTTCAGGATTGTGCGTATCTGGTGGGCACAAAGCAACTGCACAACAAAAAATAGAACCCGTATTTTTTCAGTTGCTTTCTACTTAAAACAAGGTTCATTTACCTCCATATACATATCTGTATCTATATTGTATTTTTACCTCTGTCTTGACTTAAAGTGTCTCTATAGCACTTTTTTCTATGTTCATTTATTGATTATTTCATGTTGAACAAATGAATGGAAGAGGTATAATTCTAAACTGTCTGCAGTTAACAAACTCAATAGGTATATAGTTAAAACTTTGGCATTCACCCAGTGTTTAAACTCTGAATTTATATTAGAAAAGGACAAATGCATAGGTGTTAAATAGTATATAATTGTTTATATTCCTCAGTATTCAGTAATTCCTCAGTATATTGTTTGCAATTTTAACCCCATTTCACTCTTTTTACCATGTGAATAGATTATATTCCAATTTTATTTCCAAACATGAAAATTCTTCAAGTTAGGCTCATATAGAGAAGCAAAGTTAAGATCAGCTTGGCTATCAGACCTCAAAATGCCAAGAATTTCTATCAAGGAATTTATGAAGAAAAAAAAATCAGTAACGATTTTGTAGTTTCATTTCAAAATAATACATGCAGAAGATTGATAAAACAGTATTTCCCATTTTATCTGCACATGAATTTAGCTGTATGAACCCAAATAAACCAAGTAATATAAACAGAAACTCTAAAAAACAAACAAGCATAAGGTACATACAATCAAAGGAGTAAAATGCTATGACTAAAGGCCTTATAACTAAGAAAAAGAACATTTTACTTTTATTTTCCAAAGTATTCTGAACTGATTGTCCGCAGGAATAGTGTATCTCATGTTGTACCTGACCTCATGTCTTTAGCCTAGGGCCATATCAAATGCCAGTGCTCTAGAATTTTATTGCACATATGATTAACTAAATTTTAAGATGCTTCCTTTTATCAGATTGCATATTATCCCCTCTCCTGACTTCTTTAATGAGCACCTTTCTAACTAAGAAGGATGACATTTGCAGGACAAGTATCAGTCAAAAGAGGCCAATCTGTCTCTTCACTGCTAGCACAGCCCCAGCAGCCCCACCAGGCTTTATAAAAGGCTCATTCAGGCAATTGTCAGTAAGATGTTGAGTTCCTCACTTCAGCTCATTGCTTCCCAAAGCATTCACATTATTGCTACATAAAATTCATGTCCCACAAAAGGTAAGGGCTTTTCTGGTGGCTCACACGAGCAGGCTTGATGGACTGTCTCCTGTTTCGAGTGAGCTGCAGCTCACACCCGGTATTTCTGCGAGCAGCAGAGGAAGGAAAAGCTGAAGTCTACAGCAGGATTTTTCACGCAGTTGGAGCAGGCTGACAGACTCTTGTACCACCACTTTCTGTGCTACTGCCTTTCCATGAAAATGTGTCTGGATTGCAGAATCACTTTCCCAAAGCACTGAATTTAATAAAATTATTTTGTAGAAATAGGCAGAGAAGGAAGGGAAATAGACTTATAAAATGGAAGCAAAAAAAAAAAAATAGAAATAACTTCTAAACAGTTTTTTCCCTTCCTCACCTCCTTTCCTTTGTTTTCCTTATAAGTTATTTAATTACACTTGCTCTTTGTTCTCTGCACAGTCAGTTCCCAGGACAAAATGCTAGTAAGGCTGACAGCAATATTGCAAGTCTGTGAGAAAATAAGAGAAGACATTGCTTACACCATTGAGTAAACGAAATTTCAGTGTCTCTTTACAAAGCACTTCTATTATACATTCCCTATGTCCATATGAAAAAACCCTCACATTCTTGGATATAGAGTAACTCGGTAGTCCCCAAAGAAGAGCTGTCTGGTTCACCCATCCCCTGCTAAAATAAAGTGCTCAGAGAAAAAGAACAAAGTGTTAATATAGGGAATGAAGAACTTTAGGACAAGGTTTTGGTAGGAAGAAGGAAAGGGAGAAACTTGAAAACCTGACCCTATAGTATTATTATGGGCAGAAATAGATGAAACCATTTAGGATATAGAAATGCATCAACCATATAGTCCCAGACTTAGCAAACATCACTACCCTAAAAGGCCAATAAAACAAATAATTAACTTGCATTCAACCAGGCTGTAGTCAGAGCTTTTAAAGTAAAAGGTGTGCCTAATTCCATATTCCTTTCACAAACTGTGATTGTATTTTTTTTTCAGTTTTCCTGCTCTATAAAATGTGACACTACAGCACCACGGACAACTCCTAAAATGTGAGATTATCAGCGCTGATTCATACACTGAGTTATTGCAAAGCTATTTTATTGATAGTAATATCCTCGATACATTCCATAAAGCAGTATTGTTAGGCTTATTTTTGACCATTTTACAATTTTCAACCCAAGATGTTTTTTCATAAATGTTTGAACATCACAAAAAAATCAAACACCTATGTAATGTTTTAAGTGTTACATTCTGTTCCTTGGGTCAGTACAATTCAGTGCTGACAAAATTAAGTAATTGTAATGTCTACTTTTTCATTGCCTGTTATTTTTACTAACTAGCATATTCAGAGGGCATTTATTATATTTAAATTCATTGGCTCAAAATACTCTCTAGAGACTGATCTTTAAAATAAATAATATGCATATTTCCCATGCACAATTGTAAAGAAACACTGCCCTCTTCTGTCAAAACAAACTGAATTTCCATAGACACATGCTTTATTTTGGAAAACCAAACTGGATTAGAACAGATCAAAAAGGTTATTTCATATAGAAATAAAAGACTATGTGCTATGTTCAAACAGCATGTTTGAAAATGTTCCTTTCCATATTTCTTTTTTTGTTCTTTCTACTTAATCAATAAAATTTCTCTTTTCCCCAGTTCAAAGAGACATTTCAGAACACTTAGAAACATGGAGACATACTGCAATAGTTTTGTTTCATAAACAAGCATATCAAATTCTTCAGTTACTTTCTCGTGTGAGTAGATTTACTTATGGCAGAAAATTTACAAATCCAAGTTCTAATTTTTCTTCTTTATATATTTATGTACTGTGATCTCTGATTGATATTGCCATGTTTTTTTGGCACTTTTATCCATTTCCCTACATTTCTATTTTTCTGTTTTCCCAGAGAAGAAGAAGACGAGTACTTAAAAACTTGTGAAAACCTAATAGCTCCACCAGCAGTCAAAAATAGAGTAATATCAATTTTTCAACAGAAAGCAATATTTATTTTTCAAAACAGTATATTTCATCCAACCTGCCTTGAATATTCACTTCTTGTTATCAAAATAAAAAAACTTACCACTGTGGACCTATTAGTTCATTTCAGAAAAAGAGTTATCATCAAAGCAGTCAACACATGTAGAAAAAATATGCTCACTTCTTTTACCAAGGGGAAAAAACACAAAAATTAGCTTTATATGTGAAACCTTGTACCTAAGATGTCCCTAAAAAATTATGGGAAAGACAAGACAATAAGGAAATGATGTTTCACAAGAAAGAATCTAAAATCTAAACCATTCAAGGGTATTTTGACATGTAACTTTTTCTCTAAGGCAATTTCTCCACATTATTGCAAATATTAAGACATTTTTGTAGCAGTTTTTATCCCATTCCTTTAAAGACTTTGAATTTAACTTCACTTAGTAGAACCTTCGAGACATACCTCCTTGGTTTATTCTAACTCTAAGGTATTGTAACAAAGCATCTCACTTTCTCCAAAAGAGTTGTTTTCCATGAACTGCGCTTTTCTGCAGATGTGCACAAATATTACCTGTCAACTTCAAGACCAAATTTTGAAAACTTAAACAGAAGATTGTCACAAACACCAAGTTCCTTGACAAATTATTTAAAAATTATAATAAGACACTGTAACTAAAATTTCACAATAAAACCCCCACATTAGATCAGCTTTTCAGTAATGCTAAATATTCACTCTGTAATCACAAATTTGAACTCACTTTCAAACAATGGTAAGCAAAAGAGATTAACTAAGTATTCATTTAAGTAAATAGTTTCAAACTGGTCTAACATGAACCCAAAGAAAGGCCATTTCAAATGTCTTTGGCCTTTAGTCTGGTGGGTTTTTTCCAGAAGTTTTTTAGGTAGATAATTTCAATGTCCGTGAAGTATACGAAAAAAAGTGATAGAATTTTCCACCTACATTTTTTTTCCTCCATGTAATAGTACAAAGCTTTGTCTTTTGGTTGCTTACAAGCCCCCTGCAAATCACAGATTACAGACTCTCAGAGAACTCCACAGAGAATAAAATATAGGACAAAGGATGTCTTATTTTTCTGGTCTTTCTCTTGCTGTTCTCAGCAGGTAGTGGGACTGTATTTTACCTCTCATAGTTTCACACTGGCATTCATTGCTGGATTTAAACAATCCTTCCCTCCCACTGCATCGTAGGACTGTAATGTTACAGGTTATATGAGGCCCTGGAAAATAATTGTACGTAATTTTTAAAGGTTTCTGGAGTAAAAAGCCAAGAGTATTCCAATCAATATTCCTGAAGGAAAAGTGCCATCTTTCACATAGGCCACCTCAGCATTTATAAGCTGTAAAACAGTCTAGAATGTTAATTTTATGAGAAGCTATTCTTTACAACCTATTCCTTGAAAAATATATTTGCACCCAGAAGAAATAAGGGAGGAAAAAACCCAAAAAATAGAGACTGGGAAAACATATCATAGAAGGGAAAAATATACATATTTTGATAATGCAATTCTTTTTTTACAAACTTTTGTGAATAAGTAATATGGAATTGTAATGCACACTAATAGTAAGTAATAAAAGAAATGGGAAGCAGCCAGAAGAAGTATGTACATGGTCAGAGAAAGAGAAAAAAACTAATATTGAAATAGTGAGAGAGAGGAGACAGCTGCGTGAAAATTCAGAAAACCTTAGACTCCGAGATGAAAAAATATTTAGATATTTGAGGGGTTAGAGAGATGTCAATAGATAGTTTTTTAAAAAACAACCAAGCAACCTGTGTTATGCTTTCAGGTTAAAAAAGGAAGCAAACCAAGATGTGTCTAACTCCTATCATTTAACCAAATCCTATCCATTGTAGGAAAGGCCAGAGGGGCAAAAAAGTGCATGGAAGTTAGGCAACAGTAAAAAAAAACAGAACGAGAGATCATGCCCTTGTCAGATTTAATATAATGCCTGCTACAACTTCCAGTAAAGTTGCTCTCCAGTGTGATAAGGTTTGAGACATGATTGAAGTTTTTGTTGTTTCCCTGCTCTTAAATGTCAGACTAAGGCAACAAAGAAGCCCATTTCTGACAAAGTGGAAGGAAGACAATTAACCAGACAATGCAACAAAGAGTTTGCAGTTGCAGCCCTTTCTCATAAATAGCAATCCTTTACATAGCACAACATCCAGCACAAATGTAAACTCACAATTTCTAATGGTTCTCATAATATTACTGTGTCAAAAATATCATTTCTTTGGTGCTTATTAAATAGTGACTTTCAAAAATAACTGAACTATTCATGCAAGTTTTTCTTAAGAACTTGAAGATAGCAATACTGGTAACCTTTTATAATTATGGATTATATTCAAGCACACCTTTTTTTTTGCAGATTTTCATAGGACTGCATATTGTTTTACTCCATTAGAATTTCTAATCTAGAACTACATTTTGGAAATGCAGTGGGGAAAGCTCCTAACCATTGAGAACAACTAGAATACAAACAGCGAGGCATTTCTTGATCAATAACGTGTTGAATAATTTACGAAAATAGTTCTCGGTCTGAAAGTTGTACAAAGTATTTAAAAATTTAAAATGTTCATTTAATTTGATCAATGTATCTTTCTGTTGCTCAAACAGTTAAAAAAGTTTCTTCTATTTAGTTTTTCAGTTATAGCTCTTCAAAGTGTAAATTATCAATATTTTCTCAGACAAAAAAATCAGGTAATGGAAAGTCTCTCTATAGAATACATCAAATGTGATCAAAGTACTCCTCATTAAATAACTTGCCTATCCCATTCAGATAAGTTATACAGTATTGGACATACAATAATATTTTTAAAGAAATTTGGTTTATTTTAGATTATTTCCTTTGATTTTGCTATTTTACTTGACTACTCTTTATTCCCTTCACTATGTCTTTCAAAATGAACTTTGTAGTAATAGCATGACTAAAGAGAATGCAACATGTCTTTGATTTTGTGCTCAGACAAAATAAAAGTAATTCTTGTTTTTTCATAGTTGTGGTATACAATCCTTACCCTCAGGGAGAGGTGATGAAACAAGAATAATTGCAAAAAGTAAGCAGTGAATTCACGGTGAAAATAACTGAGTTTTTTTCCACAAGATAAAAGCAATTGTCTCTCATAATCAATGGCTGAAAATTTTCAGCTTACTAACCAAACTTCAATCTCCCATTGACGTGGAAAGGTACAAAGAAATCACGTTTCTGATCAGAGTGTTTTAAATAAGCAATTACAATTTTCTTCTTCTATTCTATTCTATATTCTATAGATTAAAATTATTTTTAATGCCTATAGAAGCAGAGACAAAGTGAATCTTATGTCTTACAATACAGAAAGTTAATCAGTAGGAAATGGTTCGTGCAAGGTTTGCTTGCTTACAATGTGTTCTTGCAATAGTTCCACAGAGAGAGAAAAGAAGAACAGGCTCCCAGAGACAAAATATAGGGTTTGAGACCTGCTTTTTTTGTTACTCAAGTACCTTAGACAAACATATGTCCAGTACTCTATGAGATTAGAGTATTGCCTATGTTGAGGCTTGTTTGAGTTAGACCTAAATTTTAATTTGAAATGTCCCTGACCAAGAGCTTAGCTGAATGATCACGTACAAACTCATCATTTATTAAACACTTTCTGTTGGATAACTTCATAACTTCATAAATCTGCCCATCTTTAATGATTAGGTCTTTCTTTCTCAGAAAGCCTGCACAGCTCCCCGCAGGATATAGGACATAGCAGGGCATTGTGTCCTTGGTGTTCCCATCTGGAAGTGGGTGTTTCCTGGTGACCCAGTGAAACCCTTTCTCAAGCAGCAAGAAACTTTCTGAGTAAAATTTCATAAGTAAATATGCAGCTTGGGAATACACAGAGCCTCTTTCCTCCTCTTGTGCCATGAAGGGTTGGCTGTAAAGCTTTCTACTGTATTCGAAGCATTCTCTTGTCAAGGATGATGAATGATGATAAAAAGAAAAAAAGTAAGCCTTGCCTTAGGTATGACTATGTGTCCTCCAGTTCCCTTGTCAAGCAGGTTTTATTCTCACCAAGATGCCTTTTAGACTATCACAATTAGGTTTTAAAGCAATTTGTATGCATAAGTTGAAAATATTACTTCAAATTAACTTCCAGAGGCACTGTGGTGCGATCAACAGGGTGCTAGATTGGGACACAGGGGCCAGTTTAATTCTGGTTTTGCTATTGGCCTGATGGGTAACCTTGAGCAAGACACTTCACATCTGTGTTTCTATTAATCTTTTAATCTATTTAAACTGTAAGGTCCCAGGAGGACATTGACCCTTGCTTTGTGTTCATATGGTATTTAGCACAGTAGGACCTGCTGTAATATGCTGCTGCTGTAGTTTAACACTAAACAGCTAATAGAAAAAGCAAACAGGTCTAAGAGACCATACAGAGTTTTGCAATTACTAAAGACAGAAGCAAACCCAAAGGATTGCCAGGTTTTATTATGCAATGAGATTCAAACCAGACATTTTATAAGCAAAGTTAAACCCATCTTCAAATCAATTTACAAACATGCAGTCTTCTAATTACCATATTATTAAGAAAATAACATTATAAGAAAAAAAATAGAAAGTGGTGTGATGTCTGTCTGCTCCCTTTTTGCATTCTAAGCTAACAAACCAAAAGATCCCCTGCTTCTCCTGGCTCAGCCATCAGCCTTGAAAAGTCAAACTGGAACCTGAAGATCAATTTCATTTCCTTCTGTCTCAAACCTGATCAATACAGTTAATGACTGCACTTTCAGCACTTTTGCATGCAGTCTAATTATGAAAGCTAGAAAATAAGTTGAGGATCCTACCATAACAATCTTGCACTGCTGATAGAGAGGACCAAATTATTCCTTTGCATGCACACACCACATCTCTGCAAGGGTATCCAAGGAAAGCTGTTGGCCCACATGACAGAAATATATTGACAGTGACAGGCTGCCAATTTTTATATATAGAAAAGTCACTTTTCTCACATATCCACAGTTAAAAATAGCATGCACAGCACCATC
>JAWWES010000001.1:14467177-14483715 GCA_035583135.1 Lophotriccus pileatus
GTTTGAAATGGTAAGGTTCTTTCTTCTGAATTTTCACATTTATACACAGTCAGTTTCCTTCAGCTTCCCCATCCCCACGACAGCAATACACGGTCATTTAATGAAGACAAGATTTGGTTTTCAGCCAAAAAATTATTTGTTACTTGTGGGGACTCTTCCCCAAAGGAACAAAAATGAAACATAATTTTAACCTGCTTGTGTAACTACTTTTGTGATTTTATTTACTCTTGAACAGGAACTGTCCAAGACACAATGGCCAGACTGCTAAATTTTCGCAAGTAATCCTCCTTTCTCACTGTAGGTATCTTGCAAGTTAAGATTGGTCACAGGCTATATTTTTATTTAAAATAGTTATTTAAAATGGTTATTTTATTTTATTTTATTTTATTTTATTTAAAATATTATTTATTTTAAATAGTTTTGGTCCCAAACACTCTGCTTTATTTAAATTCTATATGTATAAATAATGTATATTTGCAAAAAAAAATACGACCTTACAAGAAGAGTTTTAAAAGATATTTTGCAACAAGGAAATAACAAGGTGTTCCTTGTAGAAGCACTACAACTAATCTAATAATTCCACACTGTGAGTTCATTAACTATAAATACACTAAGTTCTGACAAACAGTCCTTTTGGATGAAATTCTGATCTTATTAGAGTTAACGAATTTTTTTCTCAGTGAAACTCAGATTTCACACATTGACGGCATAGAATTTGTTCTTACAGTAGATTTATGCATATACAAAATACTTCTCAAGAACAGGCCATTAAGCAAGGATATACCATGACCTATTCAATTATTCAAGCTCGAAATTGATTCTAGTGCAATAGTGTCAGCTTGTCTCTGCTTTACATCAGACGATTCAACTCGTGCAGGATCAGTGTGAAATTCAAAGAGAACAAACTCTGTGTTTAAACTTCAGTGATTCCAGATGTTCTAAGAACAGTGAGGACAGTTGACAGTATTAGAAGTGTTATCGTCTTGCTGTGTAAAAGCAGAACCCTGAGATAAATCCCCCCCCCCAAAAAAAATATAGTAAAAAATAATTCATTATTTATATTAAATTCTATATTTCTGAACTCAGGCTGAAATGTGAATTAAAGATATTACAATAGTGCAGGAAGTACTATACTTCTGTTAGGTAAATAATGAGGACATCTTGAAATAAAAACCTGCTTAAAAAAAGGAAAAAAAAGGAATGGAAAAAAAGAGATGTTACTGTTAATGATAGTAAAATAATTATGTAAACCCAAAAATGTCCCAAAAAGATTTGGGTAAACTTCACACCAACATCTGAGCAGTTGAGCATCTCTGCACTCTGAAGCATTTGACCTTTTGCCTGTCATTAGTTTATGCCATCTTCCTCCACCATGGGAAACAGCAAGATGCCTATAAAAATTTCCATCAGCAGCACTGAAGTCATTCCCCCTCCATGTGATTTCTCTGATTTAATGGCCATGGAAAGTTCCATAAGGTCATTAAACCTCTGTAGTTTCTAGCATCCTTCAAATGCCATAGAAACCAAGATTCTATGGACCAGTAAAACAGTTACCCATTATCCTCCACTTCTGTGCTACTCATGTCTTGCTTTTGACATTGCTAGGATGACAGAAAATATTTTTCCTGCCCAAAATCACCTTTTTGTACCTGTCCCTGAAAGTTTTATGATGCCATCCATTACCACCAACTCATACTGGGGAGAGAGAACTGACTCAGTGAATGTGATTTGGGTCATGAAACATCTGCAAAATGATCATAATATTCTCATTTCATGTTCTGAATTACAGCTACTTAATTTTCTAACAAGAAAAGGCAGGGAGTGTTATTTGGTTGTTTTTACTACTATTGCCTATTCTGTGGAGACTATATAAACTTCAAACTGAACAACTATGCAATAAAATAGCAAGTCCAGTTCTTTTTATAGGCAGACTTATATAGGAGAACTTTGTTCAGACTAAAACCACTTAAAAACACAACTCTTCTAGGTGGAGAATAATTCCAGTTTTTGCACAGAAACGTTTCACAGATAAAACTGTACAACTTTTTCCCATCCCCTCTGTATGATCACTTCCCATCACTCTTTCTATGAGGAGAATATTGTGTAACTAACATGAAATGTTTTGATATTTTAGATGGGTAAATTCTCTAGTAATAATAGAATCTTTTAGCCATATCATATTTACTTTCTTTTAAGTGAGACTGAAGAAATCTAGAAATCATAAGATGGAAGTCTTTATGAACCTTCAGAAATACATATTCACATAGATGAAAAATATGTAAATTTTATAGATATATGTGTATATGAATCAGACAAATTTTCCTTTTCATTAGTATTGAAAATGCCTATGTGTGATATGAAGTTTCTTGTAAAGGGGCTATTGACATAAGATTATCAACCAAATTTAGTATTTGCTGGCAGGCATATTCTCACGGGGGACCCTGCCACAGCAGGAACCTCCAAAACCATTTTGCTCAGCATTACATTGCTGAACAGTATTTATAAGAATACATGCAGAGAAAACATGGTATTTTAAAATATAGACTGTCTTTCCTCCTTTTAAAATTGAACTTCAGCTGCAAAACTTGAATGTAAATCATCTAACAAATTTCAAATATTAGGCATATTAATTCCTGAAAAGGTAAGGATGTAATTTCATGCATATAAATGTTCTTGTGGGTGTGAAGGTGAGACAGGCCTTGTAATATAGCACTTTGTCAGTTATCCCTCTGATAACATTGCAGAAAGCATGGGGGTTTTCTTTAATAAGGGCCAACAACCATAAATTATCATTAATTTATCACTAAAAATTCAAGCAATTTTCTTATTTTAAAAAAAATAGCACTAGACAAATATATTTTAAAAGATAATCATTAAAAATGGGGAAAATGTAAATAATGTGCTTCTGTTCCAACCTTGTACTGGATACATTTTTCCTCTCTTTTACAAGACCCTTGTCCATCTTTCAGAAAATCAAAGGTAACATGCACACACACATGAGAATGGTCATACAAACTAAATAAGTTAGTGTCTCTAACATGGTAGAAAAATTGAGAGGAAACTTTGTCTTTTTTTTTCCTTCATTACACCATGTCATTGTCTAATTCCCTTTGATCAGGTTTTTTGAGATATTCCATGCATGGAGGGTGTAACATTTAGTATCCAAATTTACTAATTTGAAGATATGTTACATGAGATTTGTAAATCTACAAATGTACTGAAAACACAATACAAATGTAAATTATACATTGCAAAACACAGCAATTCTAGTACACAATTCAGTCACAATATCAATGTGATTCCCAAAACTATACTCATTATTGTGACAGTGGGTGCCTCCAATCTCCAGGAAGGAATAAAAGGGGGTTGAAGCCGGTTCACATCCATGGCACTCCTCAGAATTATTTTGCTAGTTGTCTAGTTTTTACGCTTATGTTGGGCTGAGCCACGTGTTCGCTCTCATCCCATGCTGGTCTGGCTAACTCAGGGACACATTCTCTCTTAATGAACTGAGGGAGAAACGTGTGCACCACCAGCTGATCAACTCAGCTGCTGCTCAGTGTTTATCTTAAACCAAGTCCACTATCACACCAAAGGGGACCAGAGGAAATCAGCTCCTTTGCAACAGCTGCACTCAGTCACACTCTGCATTATTCTATGAGCTTCATGGGCTCAGAGCCCTTGCTCACAGCCTCTGAGCCACCTTCCATCCTAGGGGTGTGTTCAGTGAGTCACATTTCACCCCCTGGAGTTTGGCAGCCACACACCGCTGATCGCACAAGCTCAGAATGCACCTCCTTTACAAAGAAATACTCTTTATTAGGATGCACTGCAGGTTTTTTTCCTGTGTGTTTTGTTTTATCATCAGCCACAACCACTCCTGTTTGTGTTGTTTTACATTAGTAGGCTTTTACAACATGTCAGTACAGTTTCATGACCTTCACAGTAAAAACTTGATTAAGCTGTTCTGAAGCAAAAGAGCATTGCTATCTAATCTCAACATGGTTTTCACTCATCCCACTAGAAACTTAAAACATAGTTCTGTATTGCACATATTTTTACATGTCTTTGGAAGAAGGTATATTATTCTAATTCTATTTTTTCCTTAACAATTAAATACACCCTGATAGATTGACTTAAAATAAAAGAGATAATTATAATATATTGGGACTTCCAGTTATGCTTTATAAAATTACATATCTTCATCTCTTTCTCTGCACCTCTCCTTGCTGCATTTCAAATCATTCTTACTGGCAAAAATCCATAAAGGACATTGATATTATGAAGCTGCCAGTCATGTTAGTAACATTCCAGTTATTAGTTGCCTTTTGCTTTCATCCTGTGAAAAAACCTCGCAAAACATCATTTTAAGTATGCAAAGTCCTCCTAATAGCACATGTACTAGGATTTTCTTGCCTCAGAACATAAAAAGCATCACAAGCTGCATGAAGCTGTTCAGACTAGCAATGGGAAACGCTGACCACAAGCTTTCATCTGAAAACTTGATTCCTCTACAGAGTTTATGAAGGACTGCAGAAGTGTAAGTCCATATACTGAGAGAAGGAGTAGCTGCACAGAGGAAAAATAAGAGTCTCACCAATACTATCATCTTAAAGGAAAATAAGTTGGGTTATGCTGTGAACACAGGTTAAGAATACATCCTCTTCCACAGTATACCAACAGGTTTTTGTATTATTTCACTTCTCATAGACAAGTTTCATACCTCTCTTTATTTTTCTTATATTTAGTTTCTGTCACTATTACATGTTCTGACAAAGGCAAATCAAAACATAATATTTAATTTTCTCCTCAATGCTTCTTTAACCTCATTTGATGGTCAGTAAATTGCTAGAGGTTTTTTGGGCATCTATGAAGCCATCTAGATTTTTCTGATATTGCATATCAAACACTTTGTTAAATAGAAGAAGAAAGCTCAGATGTGACTGGCTGATAGTAGCACCTGAGATACTGACAAGTCTTCAGAAGACAAAGCGCAGAACTAAGCATTAATATTACTAAAAAAAAAAATTATCAAATTCAATGAAAAAAACCCATAAGCAGTGTAACAAGTTAGTTCTTATAAAAACAGGTAGTCCTATGAAAACAGCTCACAAATTGGAAATGGAAATTTTTTTTTTTAAAAATGACCTTTTTCATGAATTTCTAGAAGTAATAGAGAATATTTAAGACCCTCAGAATTAACACACTGACAGATTTTTACATTATAGAGAAATAGCTTGGTGTAGGTGACCTAGTGAAAGGTGAGGGACTCTATCCTGAGCTCTCTTTTTTCATTTTCAGAAAGATCTTGACATGCAAACAGATTTGCAGGACTGGTATTGGGACATGACAACATGTTTCTCATTAGTGCACTTGTTCACTATTTGGCTTTCCTAAGTCTCCCAAGATGTTGTGCACAGTATGTAAAATGAGCTTTAAAGTGCTCATAACATCCTATCATCTGTATTTTTGCGTGACACAATAATGCTGATAGAACAGTGTTATGCATATTAGAGATTCAATACCATATTCAATGGCTTTAATATGAAAAGAAATAGAGGCAACAGCTACTTTATTGCACCTTGGGCAATAACCTTTTATTTCAAGTACTTAAATTTGTCATCCTTATTCAAACACACACACACACCAGTCTTTCCCTAGTGGTTTAAACCCTAGTTAAAGTAGACCCAACCTCCAACCCAAACTATTTTTTACGTTTGAGAAGCAAAAACTCTGGCAGAGTTAAACTCAAAAAATATCTCAGCCCTTTTTCTCCTATGTAAAATCTAGCACCATAGATTTCTGGGGTACTACCAAATTCAAAAGTAAATATCATATTGACAAAATCTTGGTCCTAATCCTCGGAAATCTAAACCTATTTCAGCAGGCAAACAGGTGGGGAATGCATGTATTTCGTTGCATCAGCCTGCCAGTCACTTAACAATGAGTAAATTGTTAGTTACACTCCTCTGTATATTACTTGGCTTTTTACAAAGGAAGAAGATATACTTTTAATCACAGAAAATTTAAAAATAACCATTGCTCATATATCAAAATACTGCTTATAGGAGTTTTGAGTTACTCCTGTGCTGTTTGTATTGGTGGTCTTTTAGCATCATCTTTACCTCTTCTCGTATGCCCACTTAGTTCTTATTTCAAGAACCATGGAAGTATTCCTCTTTTGTTCTCTTTATGATAAACAAGAGTCAAGGCATTCTTAGTAAAGGAAATATGTAAGTTCATCTTGTTCTTTTCCACTCTTTCACATTATTCCTTCTTTATGGCAGTGGTTACTGAAATCCCTAAGTGATGCTGGCCTGCGTGGTTAAAATCAAAATTCAAGGTGGTAAAAGTCCCTGATCAGAAAAAGTTAATCCACCTCATCTCTATAATGGTTTATGTGTCCATAAAACGTGCTTTAACCAGCAAATACCTTTGCTGATATTCCCTTGGTAATACATTAAGACTATTGAACCATTAGCTTTAAATTTCAAACAAAAGGTAGCATACCTCTGTCATGACCAAGTTACCTCCCCCCACCCTCAGAACTGCAAAACAGACATCTACAAAACTACAGGATATACCAATTAATATAGAAAACAAATAGTTTGTTTACCCAAGAGTATTCAGATGACAATTGATGCAGTTTGTCCTAACTTCATCCATCTTCTGTCCCCCGGTAAGATTTAGCTATGGCAGCTCTTCCAGGTACACTGCCCTGTCTTTTACATCCTTGCCCAGGAAGTACTAATTGTACAGGTACCAATGATGTAACAAATAAGAGGTGACAAGTGCTCCACTTCTCAGCTTCTGACAAAAGTCCCAGCCCATCCCAGCACCTTAAAGCATCCTTCATTGTGGAAGTCACTCTCCTTCTTCCAACCGTGTGATCTGATATGTTTGGCTGATAAGACCACTTCCTCACTGCAGTTTACCCAGAAGTACATCAAATCAAGAAGACCCTCCCCCTACAAGTGTCACCAGGGAGTTTTTTGTCTGCCCTTTCATGAAAGACCTCCCTCATTATGTCAGGGAGCTGCTGTTTCCCTTTGGCTCACAGCCATTTCTTTACACCACTTTGCTCACGTGCATTCAGGCAGCCCTGTGGCTGAACAGCAGGACAAGAGGCTGCTCCCAGTGTACCCACAAGCACACCAAAAAAGAAAGTCCCCTGTTTTTAGATACATAGAGGATGCTCCTTTTGAAATTCTAATTCCCCACAAGTTTTCATACTATGTTGGGACTGGCTGACAGCAATTTTTTGATGCTGTCACACCCACATGTTCTCAGGCAGCCCTGAGTTTGGCTGCTCCTTCCTTTGGATCAGGAAGTGCTCAAATATAAAAATAGAGTTGTAGAATGAATCAAAGAACAGTGTGGGTTCAAAGATAATTTTGTTCCAACCCCCCCTGCCATTGGCAGAGATGCCTCCCACTAGACAAGGTTGCTGAGAGCCCTAACCAGACTGACCTTGAACACTTCCAGGGGTGAGGCAGCCACAGCTTCTCTGGGCAACCTGTGCCAGTGCCTCACCACCCTCACAGTAAAGAAATTCTTCTGTATATCTAACCCAAATTTCCTCTTAATTTCCTGATCAAGAGTCCCCCTCCAGCTTCCTTGTAGGCTCCTTCAGACATTGGAAGGTTGCTCTGAGATCTCCATGCAACCTTCTCTTCTCTGCTTGAACAACCCTAACTTTCTCTACCTGGCCCCAACTTTCTTACTTTGTATATATACTGACTGTGTATATATACATTATACAAACACAACCTGTATGAAGGACTATATATATATATATATACACATTTTATTCTTTTATACATAGATGCATAATTTTATATATTAATATATCATCTACATATAATTTATACACTTCATATGATGCATAATGAGTATAATTTCTATAATACATAAGCCCTTTTATCAGCACCATGCTGCCTGCTACACCTCAAGAACTGTCATGATTTTTGAATGCTAAAATAATTTTCTTAATATTGCACCCCTCAAGAATCTTGCTTAGCTGTACTAATTAATGACCTTGACTATAAGAGTGTGGTTGGCTCCCTATCCTGTGAGTAGCCACAGTCTTATCAGCACAGCCAGCACTTGTCTGACCACCCCCACGACCCTTTGTCATAACACTACTGCCAGCCCTTTCATCACTGCCCTCCTGCTGACTACTCCTCTGCACCAGATAATAATCATGGTCTTTCAAGAGGAATACCCCACTGCTTTTACTGATGTTCTTGCTCTTTCTGCAGGAGCTGTGATCTGAGAGCACGAGGCACACGCAGCCTGTGCTCCAAAGCCTGGGTCTTGCTGCTTTTGAGGTAATCAGGACAGCCTAACAGGACAGTCTTGATTTCACACTCTGCAGCTTGTTTTCAGCGTTGACCTAAGGACAAGGAAACATATATAGCACCAGCCTGTGCCAGTGGTCTCAGAGGTAGCTGTAAGATCCCTCAAAAAAAATGGGTGAAAAAAGCTCCCCACCCTGAGGTCCCAGTTAGAAAAAAGAAGAATATTCTTTCTGATGACAAGCTATGAGGGGCTCTGTACAAGTTTCTCTACAGGGCAATCCCACCCACCTTCTTAGGTAAACAACTTTCATCAGATATTTATACTATTAGCTTTCATGAGAGTGCAGATATACTAATTACATCCCAAATCTGAGCAGTGCTCAACTGCTCTAGAGTACTGCACAAAGAGTCTACAAAATGTCTTTCTGAATATTTTCAATAAACCTTAAAAGATCTTGAGGTCTTCAAATAAACAAAATCCTCCAAATATTAAACTGTTCTATGAATTTATAACTCCATGAATGCTTTAGTATCACATTTCAAAGGGTTATACAAAAGGCCTAAGAACATATATAAATAGAGGTAAAGACATAAAAGGTAAAGCTAAAGTTACTGTGGAGCTAAAAATGCAGGGATAACCTCCCTCTAGGAATAATGATGAAACTACAGGACCTTGAAGCAGTGTCTTGTTACAGACTCATGAAGAGACTTTTGATTTTATATTTCACTTGTACTCTTAAAAAAAAAATGAAAGGGAAAAATAGACTGAGGGCCCAAAGTACTGTAGAAGTAAAGAATGTAATCAGCTTGTCAGTTCTTTTCTCAAAAAACTGTTCTACAGCTCCAAAGTAGCTGCAATCAGATGCAAACTGGCATGTGGCAAAAACTCCTTCAAAGCCAGCAGACTTGCTGGATGATCCTTTTAACCTAGCAAGGACTCCCTCCTTCCAACAACACCCCTCATATTTTGTAGAGGAAAATGCATAATGTAGGAAAAGAGACAAGATATTTAAAAAGAACCTGATTTTGTGAACTGTGGTTTCAAAACCCAACAGATAATACTATCCTATATCCTTGTTCATGACTTTTGTTTGAGTGGGTATCTTTCAGTACTTCAGGGGTTTCACAAGAAATATGAGATTTTCCCTACTGTGTTTTAACAAATAAATACGTAGCATGCCTTTTTTTTTTTACATGCTACATGTTTCTAGGCCACTGCTGCTATGAACTTTTGTCAGGACTTTTCAAACCATCCAGTGCAAACAGAGATAGTAATATCTAAGTCCTTAGAGATACTGTGCTCGTGTTTCAGGTCACAGTCGCAATCAAATGAAGTCAATAAGAAACTACTGAACTTAACCTTTCAACTTCTTTGCATAGTACTTTTTGAACTTTGCAATTTTTGGGCAACTTTGGGGTTTTTTTGAGTTTTCTTCCTCTCCTGTCACTAACATGAAGAACTTTTCATATTACCTTTCCAAGAGTGTTCTGTGTGATTGCAGCAATTTTACAGGGTGACATTTGTGATGAGAGCAGTAGCTTCAGGAAAAGTCAGTTTCTAATCACTCAGGTTATTCTGTGTATTCTCTTTTGTTTATCAGATAACTTCTAAATAACAGTGGGACAGTAACAGAATCCCTTTAATTAAACATCTAATGGAAAAACAAAAAAAGAGACTTTGGTGCAGGTTTTGTGAGTGAGAAGGGGAGCAGAGGGAAGAAGGAATAAGTTGTGTTCTTATAAAGACAGATGAAACCTGGGAATTAATTTCCTGTATCAATAAGTTTTGAAACATAACTTCCCTACACATTCATCAGAACAAAAGCAGGTTTATTGTAACTAAATGCAATAAAAATGTTTTTCATTCAGTTATTTCAATTCCTTCTTGAACACCTTGCACCAAAAAAAAGTGGAATAATTTAGCCAAAAATGAATTTCATTTCCACATAGAAAGGAAGTTATTACTGCTCCCAAAGCCATATTTTTTTGAGAATTTAAATACAACTGGGTTAGCATTTGAAAACACAAAGGCTTTTTTCTGATTTTTTTTACTATACAGCTTCAAATTTAATTGGAGATTTTATGGAAATGGCTTTTGTCAGCATAATAACACAGTGATATATTTCTAATGAAAACATTTCTTTCTAGTCCCCAATTAAACAGAAAGATTACACTACGGCGCTCACATTCTTGCTTACGTAGACCACCAGCATTTGCCTATCCTTTATTTGCAATAATTATTGGGCAGCGCAGATTACAACCCTTGACCAAAAGCCTCTGTATTTTATGAGGTTAAAGGTGACACTCAAAATGTCAGAGTTATATAATCCATTCATAACTGTACTTAATTTTTTTTTCTCTGCTGGGAAATTCAGAGAAATCACCCCCCAAGCTGAGATGACAGCCAGCCTCTGTGGTGGGCTGACGGGGGCAGCTGGCTCCCACCAAGCCACTCTCTCACTTCCCCTCCTCAAACAGAGATAGAAAATAAGAGGGAGAAGCTTGTGGGTTGAGATAAAGCCAGGGAGATCACTTAACAATTAATCATTACAAGTTAAACAGGAGTACCTAGGGAAATTTAATTTGTTGCTAATTAAAAATAAAATTTGATGGTGAGAAACAAAATCCTGCACCCTTCTTCTTACCAGGATCAATTTCACTCGTTCATCCCTGACTCCTCTACCTACTCCTGCAGAGGGATGGGAAATGTGATCAGACCATGACATAAAGCTGCAATGACAGGTTATGTGGTGATTGCATTTCTGGAAAAAAAAAAAGTGTTCCCATGCACAAGGATTTTTTTTGTTTGTTTTTGTTTCTTTTTTGGTTGTTTGTTTGTTGTTTTTTTGTTTTGTGGGTTTTTGTTTCTTTGTTTTGTTTTTGGGTTTTTTTTGGTTGTTGTTTTTGTGGGGTTTATTTTAATTATAATCAATACAATCGGCCAATACTTTTCTTAAAGTAGCTTATTTTTATGTATTAATTTTAGCTGCGGTTGGAAGAGATTATCTAATTAATCTTGTCTAAAATGGTGAACTATGACTAAACTGAAAGAAAGAAGACATTTAAAACGTACCACTTGCCCTGAGCCTCATTCCCAAATTTCTTAAAAAAAAAACCAAAACAATTTTATTACTTTTTTTTCTTTAAAGAAGTTTGATACCTCATGTATAACTTTTCTAAAAGAATGGCAGAGCTAATGGTATGGTGTCATCCCACTCCCAGACCCCTGGGAGTTTTGAAAAGTTCCCTGAGACATGTACAAAGATCCATTTCCATCTTTTCTTAATTCATAGCAGGCATTTGAATCTATATCTTTCATGCCTAGAGACAATATAGCTCAAGATCCCTTACTTATCTTTACTAATTTCACAACTACTTCTGTCTGATCTTGATGAAGCACCTTTTAAATCAGAAAATTCAGAAAAAAAAAATCTATTTAATTCCCACTTCCTTCCCCCAAACCCCAAGATTCTAGTTTTTGACAAACACAAAATGAATCTGTGTTCTCATAGGATTCTATGTTCTTGCTTCTGAGAGTTTTGGGCGCTTTTGTTCATGGTCAAAACCTCTTTCGTGTCTGATCCTCAGGAAAACAATTTGCAGTTTTACATGAGATTAAGAGGATACACCAAACAAATAGAAACTTTCAGTTTGTTTCAGGAAATAGGCACCTTATCACAATTAAAGATCAGTTTCAATCCACAGACACCTCCTCCACAAAGCACAGTTCAAATCCCTGTGAACGTGATCACTTTGCACTTGAAATATTAAAGTTGGCTTCTTTCGAACAGTCTACAATCATGCTTACTGGGAAAATGGACTTAGATCAAGACCTTGTTTCCCACAAGACACAGCACAACAATTTACTCCTCATACACTTGTTTCTGGACAATGGAGTCACTTCTCTGTGATGCCATATTCCAGCAAGATTCCACCAGCACAAAGAGATTTTTTTCAAACACATTTTAGTCTTTACTATTTTTTGGAGCCTGGGAGTGGATTTGAATATTCAGAATTTCTGGAAACTTTGTTGCTATGGAGATTTCCACCACTGGTCAGGTTCTTCCTCAGTACCTGTTTTCCCTCATCCTTCCCAACTTTCACACCAAAATCAGCTGTGAGTTGCAGGCAGTTTATCATTTGCATTTGATCCCCTGAAGGGCAGAAACAGAAGCGGGAGTCAGTTTTCACCTTGTCTCAAGCTGTCAGCCTCAAAGCTTCCCCAAAAATCCTGAAGCCGGCATTTACAAAAGGTAAAAGCACTGTAATAATTGCTATCAACTCAAGTTTGCCACCTCACATCCAGAATAGTAGGCAAAAATATTTATATACAAAAATATGCGGTCTGTATCAGCAAGAGTGGCTGACACTGGAAGCTTCTTTATTTAGCATGAATAAGAGGAGCTTTAAAGAACTGCATTAAAAATCAGAATGAGTCTACTAGACTGCCACACTTAGTTTTAATAATGCAACTCTTCTGCTTGCATATTTAGGACAGCCTTCAAGGTCATAAGTATTTTCCCTGTATAAAAATTTTGTCTCAACAACACTTCTAGAGATGTGGGACACTTCTGCTGTTCCCATGCAGGAACAAATGTTTAGAGCCTGAAGTTAATATTAGTGCTCTGTAGTTTCTACCTCAACAGCACGAGACAGTCACAAGGTTTGAGGCTGTGAACTTCTAGGTTTGGTAGGCAAATGACATCCAGCCAAGGTCAACCCACCACACTTTTCTTAACACCCTTCAATTTGTTTCCTTTATTGCTGCTTTTTCCTTTTCTCAATAGCTGGGTTTGATTACAGAGTTCAAAAGAACTATTTTGTCAGAGGAGAACCAGTTCATTAACTTGGGGATTAGATTGTTAATGGAAGATCAGTTGGATTAGTGAACATGAAAGGTGTAGTTCAATAAGGAGTACAAAACGAAGTATACACAAATAAACTATCCAGAGGAATATCCGTGCTAAGACATGACTGATAGATAAAAAAAAAAAAAGACTAAAATTTGTTATTCATCAACAGTCTCTACTTGTTGATCACCATGCCATAATGCAAAGTTCATCTGTAAGAAACCCTGAATCAATAGTGAGAAATTTGCTTAAAAGAGTGTAGAAGCATCTCAGTACAGCTCTACTGATGTACACTGTCCAAATAAAAGCAAACAACCCAGAAAACCCTAAACCCCAAAGGTACACATATCAAACCACCACAAAAAAAAAACCCACCTCAAATTTTCCCCTCACTCTGCTCTCCCCTCATCCACACTCCCCAGACATCCAAACCCTTGAAATAACCACTGGATACAAAGGTTGTTAACTATTTCCTGAATTTGTCTTGACAACTGCACAAACTAAACTAATTTCTGCCGATACTTTGTCATCATCAAATAAGGCTTGATTTCACACCCAGAGGCTGGGATTTATTTTCTAAACGGAAACTTTGACACTGAAATCTTTCACACATAAGCCCCAAAAGACATTTAATTAATGATTCTGATAACTGATGAGGCAACCGATGAGCTCTGAAGCTAAGTATCTCCTTCAGAATTTATGTAAGTGATTAGAAAAAACCCCTGTGGGCAGAGGTGTTGCCAGTATAACTAGTAATAGCTATTTATCACAAGCCTGAACACATGCAGACTGTAAAACGTGGTGCAGGGAATAAAGCTACTATAGTTAAAGCTTGAATTCAAGGAATGAAAAATTTCCAAAGTAGAAAGAAATAACTAGCAACCCTCATGTCAGAAAAAAAAAAGAGAAATAAGTTAATGGATTAAAAATGAGATCTTTGATGAGAATTTGCTATAAAACTCAATATACTATTGAGTTGCTATGATGTGAAGGATAATGTAAATTATAAAAGGTCTGAAAAGGGAAAAAATGTTAGAAAGGAAGACTAAGTGAACTCATCTTTCAGATGTATGGACAGAATTTCCAGTACAGAACAGATTACTTTTTTGTGGAATTAAAACAGAAGGTTCTTGAAAGTGCTCAAAATAAGGTAGTCACAAATTAATGACTTTTCAGGTACAACTAATTCAAATCTGCAAGCACACAGTGAAGTTGCAGAGAATCATCCTATAAAAACGCCATGTACAAGCTCCTTCATGGTGGAAAATATTGCAGTATTTTATAAAGCAAGTAAGCTCAAATAACTAGATGTATTTACAAAGTGTACTGTTATGTATATCGTTAAAGAAGAATTTTTTCCACCACTGAAAATTATAATTCCAGACTGACCTTGTCATATGCTATAAGAACCATCTATTTTCCTTTTCATATTGATGTGCTATGGGTGCTGAGTTCCCTTAAAATTTGTTACTTCTCTCTAATTCTCTCTACACTTTCTGGCAACCTTTATTTAAAAAGATTTTGGGAAAGTACAACATATTTTTGGGAACCAAAAACAGTCTTTCTGCACAGGATCTTTTGCTGTTCAGACTTTCCTTCTGAGGAGGGACGGAGCTTGAAAGCACATTTTGAAGAATGAAGATTCACAAAACAATAAACTAAAAGGAAAAGGACATTGAGAAGATAGCAGTTTTAAAAATTATGTGAGGGGAGTATTAATTTAGTGAAGAAACATTTAGAAAGTTAACCATTCAAAAATTATTAAAATACTCTTCCCTTTAACAAGTGTGTACTGCCTGAAGCACAGTAATCCTGACATGAGGATATAATCTCTTTAAAATATTAATAATAAACAAGTTGCATTTGTTTTTAACACTAAAACCAAGCACAAGTCTAATCACAGTGAATATAGTCAGAGACAGCAAATATATTCAGAGTCTACAATGAAGGAAAAAGTCACACATCTAAAAATGCCTGAAAGACAAATTATTAACAGAATTAAAGATACATCATAATATGCTTTCCTAGAGAACTGAAACAGGTATGGAGGTGTGGTGTGATTTTATGTGCACAAATTTTAAAGAGTCTGATGGTTTGAATAAAATGGGAAGAAAAAAATCTGGGTTTGGAGACAGGGAAGAAAATATTTGTAATAAGCATTGTGAAGTATGTTTTCTGTTTGATTAAAAATAATGGTTTTCTTTTATAGCCTTCTAAATTATCAACTTCCAACAGTAAGAGAATTTTAAAAAAGGGCACAGACCCCTTAGAAAGATGACTTAATCTGCCATGATCTCCTTTGCATTATCTTTGCATTCATCTGGAAGTCTATAGAATTTTTGGGGAAAGGGAGCACTTGTATTTTTAAAGAAGAATAAGACAAATATTAAAACAACGCAATTTAAAGTTAGGATTAAATTTGGTAGAATGTTGAAGGTACCAATTTGCAAATCACCTTATGGCATAACACCTCTTGAACAAATAAACAAACAAAAAAAATATTGAAAAGAAAGGGCAGGGAACAGAAACCTCAGTACTTTCTTGATAGAAAGATACAAGTAATAAGTTTTGTTCTGATAAAAACAACTGCTTGTCCCAGAAGGGATAAGGGGGGACCTTGTCACTATATGAAAGGAGGTTGAAGCCAGGTGGGAGTCAGGCTCTTTTCCCAACTAACAAGTGACAGAGCAAGACAACACGGCCTTAAATTCTGCCAGAGGAGATTTAGATTGGATATTCAGAAAAATTTCTTCACTGAAAGAGTTATCAAGCACTGGAACAAGGCCAGGGAAGTGGTGGAGCCACCATTGCTGGAGGTATTTAAAAGGTGTGTAGATGTAGCACTTAGGGACATGGCTTAGTGGTGGACTTGGCAGTGCTGGGTCAGTGGCCGGACCTGACAATCATAAGGATCTTTTCCAACCTAAATGATTCTATAATTCTATTGAGAAAAAAAAAAAATCTGTGGCACAGCACTATACTTGTAAGCTATAAAAGTTAATTCATCATTAAATACCCAGTAACTTGTAACATTTGTAGAGAAAGGTGACACAAAAAGCTGTGACCAAACATTTGCAGGTATCATTTATTCTACATCTTAACATCAGTGATTACTTCCACACAGACCTTCAGATGGTAATAAAGAACGAGATTTCAAGTGAAAATTAAGACATACTTAAGTTTTATAAAAACTAGGCATTTTTAATAAATAAACACAGATTTATAATTTACTGGGACTGAAAGAACATTTAAAGTGTTCCATGATTTTATGTATGTGTGTTGCAAAACAGCTTTCCATACTATAAAAATGTAAAATTTTAGCTGGAGCATACTTTAGCAGGGATTATTTATGAGGATATTTCTGAAGAGGTGAGCTGTGTTATAACCA
>JAWWES010000001.1:14483815-14510526 GCA_035583135.1 Lophotriccus pileatus
AAAATTTTAGCTGGAGCATACTTTAGCAGGGATTATTTATGAGGATATTTCTGAAGAGGTGAGCTGTGTTATAACCAGTGCCTGTTGAAACCAAGGTAATGTGAAAGAGGTAGATTTGTAATCATTGGCTTGCAAAGACAGATCTTAATATCGTACCCAGGGTTTTCTTTGGCCTTTATGTATTCTGATGTTCATAATTTATAACTGTGGTGTTACCACAGCTGGTAGTGATGATTCAGAGCTCAAAAACCAATCTGGGAATTAATTATATTGCTTTGACTTCCACATATAGCTTTCTAAAATGTAAACATACCTATAGCTAAATCAACTGCTGACTCTTCAGTGCTGCACTGGGAGAATATTCATGCACCAAACTCTGGCATGAGTACAACCATATCACTTACTGCTGTAGATACATATCTACATTATAGATCAATTACACTGATATTTATACCCCTGTGTTTCCTTCTCCAAAATCAATTGGCATTTCACAGGCACGCCAGAGGAAGGATTTATATTTGCAAATTGAAACACATTTCCACTGGCAAAAACCACATGAATAAAGATATTGATCACACTTACACTGATAAAAACACACACAGTGCATTCATTTTTCCCAGCTGAGAAGGAGTTATTGATTCACTGGAAATGTGGTTAGCTTGGAATTGTTAAAATGTAATGGAGTTTCCAAAGAATAAAAAAAAATAAAATTAAATTAATGTGCATATTTATTAACTACTACACTAAATTATTAAACACAATTTTTCTGTCACTGAAGGCTTCATATAAGGTGTCAGTTCTGATATTAAGAAGTGGGAAAATGATCAGAGTATAAAGTAAAATAATAATTTAACATTTCACCTCAGTTAGTTAAGGTCACACATCTTTTCCCTGACCTCTATTCACAGCCATTGCAGTTATTTTGACACGAACACAGAATCTAATGCAAGTTCAAACTGAAAGAGCCATTTTGTGTGCAGATTTACCTAATTAAAATTTTAAACATGTCTAACCTATAATCTGTAAAGCATTTCCAGTCAATGAAGTGTTCTAATTACATAAAAATCTTTTATAAAGGGGGATTTAATTGCAACATACTTTAGCTCACCATTGGCTAATACATTCCCATGAAAACAAAACTCATGGGAAGGATATTTGGATTACATGGGAAACACGAATGAGTTCCGAAGCACAGTGATGTATGCAAAAATTATCCTCATTGCTATTTAAGGAGATTAGAAATTATATTTGAATTGGTGAAATTTTATTCTTCTTGTGGTTATTCAAGAATATTTTTCTGGTATTTCAAGAGTAAGTTATACCCAATAAACTGGCTAAAAAAAAATGTAGTCAGTCTTGTGTAACAGACACAATAACTTTTAATGATTAAAAAACCTGTTATGAAATATGCCATTAAAGACTTCACAAATATTTTCCAAGAAAATAATTTTTGATCTGTGTTGATATACAAATATCAACTTTTTTAACAATTGTTACTTATCACAGAATTGGTCATTTGTGAGGAACAGAGAGAGTAACAACATTAATGAACTAAATTCTCAAGTTAAAGGATACTTGTTGGTTTTGTTTAGACAACTGCAGTATTTTACCCTCATGCATTTTAATTGCATTTTGATTGAAATAGAAAAGTTACCACACACTAAGTATTGCACAGATAAACCCAAACTGTGAAAGTTCACATTGTTTATTACTGTCACTTTCAAGAGTTTGGTTGTAAAAATCCACATGTTTTCAGCTTCTAAAGGATGACAACAAAAGTTCTCTTCTGAAGCTATTAGACTTATCTTTCAGTCTTTGATTTCAGGAGATGCCCTCCAACATTATTAATTCTCTTCTCAGCAGTGTATGTACAATTAGATGATATACACCACCTTCTGAGCCTTTTTAGCTTTATCTAGCAAACTAACCTTTGCTGATTTTAGTCTATTGTTCAAGTTCCATGAAAATGGCAAAATACAGAAACAGACTGTTTGACACCTTTTTCAGCCCCTGGAAGAGATACAATTTCTTTAAAAAGTCTCGAGTTCATAATATTTTTGCTTCCTTTTGTTTATATGGAGGGGGGGGGGAGGCAGGGGCGTTGTTTTTTGGAAAGCAATTCCAAATTCTTCCGACTGTATGTTTAACCAAACATAACATATTCTTACTGAACTAATATTTCAACCTGTACTGGTACAGAAAGTGGAGTTTGAATTTTAATCTGTGATAAAAGGCTTTAACTCCAGCGAGTTTTCATTCATTGTAGGACAATTAAGTCACAATTTTCTTTCTGTACAGAAGGAAAAAACTTCCAAAGAGCTGTTTTTAGACTACCTGCCCTCAAATAAAAGGACTGATACCTTTTGTCCATAAAACAATAATAAAGTCTAAATATCTAATATATTTTAATTTTTATAAAACCAGAGCAACCATATACTGCCTTAAATGAAATTGTTGAATATTTCTAGTACCCTGAATAAATTAGCTCTTGTTTACCAGAAATAACATTAAAACATGCATGATTTGAGAACAGACAGCCCCTTACATCTCTTACTCATATGAAAAACTAATAAGAGTTTAACTTTCATAGAAAAAAAGTCAAGTTGTACTTTGAGCAATTTTGAATCTTTGTTCAGTTCATTGCTTGGAAGACTGTCTTAGAAGAGTTATTTTTTTAATTATATATTTACATAATGTAATGTTACCTCAAGATTTTTGGGCTTCAGTGTTATTAGTTAAAAAAAAAAGAATAAAGTTCTTTTTCTTCTCTGTTGCCAATGGAATAAAGTAGGAAGGAGCAACAGAGAAAAATAAGGGAAACCCTAATCAATTTAACATGATGTAATTCAAGACTGCTTGAGTTTGGCTGCTGGGCTTTTAAGAAAGTTTAGTCAATTCAAAACTAAGTCTAAGTCTTTCTCAAAGTTAAAAGGATTGACTCTTGTTTATGAATCAGAAGAGAAAATTTACATTCTGGGTTTCCGGGAATCAGTACATCAGACATGACTGAAAAGAAATCACAAGAATTCTGATTAAAGACTACTTTTTATCTAAGGGAGCCTAAAAAGCACAAATTTCTTTTCTATTCTTACCACACTACCTTATTCCATGTCTCAGCTTTGAGGTTCTATTGCAAAGGATGAAAAAGCAATATGAAATAAATAACTGATGAATCTCTAATGAGCATATCTTCGCACCATCAAACTAACATAAGAAATTATATATTGCTTAAAATTGTTTATCATGCCTCTATCATGTAATTTCAGTAATTTCTGTCAAATTTAAAATAAAGAATGCAGAGTAGATGGACACATTGCTTGATACTTTCAGTAACTACTATATTGCCTCCCAGTACACAATTATTTCTCTGATGTTTCCAGAATTTTTTTTTTAATTCTGGAATAGAAAAAACCATAATGGGACCTACAGTACTTTCAGTAATTTATTGATATTTGCAGTGTGATGGGTAATTATACTCTTCAAGCATCATGTGCCTTAAAATTCTATGATTGCAGAAGTTTCAGTTTCACTGTGATAAAGTTGATATGCTATTGTTTTGATAGAAAGGTTCTTAGAGAAAAAGCACTTATTTTTCTGTTTTCTCATGAATAGTTTTGATATCCGTTCTTGGTCTACATAAGAATGGAAAAGTCAGTCACACTGGAAAAAGCAGTAAAGGAAGCAATTTATTATAATGAATTATGAATGGTGACAGGGTGAGCCATGGTAAAAAATTAGCTACTTAGAAACCACAGGCCTTGCCTGCAAGCTAAAAAGAGAATAACCCAATGGATTTACCCTCTCAGATACCTATACTGCTACCATTAAACTAATCTTTCCCACAGGATCCACACCTGGATTTGTAGAGATAGTTACACTTATGAAGTACCAGACTGAAACTATCAATATGCCCTTTCATACCTTTATTAACATCCTAAAGACTAAAGGTGACAAGGTGTTGAAAATGAACTATCACTGCTCTGTGTGTATTCAGAGAGATAATCCCCACAACACTGCTAGTATTTCTAGGGAACGTGACTCCAAACCGAGAGCACCTTTACAAGATTTGCTTTCCCAGTAAACTTTATAGTTGAAGATGAACATATCAGGTCTTTGTAAGAGGCCTTTAAGAAGCAAAGCATCCTTCTTAGGACAAGAAGAAGATCCTGCCTCAGACAGCTAGTCTTTTACTACATAATTCCACATCACTGAAGGGCTCTACTCAGTTGCTGTAGAGTCTTATGGACTTTGGTTGAAGATAAAAGCAAGTTCTCATCTAAAAAACATAGACAGGAACAACTCCTCCCTGAATACAAATGGAAAAAATGGTTCATTTTTATATTGTTTATAATGCACAAAGCCTTTTCTGTGAGGTCTAGATTTTTAAGATAAGAGTATGAGTAACACTCAAGAAAAAATAGCAAAGTCTTACCTGACTGATGTGGTAGTATTACAGAAAAAAACACTTGATTACTTTTTCACAGAAAACTAAGAAATATTAAATAATTGCTTTCATTTACCACAAAAGTGAATAATTCCTAAAATTCAGTTACTCAAATGTAAGATGACAAGAAATTTTTACAGCAAGCTTTTTCATGGGATAGCATATGTCTCCTTCTTTTCTTTCATTAGTAGGAGAAAACTTCTCATCAGACACACACACATTTTAGCTCTAATAAAATATTCATTTTCATGGTCTATCACATGCAAGATGAAATCCCCAATACAGTGATGGACATCATCATCATCCTCACAATCACACTATTATGCCAACTTAATGTTTAAGTTGAACTTGACCTTGAATTATCTAATCACCCACACTATTGTCTGCTTTTTTCTCTCTTTGCAGCTAGTCACAGGCAGAGATCTGCAGGTATGAACACTCAGGCCTTCAGCAGGAATCTGACCTTCACTTCAATTCTATTTTCAGGGACCATACTGGCCACACAGGGGTGATCTGGTTTGGTTGTGCCTTTGACTCAAGCACAACTGCAAGAAACAGCCATTCCTGACAGTAGAAGAGTAACCTTACGACCCTGAGCTGCTTGACTTCTCTTTTGGTTTGGTGAGAAGTTAAAGTCCTGAAAGAAGTCCTAAAGCTGAGGCAAAAAACACGAGAAGAGTCTGTCACAGAAGTGCAATTGCCTGATGTGGATTGAGAACTAGAGTGGTCCTCTCACTCAAAGCAAGATTTAAAAGGACACCACCATCACTCATGGGAAGTTATGCCCATATTGCAGGTACTTTATCCACTGCAAGAATCAAACATTAAATCCTTGTGTAAAGCAAACCCTTAAGTTATTGGCACGTTTAGGTCTTCATTGCACCATCAAAATTCCAAAAGGCCCACATTTTTGTTTTAAATGTATTCAGGTGTTTGAAAGTTATGTTATCAGCTTGTTCTTAAGGGAAGTAAAGATGCTGGCATTGAGTATATCAAGAAACATCTATGTTTTCAGATGTTTGGTAAGATCAAAAGATGACGATTTGAAGGAGTCACCACAGAACTTTCTTTACCCAACTGATTGCAAGAGCAGCTTTAAACTTCTATTTCTATCTTTACAGTAAACACATATGCATTGTAGTTTCAAGCTGAATACACATTTGAAATGCAATAAACTGATTCTGACAGGACATGCAAGAACTTTATGAATCAGAGCTTCAAGAGAAACAGACATAGTGAGAAAAGAATACAGAGTAATTAAAACAAGTTATCAAATGTAATCTTTAGCAGAAGCTTTAGCCTGCTTCCATAAGCATACTGAAATGGGTTCCCTTAAAGCTGCAGTACATAGAGGTGTTCAGTGCTGAATGCTGTAGGACCACATTCCCATTGCCCAGCTGATCACTTCCACCCTGGGTTGGAGGAGGTGCAAAGGGGCTGAAGACAGAGGATTTCAAAGTATGGACAACATAATGGGGTGACAAAGCTGTTGTTAAGCACAAGATTGTAGAGTAGACACAAAAGAAAAAAACCCAATAAGGTCAATAAATTCTGCCCTGTTTCTTAAATGTGCACTATCAAAAATGCAAGAGACTCCAAAAAGTTTTTCTTCCTTCTAAAGTCAGTTCTCTGGGACCATATCCAGACAGCTTTGGAACATGTTCAAGGTGGCAGATTTTATGTTATTATTGCCTTGGAATATAACCCCAGCTATCTTCAAGTGCATGATACCTTTTCAATGGGCATTACCTAACCTTCTTCCTAATCCATATGTTGTGATGATTTCAGTAGTGTTTATTCTGCTCACAAAATTAATTCCTATATAAGTTAGATTAATTATTGAAGAATCCTGATTATTTTAACTGTCCAGAAAGCTCTGTGTTTCATATTTATTTTACAGGATTAGAGCCATTTTTTAATACCAATTTATCATCTGTCTTATGGTATATGAAGCAAGTCTGTGTGTAAAAGTTGTCATGCTGTAATTCTATATAGATCACAAGCAATGTTGAGTGCACATGAAAAAACAACTTGCAGGTAACCCATAACAAAGGAAACAAACGTGTTTTTTTTTCATTCTGGCTGTCATATGGCTGCCAGAAGTAAAGTCAAGTTTTCCAGTATTTCCATCTCAGTAACTAATATGATTATGATCTCAATACTCTGCCTTGAACAAGGAAAAATTATAAAAGTATAAGAATTACTACATTATTGTCAACACACACTCATTTTTTCTGTAACTTATTAATTTTTTTTCTGCTCTTCTCCTGAAATAATTTTTCATGACATTTCTGTATATGCATTATAAATGAATTTGGATTGTTCTGTTCTGTTTCTGAAAAATGAATTTTACATAGCTAATAAAGGGTTTACTATACACACATCAGACAAAGGAGGTACTCAGAAAACGTGGATCAGAATTACTTGTTTGACTATGACAAACTGACAGGAAAAAAACCCTTGACTTTTACACCTGAATCAGACACCAGTAGGAAAGAAAGCCCAGTGCCCTACATGTATTTATAGGTATAATACCTATATATGACTCCTACAACTTATGCAATTGTCAATAAACATCCTCATAAAGCAGTTTATTTTTGAGTTAATGCATTTCTTCCTTTTCTTTTTTTTTATATCTGGATTAGAAAATACGCAACTAATTTTTTCTCCCTCAAAATAGAAAGTTTTCCAGTAATGGTATATTAATTTATTAATTTAATGTATAAAGTATAAACAGAGCTGATAGAAAATATAGCCTAGCCTCAGATTTTTTTTAAAGGTTTTGAATAGATGTTTAAAATTAAGATACTAAGCAGTAACATGATTTAAAGAGGTTTTCTGGACAGCCCTGCACTGGGGAAAATATTAATCTCAGTTTTGCTATCAACTTGCTTTGTAGCTTCAGGAAAATGAAACTAGGCCATTTCTTATTCCTTTCTCTCATTTTCCAGCAGAGAGCAAACATGGGTTTAATTTGTAGACCTTCTCCTAAAGCTCATCAGACTATGTGTAAAACAATTAATATGAAATACTATGAAAAATATTCTAAAATTTAGTATGTTAATGTCAATTTATGTACATGAAAATGAAATAAAGGAGCCAATGTATGAATTTTTAAGTGAAGTCTCTGTACATCAAAACTCCCCCAAATAGTACTATTTAGAGATCTGTCCCCATAATATTTCAACTTTAGGGAAAAAAAACAAAAAATAGAAAATACCATACTAAAGTTCTATTACAATAGAAGTAATAGCATAAAAATTAGAGCTCACAAATTAATTTCCTTTTTAGTAATAAAGAAAGATGTTATTTTTGTAATATATAAAACTTTTCAAGTTTTCTAACTTACAGTCAGAAAAAAATATAGACCATGAGCAATCAGCTCAGCTCTCTTACCAAATTTTTAAAGAGCAGAAATTTCAGCTTGTAAAATCTGCTGGTTTTAACTCCTCGTATATCATATTTAGTTTCAAATGAAACAAATCCTTAGTAAATTATACAGAATAAGAACTACCTCTATTTCTCCCCTCCATCCATTGCAAAGTTGAATACATCTCCATTATATCATTTCAGACTTTTCAGAGTAGGTTTAAATGTTTTGCAGTAATGTGAAACAAAACCATTTTAAAGTGTCAGTTTCATTTAAAAAAACATTAAAAGAATTATTCAGAGTTACCAGAAAATTTTTGCTTCCCTTAGAGTTACGTTATGGTTAAGTTACCTAGAATTTGAAAAGCATTTTTATTTCTCTTGAAGAGCCAAGGATGTTTATTGTACACATCTATGTTCTCTGTCAAATCCAGTCTCATCTTTCCTTGCTTCAGCCAGGTCCTATCAAGAGTAAGAACTGAGACCATTAGTAGTTGGCCAGTTCAATTTGTCATGTCCAGTGACAAAACTGACATGATCAATTCCCCATTCAGCAGTTTCTACTCCTATTTTGGTGACAACAGGATGTAGAGATCTGGTGTCTCCAGGTAAATAAAATTCAACCTGTCCCTAAGCCTTTGGAAAAACATCCTATGATCTTTCCTCATCCCAGTGTTTCAGCTGTTTTCCAGAGGGAAGGAAGGCCACTGTCCTGTTTATGCCTATCACCAACTTATTTAAATATGAATTTTTGACTTTTATTCACGGTCAATGAGACATGCTCTCAGAACACGTATGTTCATACATGATTTTATATTTTAGAAAGAAGAATACCTCACTAGAGATGAAAAAATTTTTCTAGAGCCTGTTTCTATCTGACCTATTGGTTACATTCAGACTCAGAAATGAAGAGAAGCTTTGCTAACCTTCTTCATCTGGTTTGAAAATTGGCCAGAGTTCCTTATTCTGTTAGTTACACATTCCTACCAAATATACATGACATGTAGAGACAGATATACTTGCTATCTGAAATTTTATTACGTTCACAAGACCTAAGATTTTCAGTGGTGTTAAAGCTATATTTCACAATACAGTAACTCTTTTAAAAATATTTAATAGATAATTTGAATTTACTTCAAACACAGACAGGAATCTCAAGACATGTTTATGAATTAAATAAAGTGTCATTCAATTAGGTGTTGCCATTTGAAATAACAATGTAAAACTGTCTGCTATAGTAAACAGTCTAATTTTAAAAGCCAGAAATAAGACTCCTAGTACCTCCTACTGGGAGTTTGTCCACATCTACCTTGGGTTTTTTTGGTTTTTTTTTTTTTTTTTTTTTTTTTTGGTTTGTTTTTTTTTTTTTTTTTTTTTTTTTTTTTGTTTTTTTTTGTTTTTTTTTTCCTTTAATAAAGTACCTTTTTTTTTTTTTCATTTCCCCTTAATTTGCCATCTTATACTTAAGTCCTTCTCCTTCCTTCAGTTCCATTACTGCTTTAAGGCATGAACACTTCAGCAGTTCCTTGTGGGCAAAGTTTGGTTTGATTTGCTTTGTGACATGTTATCCCTGTCTGAATTTTGAGACTATTACATTTTTTTTTGTTTGTCCCTGTTCCTTTTTAGCTACACAACAATTCAAGCCACTCTATCCTCCAGCACCTTACTGAGGTCTTGCATTCCATAGACTCATCCTATTGCCAAGGCAAAGAACTTTTCAGTAAACACACACACAAAAAATCAAACATATTTTATTATCTGCTTTTCTAGCTATTAGATATTCTTTTACATATCTCAATATTCAGAAATGAAGATTTAAAATTTTGGATTCAAATTACAAGTTTCAAATCAACAGATTTCAAGCTGTGTTTAAGTGAAGAATTTAAATTTGAACAGCTTCCACATTTCTATTAATTGCTTCGCTTAAGGCTGCAGTTACTTTAACTGTGTCATCTGTTTTTGTCTTTGTTCTGAATGAATTCTCTTGTTGACATGTATTGCTGGACTGTCATGCAATCAGAGGCTGTCCAGGAGCAATTCATACTGAGTGCTATCACACATCCAAGTGCATTCTCTTCAAAATTATGTGGTTTTTTCCATCATCATTGATTTAAATTTATATCCTCAAGCACAGTCTACTGCTGGCTTAACTCTCAGTGTGATATTTAATTTCCCTAAAAGTAGTCTTTCCAAAATGTTCAGACCTTTGCAAACACAGCCTGATGTGCTGAAGTCTTCACTTACTGGGAACAAACTAGCTCCAACTTTTAACCTTAATGCATTAACACAACCTTTAATCTTTAACATTAATGCATCACATGAATCTAACACAACCTGATTGTCCAAAATATTTGTCTTTTAAATTATGAAACTTGCCATGTTTTCCTTTCCTGATGGCTTTGCTTTGCTTATTGGTGACTGGCTGTAAAGACAACTTTGGTGACCAAATGAATTCAACTGAATGACTTCAACATTAAAAGCTTTCAATACTTAATTATATTTCATCTTTACTCTTGATAAGCTAAATACTTTTCAAACTAAACTGTTGTTATATCATTGGGCTTCTTAATCTCTTCAAGTTTTCAAACTTCTCTTGTTTCCTGATCAGGTGTTTAGTGATAACATCTGCCTTCTTTTGAAAGTCTCCAAGGCCTACACAGAGTAAGTGCAAAAAGAATTAGTCTCAGTTTCCATCTAGAACTCCTTCATATAAGCTTTTGGAGCACTTTAGACACATATTTATCAGTGTTGTATATCCACAGCATTCAGAAGTAAATGCAGAAAAGTTAATGATGTTCAGTAGGCCATAACCAGTGTAGAACCTCAAACAGCAAACTGACAAGGTTTGGTATGAAACAGTCAATTCTTAACAGTCAATGCTTTAACAGGTAAAAGGGGAAAAAAAGCCCAAAAAATATACCACTATGGAAAAGTAAAACAATCATCCTAAGTAAAGAAATAACCAATTTCTATTCTAAACATTTTCTTTTTTTTTTTTTTTTAATCATATATTCAAGCCAAATATCAAGTGTAAAATTTATAGGCATGGAATACAAGGTCAACATAATTTTCTTCTCAAGGTAAAGAAATTTCTGTATGTCATCAACACCTAGAAAAATATGTTTAAACATCCACATTTACTTTTGAAAAATACTTTGTAAACTTCTTTGAGTTCAAACTGGAAAGTACAAGATTTTACGGGTTCACAGTCCTCAGTAAGTACTGCAGGTCTTGATAAGGTTTGAAAACAAATGGCACTGAAACCTCAGAATCCATTTCACACTTATACGAATGCAAATTAACACCTACATTTCACAGAAAATATTTAGTAGGAGCAACAGTTAAGGGTTGAGGAAAGCCAGTTCATAGAGACTTTAGTTAACATAATGGGAGATCTCCAAAGGGTCAGAAAGGTCCCTTTGCCTTTTGAGTAAATTCATTACCATACAACTTAGTGATCATTAACAGTTTAACTGTTCAGACAGTGCTTGTATACAACTTTAATAAATAAAAGATTGCAGAAATAATAGTAGTTTAATTTATAGTGCAGAATCTGATAAAAACCCCATAGTTTATCAGTGTCAGTACTACATGACTCTAATTTTATTTATTCTAGATAGTGAAGTGTGTTGGCTCTATTAAAAATAGAAAGACAGGTTATTTAGTTTCTCTGTGGAATTCAAATCGAGAAAGGAGTCTGTTACGGGAATGTAATTTATCTTTCAGTAGGAAATCTTGTGGAGCGAGAGGCGGCTGAGCAAATGCTGTTTGCAGAAAGCATATCAAAATAAACTGCAATAACCAAAAGTACGTTCTGTTTACAATTAGTGCTATGCTTTGCCTGAGCACACATTCTCTAAGTAACCATTAACAGCTCAGATCAGTCAGACTTGGAAAGAGCTTTTTCTCGTTCTTTAAGTCAAAGAGACAGACACTGGATACTTTGAATATTCAGTTGCTCAATAATGACATGATTGCAGCCAACAGATCCATTCTGTGTGTTTGTGGTTGGTACAGATATATATGTAAAACTATGAATGTGTATAAATGTGTGCACATGTACAAAGAGGAAGGGAAAATACATTTACACTTCAAGAATTACTAACACATCCATTAAAAAAATAAATAAAAGCAAGTGCAAACCATCAGATTCACACAGAGAAGTGCTATGAAAATATATAGAGCTTTGTTTTTTCATGATCTTAAGCCAGCATAATTTTTAAAAACATATGGCAAAAACATAAGGCCAAATTTTGAAGTGGTTTACACAATGGAGAGCCACTTCAACTATCACAGTGGCAAAGAGGTGTGGAATTTAGACTGCTTGATATTTAATTTTAAGACAAGAATATAGAACAGGAGCAAGTGCATTTCTGAGGTAATGTACAAGTACAGTTTTAAGTGCATGTTCACGTTAATCCCAATTTGCTTTTAAAATAATTCTTAAGAATTTTAAGATGAGCATCATATTCCACCTGCCATTCATTTTCTTCCCTCACATCCTCCAAGTCTCTTTCTGTTATCCATGGCCTAATTAGAGGGAGAACGCACTGGAGTGTGAATAAATACAGATGGCAAATCAAGTACAACAGAAGCTTGAAAAATTGCCCATGCAAAGCAAGCCATATTAGCTCATGTTTACAAATTGCACAAAACAGAACTATATAAATAGAACTTTTTTACCCTCCTTATGTCTGCATAACTACCCAGTAAAATTCAGATTCTGGATTAAAAGTTGAAGCTTGTAAAAGAGGATGGCTACAAGACTTATAAGGCAAGATGTTTCTTTGAGAGAATCCTTGAAAAAGTCCTGGAGAATACTGAGAAGTAATAGAGCCCCAAAATTGTTTAATATTTGCTTTAGGAAATTCATGGTTCAGTTCCAGTACAGTCCAATGCAGCATATGAGAAGGAGGTGGCTTTCTCTAGAATTAGAGAAAAAGAGAAAAACTTTCACTAGAATCTTATTTGCCAAATAAGAACATTGTTTAAGAGAGGGTAGAGCAAAAAGCATTGAAAAGGAGAGTTTTGGTTCAAAGGCCAGCCTTCAGCTCCAACAATCTAGAGAAAATTAAGCTTGTATTTTCCAGTTGTGCTTAATTTTAGTTAAGGTCAGAGATGCTGCAAGTAGATGACAGGCAGTTTTGCAACAACCACACTGGATTCCGCAAGCGACCTTTGTGCTGGGCAATGTTTTAGTTATTAATGTCAGGAATGATCCCTAGACTTGAAACATTTGAGGTTCCTTTCTTATTTGGAAAAAAACAGCAGGCAAGTCCTTACGTGCCTTTGTGACAATAGAAAGAAAAAAAAAATCAGTGTATCTGAGTCTGAGATGATGAAGAAGCAGAATTTTAATTAAACATCCATTGTATAACCTTCCGTCAACTTGGTTTTCAATTCAGACTGCTATAGCTGAACTGAGTTTGCAAAGGTAAAAACTGACAAAATTATAGAGGTGTAAAAGTATGTTTAGGAATACCTGGTTCCTTGGAAGTTCTTCCACAGCGGTCTCTGTATACTGCAGACTACAGACTGCCGTAAACTTCAGCAGTTCATGAAAAATAAGACCACAGATAAATCTTGGAAAAGCTGGAGAGAGAGCACATCCATGTTGTTTTCTGTTCCTACCCTTAAACTCCACGTCTGCTTAGACTAATGCTCTGTGGAAGCAAAGTTAAACTTATTATTACACACCACATGATGCACAACATGGAAAAAAACCTAACAACATTATGACCTCCAGGAGACTTACAGTGAATAAGCAACAATAAGATATTCACAAAAATGATGTTGATATGGTTTGTTTCGCCTTAGAAATACCCTCTAGGACTTGGTAAGATGGGATAACAACACATATTAACATGACAAAAACTGCCACTTTAAGTAATGCTTTTATTTTTAATGATTATAAGATGAAAATGCCTCTTACACCAGGCCTCACATACACAATTCCCAAGGCAGAGGGCAAGTTCAATAGGATGTTTTTTAAGCATGACAAAGGTTGAACTTGTATTAATGACTGGAGTAATAAACACTTTTGTAATTATATATTTTATTTTTGCATGTCCCCAAACTACCACATTCTTTCCATGTTTAATACATTGATAAGCCATTGATGTTCATGTTATTTCTATAAATAACCATTAACTACAAACTTTCATGGCCTAAATGTCACTGATTGTATTTAATGGTTGTAGTGTCAGGCTCCTTCCTCAGAGAGGTGTCAATAAATAAAAATAAGAAATATTACCTGTCTCTCATGAAATTATGTTTATATTCTCAACACTTCTGTCTCTGTGAAAGGCAGCTGTTGCCATGAGCATCCCCTTATTCTGTACTAGGCCCTCAGTGTCCCAAAGCAGAATGGTCACACAAAACCCTTTCAGGGGTCAGCTTCACCTCTTTTTATGTCCAATTTTTTAATAAATTTTTTAATGGTTAGCTGACCTTCAAGATAATAATGTGGTTTAGAATACTCATTGCATGAAGTTTATAAAAAAGAAATTAAACCAGACTCCATGAAGGAGACCATGCACTGGTCAATATAAGTTTTATCTACCTAATAGAAAACAATTGTTCAAGCATACAATATACACAGAATATAAAGAAAATTAATAACATCTTATCCAATATAAATAACATAATTTACAGCTACAAAGTCAGAAGGATTGATAGCATATAATAATGTATATAATTATAATGTATAATAATACCATTACCCAGGTTACAGAACCCCTCATTGTGACCAGAGGAGTCATGACACCACCAAAGATAGTAAATTTTATTTAATCGGTAAAGATACATAATATAAGCTTAATTAATCTAAATAATTAAAATGATTTTGCAGTCAAACACCAGCAGGAGAGGGAACAGGCTGCCCAGGAGGCAGATGGACACCTGACCTTTGGGCACAGGGATGGAGCCAGAACTATAACAGCAACTTACAACTATATGCAACTTACAAAGCTATTCACATATCTACTTCACACTACTTAAGGACACATAAATTCAACTGGAATCTTTTATTAGCATTATCACAATATTCAAAATTATTGTATCATCTCCAATTAAAACAAAATGGTTAAAAATCTGAGAAAATTAAAATCAAATGTTGAAGAAGTGGAGTAATTTAGGTATTTTTCTAATCCAACTATGAAGCTTCAAGATATTTGAATAACCACAGTAAAAAAGAGAAGAATTGTCAAAATTTCCTTTCTTGCACTTAAATCCTTATAAGAACACCCACAGTTTAGAATTATTTTGATAAAAGTAGCAACCATTTCTACGGCAGCTTAAGAAAGAAAAATTGTCGATAATTGTCCTGGAAATTAAGGCAGAAAGAATATCTGTTTAATTTTTAAAGTCATTCAAAAACTGTAGATTGTTTTCAAAGCCTGCTTTATATTGTTTCAATCCCTCAATTCAAGCTTGTGCCTTTTGATTTCTTTTTTGTTCTATAAAGAAAATCATCTTCTTAGTATCCTTCTCCTGTAATTTCCTTCTCTGAAGAAGCTAAATTCCATATTAAATAAAACTATAACCATGATCCATGAAATTTTATTTATTACTTATTCCTCCCTTGTAACCCTCAGCAACTAGGGAATCCCAACTACTGTCTGGATTGGCAGATGGGGAAAGCTTAAGAGTGGAACAAGTGGCATAACATCGTGTTGTGGTGAGCCTTGGTCATAGACTACCCCATACTCAGCACACAGTTGGACTAATTAAAGTTCTAGCTACAAAACTCTTTCTTCGTGAAAAAAAATCCAATGGAACTAAAGAAACTTCTCTATGAAAAAAGGTGTCAGAAACCTTGTGTAAGATGGGGTGGTTTGTCCTTCATACACAGAAACATGCTTCTCCACCTGTAAAAAGCTGTACAATGCCAACACAGTCCCTTGAGCTGCTTTTTGAGGTGATTCACTCAGGTTTTGTTCTTGATGTACATGTGCTTACAGTTGAGTTGGGAGATAAGAAATCCATAAAAACACCAAGCTTAAGAAAATGTTCCTTGGAAACCAATATTTTTTTTTTCTGTTACAAAACACAACAAAGCTTTTAAATACTGCTAGGCAGCTATATATTTTACATGGTGTTTTGTTCCTTTACCAGTCCCACAAACCAGCTTAAGTCTTACTGTCAAATGTTCTGATGATATTTTTCTTTTTCTATTTTAGACATTTCAGCATGGTTTAGTTATTTGAAATGAATGGTTTGATCTCAGAGTAAAGCATTTTTGTTTCATTGAAGGAGGAGTCTTTCACTGAAAGAAACCTATTTAACCTGTTTATTACTGCAATCTCTTTATTTATTTTATTTGCTAATATGCTCTCTAATATATTCTCTAGTAAAAATGTTATAGAAATTCAGCATAAATAAATATTCTTTATTTAATAGCAAAAGCCTGGAAAAGGAAGGGGAGGAAGATGAGACTGGAGGATTCAACAGTCTATAAATATATAAACCAGTTACTGATAAATTGAAAGGAATCTCCTCTGTTTCTAAAGTGGGCAAACATAACAGCAGCCAAGAATATTTAAACTTTAGGAAAAAGTCCCAAACTGGGCAGACAGTGAGGAGTACAGAAGAAGAGGTTGCATGTAAGTTTTCAAGAGTATATAAAAGCAAATATCCAGTTATGGGATAGATTGGCCGAACTACACCTCTCCCTCCATCAGTCGTTGGCAGTGCTCTGTGCCAAACCAATAGAACTTTCTGACTTCAGGGGTAGGATATTCCCAGACATTTTTGTTCTCAAAGGGGCAATTCTTTCACAAATGCACAAGTCCAAGACCAAAGCCAAGAAGGGAATTTCAGCACTTGCTTCTGGTTTGAGAGGAATTTCCTTGACAGCTCCTTCACTCACACTGTTGAAGACAGTTCAAGTTTTTCTTTTTTTTTTTAAACCTTGCAGTTTGGAAGAGAAACTGTAAAGTGAAGCCAAAAAAGCTATTTCAGCAATAACAAAAGGGGGGACTGCCAGAAAGCAGTAGGATTTTCCTATGTATCCAATTTCTTTCTGGCCCCTTGTTTGCTCTCACTTTGCATTTTGTGTCTTCCCCTACTCCTGGAACTTTTCAGCTTTACTATGCCTTTTTTTTTATTTAAGCACATTATCTTCCCTTCACAATGGTAAAAAAACTCCTGCATGTATTTTATCCATGTTTCTTGAGTTTGTGTTTCTTGACAAAATACAGTTCTTCTAATATAAATTGATAATATCAAAGTAAAGATTTTTCCTATGTAGGTTGATAACATAAAAGTAAAAATATTTTCCTAATCTTTACTTGCAGATTATTTGGATTCATAGGGCTCTTGGGCTGATCTGGAGATTACTCTTACCACTGTTATTGGGTTTTTTCTTTTTTTTTTTTTTTTTTTGGCAGTTCTCAACTCCACAGAGCTAATCAAGCTCTGCTTTCATTGTACATTTTAAAGTTGTCCTCAAACTCTGAAATATCAGTGAAAACAGATTATTGAAGACTGGACTCCAGATACATATAACTCAGACCAAAGTTTTTCATTTATATTTTACAGATTTTATCTTCAATTACTGCTGCTAGACAGCAATTACTACAGCATTAAAGATATAAATGCTTGGAAGCTTGAAATGTTAAAATTTGTTTAAGCAACCTTTTAGGAACTCAAAAGGAAGGTCAGAACCTCATAAAGTATACATATTCAGCAATAAGGATATTAATCTTTTTAAAACTAGATAATTTCTAAGTAAGCTAAGCCAGTAAAAGAACAGAAACCTCTAAGCTGATAATACTTTCTATCATGTCATTCCACTCAAAGAGTTTTCATCAGATTTTTAGAAAATATTTCCTTGTGCAAACATTCCCAAGTCTCAGACAATGTATAGGCATTTAGAATCGACCAATAATAATTACTGATTGAAGACTGTTTAGTAACTAAATTATACTTCAGTACCAGCAGTAGTTTCCTGGATAGAAAGGTACTTGAGATGTGACAAAATAAGCCATTATGAGTGCTTAAACAGAACTTAAAATATTCATTCTCCTTGGGTTTGGGTTGGGTTTTTTTTCCCCCTTTTCCAACACTTACAGGCACCCAAGCCATGGTCCTAATTAGCATATAAGTGACTACCACATGGATAAAGCAGGTGACAGCTAGTGGAGTTAATGAAATTCTGTTTTACTGGGAGAAGTAAATATGCAGAATCTTCACTGTCACGCAAAAGTAAAACACACCTGGATCACATTGATTAGTCTTTCCATAAATACAGCTGTGAGTACCTTTGGATATAACACTGTAATTGCATGCTTCATGAGAGCAGAGGAAGCAAAAATATTGTGATTTACACTCCTGTCTATTTAGACTCATCAGCAGCGTCCTCCATCTCTGGCAACATTAAAAAAGATCCACAAAACCACCCATTTTTTTCCCTTGAGGATCTGTTAACCAATCTAAAACCAACTTCTCACTGAAATGTTTTGCTGCTCTTAACCTTATGAAAGCTGCTGCCTTTTGAATACTGAGAATAGCCCTCTCTAATGATGGTTTAAAAGTTGCATGTGCTTTTTTCTTGCTGATATTTTATCACCACAATAAAAACATAGATGTGCATATGTACTCTCAGTGGGCTACTAAAAGCCAGCCCAAGGTTTTATTCCTGGAAACATCTTATTACTAAATTAATCAGAAGGATTTTGAGGTGCAGGAGCAACAGTAGTTTTTTTCCACAGCAGCAAGCTCTTTCCATTATTTACCATTACACTAAGATAAGGGTGTCCGCAGAAACACATTAAATGTTTGCATTGAGAATTTTTTATTTTCACAGTCAGCATTTTTGTGATTGTAGTAAGACTATTAGATCATTTTCAAGATGAGCTCTGTTTAATCCACATATGCTTTACAGTTAGTTGTCATTTCATCTTGTTATCTACCTATATTAAAGAATTGTGTTTGTATATCCTTGTCATCCATACACTGAATACACATACTGTAACAGATGGAATAATCCTATGGAAAATCTGGGAAAAAATGACAATTTAAAGTATTCATGCAGCAGACAGAGCACACAATTCCTAGAACAACTTAGATTTTCTTCCACAGCAGTCAGGTTGAATATAAGGCACATGCTATCATGAGAAAGATACCACAAACATAACAATTTCAAATTAGCGAGAGGAGAAGAAGAACTCTGACTGGTTTTGTGGCAGCTTGGCAGGTGAGAGGAGAAAGTTGGAGTCAACTGTGTTACACAGAAATCTATACTGATAGAACAAAATAGAAGTATTGAATCAATCACAATATTCTACTCCTGAGTGCAAAGTGACTATTGTATTAAACAAGCCACCAAGGGAAAGTCAAAGTTAACACAGAGGAATCAGGTGCTCCACAAGTGGTTTAAGCTACACTGTCTCCACACCTCCAGGCAATTATTCACACCACATGAAAACAAGCTCACTGTTCTTTTTCCTACCAAGTGTTTTTTTCCATGTATTTGAGGTTGGTTCATTGCCATTTAAAGAAAAAAAATCTGTGCTTGTAACACATGAAACTAAACAGATGTAGTCATATATTTCAGCTATATGTGGAATATAAGCAATATGTTTTTTTAAACAAAGAGAGGTTGAAAGAAATGCTCAAAGTTTAGAAGCATGAACCTAACCAAATGTTTTGCCAGTTTTAGAATCTGATAGTAGATTGGATCACAACTAGGTGCTAGAACAAAGGTAGAGCTGGGCAGGTGGTGGTAGAAAACACTTCCCAAAACAGGAAGAGTACAATGAAACCATGCATGCAGTACTTAAAGGGGACCAGTAGTAGTATGGACATGAAAAAAAGCCAAATTAGTGTTGAAGAAGAACTTCAAGAGAAATGAAGATGACAGGGACAATACATGATGACATCTTGCTGTGAAAAATACTGCAAGTGCAGCAATGTGTATGGAAGAAGAAGAAGTGGGGAGAAGAGGAACAATTTTGCATCATTTTTCAAAGAATAGTTCAGGTTTTCAACTACTGTTTTTAGAGGAAATCTCCACCTTTCCTTAGATTTTTTTTTTTCCATACAATCTGGGAAAGTAACTATCAATTGGAAAGTTTCTGAAAGCATCTCTATCCAGTTGAAAATCTTGTGCTGAAAACAGTACCAGAAGGTTAAGGGAAGTAGAAAAAGAGAAGTAAACAACAACTTCTTTCCCAATGTGCAAATACTTGAATTGAACATGTAAAAAGTTTGGAAACTTATTTTCACCTCAGCAGTACACCCTGAAAGAGGTGCCAGAGTGTCATGCTGCTTTCTAGAATGAGTTAGCACCTGCCTAGAAAACAAACCAGGACCTCAGGCTGCTGTGCAGGCTGACTGTGGCACCTTAAGTCTTCCACCAAAAAACACAAACCACACCTATTAAACAGAGGCTCACATTGTACAGTGCTCACATGCCTAGTAATTGATTTTCATCTGAACTGACTGATATAACTAATACTTTCACCACTACAGAAATTTTTTATTGTTGTTCTATTTATAAGAATTTAAATAAACCACTATAACTGTTGTTCCAGAACATAACCTCTTAGTGATCAAGGTCTACCCACATGAATAAGATTTTTGCTCATTAACTCAGCTTATAAGAGATCATTATTTTACTGTAATACCTAAAATCAAAGCTCAATAAGCCATGAAACATCCATAGAAAACAATGTGTGTAAAGAAACCATTATGATTGTACAAGAAATAGCAGAAAAACCATCTCCTCTGACATACATGTATCTTTTTTACTATATCTATGTAAATGTTATGAACATTTTTTAAAACGAACTTCTACAGAGACTGTAAAATTGAGAAACAATTAATAACAACACTACAGGTTCAGAGACAGTATAGAACTAAACACACCTGTATAGGCATAAGATCCACTTGTGGATCCAGCTTCCCCTCTCTGGAATTATATCCTTTTTTTTTTTTTTTTTTTTACATTACCACAGAGAACAAAAGAAATTATTGTAAATTACACCAGTCCATTAATCTTAAAAATTAAAAATAACTCTCTTTCATATACACCTTCAATTTTCACTATGTCCTTTCAAAAGTCAGAATATGTCAGAATGTTGGGTTTGGATGAATTTGGTTTGTTGTTGGGTTTTTTTTTTTTTTTTTTTTTCCTTTTTGTATAGTAGAGTAGGAAAAATTTGCAATTCATCCCCATCTAGAACTCACAAATTCACATTTTTACAGTAAGTCCTTTGAGCCCCCAAAATGTTTAACAGAAATTTTAATTTCAAGTTATACCTAACTTCCTTCCCACAGGATCTCTCTGTTTCTCCTCCTAGAGACTGAGTTTGAATCATCCTTCTTTATGTCTTTTAACAAACTAATTTAAATTACCTTCAGAAATTCTACATACAGGTATAACTATCATCAATCACTCACAACAATTTGGGGAACTATTTGCATTATACAGAGTCAGCTTACATACCTCTGGCAAACTTGCAAGAACACAGTCAAAAAAGTTGACAAAACCATACCACCCTTTAGCTACTTTTTGCCTGATTAATACAATCAGTTGCTGATTTGCAAACACATGATTTAGCCCTGCACAGCTGTTGCCCAGTTCCCATAATCCATTCTTGAGTTCTCATATGAATAAAGAACAAAGGCTTCTCCTGCAGAAATTGCTGAATTACGTCCCTGCTTTTGTTTGCAAGCAGGTGGCACCTCTCACAGACCTAATCAATTCAGCCCCTTTCATGAATAAACTGCAGATTCAGGTAATCCTGCTTTGAGAGAAAAAAAAGGTCTCTCACTGTCAGGGTCTTCTTGATATTACCAAAATTTGAATTATTATTTTTAGAGCAAGCAGCTTCATACTGCTGAAATTTTACCTCTCTTGGACAAATTTTATTCTCATCACACTCACCTCATTTTAAATTGTCATTTCAAATGTTAATTGCCTAGGGAGAGAGTGGAACAGGTGCTCATAGTGTTCTCTGTTAAAAATCTGTGCCTCTGATCTTCACCTCACCCAAACTCTCAAACTGTAGAGTTCCTATGGAATACTCCTTTGACTGATGAAGAGTGACAGTTCATTAACCTTCCCAAAATCTTCTAACAGAATGTGATTAACCCAGCTTTGCCATGCAGATTGCATTGCTCCACACCTGCCACTTTTTAGTTATTCCAGGATACAGGGAACTTGCCACTGGGTGTTGGTTTGTTTCTTTATTGCTTTGAGGGTTTTTTTTCCATGGGATGTCTTTTCTTCTCATCTCAGAAACACTGACTGTTACTTGCCCCTGTGGAAATCCAGCCTCTCAGTAGTATGAGCTTTCTGGCACAGCTTTGAAAATATCTTCCCCAGAATGCTGGTTTTAAGAAGTCCCAGTATTCCAGCCAAGGGCTTTTTTGGGCTAATTTTTTAGGCAACGCTCTTTTCACATCATGAAATTAATACTGGTTATTCCAGGCCATCTGTGCCTACTAAATGCCCATGACATTATCCACCTTTAAATTTCTGGAACCTGAGAAAGCTGAGGACTTGTATGAATCGCATCACCTTTGACAAACACACTCATCTGGAACAGTTCTTTGAATCAGTCTTTTATCTAATATGTTCTCCAGCTCTTGATGTTTTACCAAGCTTGTCTTTCTCAATGAAGAATGGCATGGACAAATTACATTAGAATCATGGAATTAATTTTTTTGCCACAAGTGTTGGAATGAAATTGATTCTCTTGCTATGAACCAGCTGCAGTCATTAGCTCTGTATTTTACAACTGTTTCTACTCTTACGTTGGTTTAATAAACTCTAAATTGAGTGTATTTTATCTGTCGCATTTATTTAAAGTGATCAGACTTTGTGCATATCCCAAACTCTAATGCAATAAAGTGAAGGGTTCAAAGACAACATTTTTACTTGGTGCCAAATATTTTTCACTTCTTGGTAACTAAGCTTTTTCCTATCTAATTTATAAAGTAACCATATAATAATTTCTATTCATATTTTCACCCTTTTCTTCACTCCCACAAAATGACTAAAATTATTAAGATTATAACAGTTAAAAAGCTCTTTGCACTGATAAAATCATTGAGTTTGTTGTAATTGCAGTACTACTCCAAAATATTAAATGCACTTAAGCTAATAAACTCATTAACACGGCACCACTACCAAGAGACAAGGTTCATAAAGGTACATTTTATTTAATTCTTTTTATTGCGATAATATGAAGTTGAATTGATTCCCTGTTCTCTTGATAGTCACCACTTACAGCTTTGCAATCTATCCACCTGGAAAATGCATAGTTCTTAATTTCTCTTTCAAGAGTTCTTGTGATTGCTTATCCACAGTATGAGCAATAACATTCAGTTATATAGTTAGACTCTAAAGGCATTTTTATTTTTAATTTAATTTTACTGACACTGGAACTGTTGGCCACAGACTAACTGGAGAAGAACTCCTATATGTAAAACAATTTTTCAGATACAGTAAACAGTGGTTTCAGTGGTTTTCTAAAGAATCCTTGGTGAAGTTGTTCAGATTAATTGCATGTTTCATACCACATGCTCCATGACTTGCTCCTGATATGTGTCATACACACACACCATTTGAATCATAGGATTGTGCTTAAGAATCTCTTTTCATTTCAAAAATGTAGGACAGAATGAGAAATTTAAGGAAATACACAAATTAAATATTCAGTCATACAAATTTATATTCAGTCAGCCTCATTCACTCAGCCTCAACTCTCTGCCTAATAACATCATGGAGCATAACCTCCTGGAAGACATGCCCCATCATATGGGAGACAGGGAGGTGATTAGAGACAGCCAGCATGGCTTCACCAAGGGGAAACTGTGCTTGACTAATCTGGTGACCTCCTACAGTGGAGCAACTGCATCAATGAACAAGGGAAGAGCTGCACATGTCATCTACACAGACTCCTGCAAAGCCTTTGATTGGTCCCACAGAGTATTCTTGTCTCTAAATTAAAAAGACATGGATTTGAAGGACAGACTGTTTGATAGATAAGGAATTCTCTGAACGGCTGCACCCAAAGGTTGATAGTCAATGGTTCAAGGTCTAAGCAGAAACCAGTAAATGTACTTTAAGGGTTCATAGTGGGACCAAGAGCATTTAATATCATCATCAGTGACATGGACAGTGGAATTGAGCACATCCTCAGCCAGCCTGCAGATGACACGAAGATGAGTGTTGCTGTTGATACAGGGAAGGAATGGCACCCAGAGGGACCTTGGCAGGTTTGAGGAGTGGGCTCATGGAAACCTTGTGAAGTTCAACAAGGCCTAGTTGTTAAACAAGGCCATCCTGCATCTGGGCACAGGTATTCCCCAGTATCCATAGAGACTGAAGGATGAATGGCCTGAGAGCAGCCCAGTGGAGAAGGACTTGGGGATTTTGGTGGGTAAAGAATTGCACATAGGCTACTAATGTGCACTTGAAGTCCAGAAAGCAAACCATAGTTTGGGCTGCATGAACAGAAGTGTGGTCAGCAGGTCAGGGGAGGTGATTCTGTGATTCTCTCTGCTCTTTCAGGAGCCTACCTGGAGTGCTGCATCCAGCTCTAGGGTATCCAGTGGAAGAAAATCATGGACCTGTTGCTCCAGAGGAGGCCAAAAAAGATGGTCAGAGGACTGGATTACTTCTCCTGTGAAGACAGGCTGAGAAAGTTGGGGCTGTTTAGCCCAGAGAAGAGAAGGCTCCAGGGAGACTTTGCTGTGGCCTTACTTAAACAGGACTTATAAGAAAGATGGGCACAGACTATTTACCAGGGCCTGCAGTAACAAAACAAGAGAAAATGGTTTTAAGTTGAAAAAGAGTAGATTTAGATTGGACATCAGGAAGAAATTTTTCACAGTGAGGGTGATAAGACGTTGGAGCAGGTTGCCCAGAGCTGTATGTGCCTCTACCCTGAAAGTGTTCAAGGTCAGGCTGGATGAGCAACCTGATCTAGTGAAAGCTGTTCCTGCCCATGGCATGGGAGCTGGAACCTCCTTCCAACCCAAACAATTCTATGATTCTGTGAATCTATGAGTAAAATTCTTTAATAAGAAGTATTTTAAGTATTTACAAAGTAAAAGGTTGGTATCTGAAAGTTTCCTAAAAAAAATGCAGGAGTCCTCATTCTATATAAACTTTTAATGCTTCAATAATATTAATAAAGATGGCAGAAAAATACGTCTGAATAAATTATTTCCAAACAATGTCTCATTCTGATGGAATTTTTATGAACTTGTTGAAGGATATAATATATGGCAAATGCTAGCGTGATATGAGTAAACAAGTTACCAAAAGGCCAAGCTGAGTGGGAATTTACAGCATATCAACTAGTTCATGTACTTGTGTGCACATATTCTTATATTTTAATCCCGATAGAAGTGGAAGAGAGCTCACTCCAGAGTATACCTCAATTTAGATTAGTCATATTTGTAAAGAGTATCATTAGAACTGTTATTATTTGCTGCTTTTCAAGTCTGTGTGAAAGTAAAAGGTACCTTAGCTAACATATGATAAACTACTTATTTAACAATAAAAGGCAAACTTGATGACAGGATTAGTTAACTGCATATTTTACACAACACCCTGCAGAAATTAGCATCCCAGAGGCTGTTGAACTATTCTTGCTCTCATCAGGACCAAACTGAAATTTTGGTTTGTAATAATGTGTAACTTTTTGCTTACAGCAGATGGATAAAAGTAAAGAAAGTGACTTTGTCCTGAAAAAAATGTATCAGTCTTCTGCAGACATTTGTTGATATTTGAGTGTACAGGTAATATGCATACATACATGGATAGATACACAGAGGTAAATTTATTCAGGGCCACTAAAACTTACCAGCTAAAGTGATAGTCAAGTTAAATTTAGATAATATCTTAGTAAGAGAAACTAGTTCTTAAAATCCCAGGCTCCTATAAAGGCCTAGGTATTGAAAAGTTAAGCGATTACTGCTCCAGGGACCCAAAATCCTGCTTCTGCAACTGACCAAAATTATTGTAACTTTATCAGAGTTCAGCAGCTTGAGGTACCTTCAAGAGGAGTTAGGATCTAATATTAAATATTGCACTGACTACTGTGGTCATGTAACTCAGTAAATACAGTAATAAGATTTCTGATAACAGACCACAGGTCCTGTAATGATTGTACAAATACTCAGTACTGAGTTCAGTGAGGAGTGAATTCATCCACAGCATAAGAATTCTGGTGTTTGTGTCCTCCTTAATCTAATGGTGATAATATTAGTCACTTTTATCTCCTGTTTTGGACTGAAGATTCATTGGTCCAGAAAGAAAGGAGCAGAGAAGACATAATTCTGGACATTATATACAACTAAGTATAAGTACATTGTGGATTCTGATCTCTGCTTCAGGAACTACTTATATGTTTTGCACAAAAACATATTTGGATAAAAATATGCTGATGGTAAAAGCCTGACAAACCTGCAACAGCTTTAGGTGATAACTGAAAAGACCATTCTGCATAGTAAGCATCCTCACATTCAAGATGTCATGCAAGCCCATCAGATTGTGATGCAGTGGCTATTTTGGAACATAGATTTGAAATTTTTTAACCAGGAATGAGCATGAAAATTATATTGCCATGATTTCTGACTGCAGTTGAAGAATATTTGAAAAAGATAGTGTGGTGGGTTAACCCTTACCAGCAGCCATATACATACTTACTTCTTACCCCTCCTCAATAGGACAGGAGGAGAAAATAAAATGAAGAGGGTTGTGACAAAGACAGGGAGGTCATACGCCTGCTACTGTCATGAAGCTTATTGTCAATTAAAATATATCTGAATGGTAAGAAGAATATTAACTAAAACACCTTGGGAGCCCCCGGTGGTCTAGTGGTTAAGACGCAGGGCTGGTACCGTTGAGACCGCGGGTTCGATTCCCGGTCAGGGA
>JAWWES010000001.1:14514330-14534859 GCA_035583135.1 Lophotriccus pileatus
TTGCTTGCAGCAGCCCCCAGAAAACTTCAATTCTCTAGTGATTGTTGAGCCAGGAGATTTTTACAGCAATTAGACAACTTTCTGAAACAAGTCAGCTTGGATTGGCCAACTAGAATTGCTTTTAAGGTCTGAAGCAAGAGGACTAAAAAATCCCCTCCTGAAAGCCTGTACAGGCAGGCAGTTCTTATCAAAGCCCCCAGAAGTCCACAACCTCCCCTTCTCATTATTGCAGTCGTTCCATGTTTAATTACCATGTTTAATCATTCCATGTCTTAATTACCACATTTCTGACTGATAATGGATTTTTTTTTGTCATGGTGAGATGTTTTTAATCCTATGCAAATGTTCCCTTAAGCCATAAATAAACAAAATTATTCCAGTTTGTGGCACCACAGACCAAAAAAAAAAAGTCCTTTCAATCCAGGCAAACAAATAAAAGTTTTGCATTGGCAAAACAAGCCAAGCATGTTTCAGTGAGAATACAGAACTTCTAATGTCATGTATCTGAAAGGAAATGTTCTCTCCTTAATGGAATAAAATGTTTGAATCTCATTAAAACTGAGAAATCTTTCAAAAATACCAAAAGACTATGATGTCTTCTTAATGAACTGCTTTGAATTTTTTTGTTGTTGTCATAGGTGACATTATGATTTCTTGTCCTTGCTTAAAGCAAAACAAGTTTTAAACTATATGAATTTTTCACAGAGTGGATATTGATTTTATCAGTTTGGAATTATTGCCAGATCAAAAGTAGTTACGATAATATTTTTATTGCCTCTGTAATATAAAGTCTTATGTTTAATAGAAGCTTTCTAAAAAGTGTATCAGTAATCAGACTGTATCTGTAAATACTGCCAAGTTAATTTGCTTTGTTTTATTTAAACAAAATCATTCACTATTTTTCTTTAGTGTCTGATACTGTATTCTGAATAACAAGTACAATACTTCCCAACTGTAACTTTCATGGAAGGTTCTGTAGAAGAGATAATGGAAAGCAAAATCAGAAACTTGATACATATTCAACTCATTGTTGACAAGTATAAGTTACTGCAGATGAATAAGAGCGAAATGGATTTCTGACAGGAGCATTCACTAATATGATTTTCTGCAGTAATTCCTATGTTATAGGGTTCTACTCAGTATTTTTGGCTATTATGTGTTTCTTACAGACAGCTCCACACACTGTAACATTATCAATCCTACTTCAAAGATACACAATGGAATTCTGAAGCAGATATTTTCTCAAAATAGTGGAGAGTTATTGTGTTCAAAACATTTTAGAAAAATGTAGGAAATTTTCAACAATAAAGGTTTCACAGCTTAAAGACAAAGATTTGGATTCCAATCAGAGACATTGTGCTATTACAGAGTAGCCAATGGGGATTAAGGGAATTAGAAGTATTTTCTGAACAATGTCAAAATTTGGTTTCCTGCCTCAGTGATTATGACTGTAAAAGATAAAGTGACATTGTAACCTAATAGACCTGGAGAAGTGAGAACACGGGATACTTATAGAAGAGTACAGGCATAGCATCAGAACAGGCGAGTGCCTGCTCCTCTCTTTTCTCCCTGCTATAAAAATAGTCACCCATAGTCAGTTTAAAAAAACACAGATGTGAAACTGGGGAAACCTGTTTGTGGAGGAAGAAAGGAGGACAAAAATACCGAATCTAACATGGAAACCTTTAAATGTAGTTGCAGATCACTGGAGAAAAAACAAGGCATAAAAGCGTGTGAGAAAACATACAGAAATAACCCCAGATGAATCAAGGATGTATGAAAGAAAGACAGAAGGAAGGAAAAAGGAGCAAAGACAAAGAAACTACCAAAATCACTGTAATATTCTTCAGGGTAAAGACTTGAGAGAGGACTCCAAATGCTGACAACTCCACATAGAGCCCAGAGATGAGGGCTCAGAGGAGCACTGAGAATATTACCAGGAAAAGGATTGCAAACAATTTTAAATTAGACTCTTTTTTTTTTTTTTTCAGTAATAATTTGTTTTATTCTTTTTCTCATTTAATCTGGACCGCTCAAAATTCTCTGACCAAACTTAAGATTTCAGCTATACTGACAGTAAATGCTTGGTTTTATGTATTGTGTCTCCTTATCAGCCATAATAACACTTTGAGGGTAAAAAGAGAAAGGAGGTGGTTCAGTCATCACTCAGGATGTTGGAAAAGAGAGGAGAAAAGATTCATTTTCCTGTATGCAAGAGTTTCAGGTTGTTCTGGGCCACAATCTGGTAAAGTTCCATTAATTACAGCAGTGAAATATCTTATTTCTGGTGTTTCTATTTAATCAAAAAAGCCCTTCTGATTCCCACTGCTAAATTAGGAAGTTTATTTACACTAATGTAATATATAAAGTGGAGAAGAATGAAGGAATGAGGCACATTTCATTTTTTTACTGCTGTTACTAGTCAGAATTTGAAAAATAGGTTTTAATCACTGTTTGAAGCTGGGGGACTGGGGTTTCAATCTTTTGTTGAATTTTAAAATGGTGAAAGCTACTCTTAATTTGTATTGTTTTGCTGAAATAAAATCCTTCATTACTCCTCCTTTGTGTTTAAAATTGCTATATTCAAATATATGTTAATGAAAAGCAATATAAACTGTTTCAAAACAACTTCAACAATTAGAATTGAAAACAAGCACAATAAAACCTATAGATTTGTCAACTACAAGGCTTCCTAATAGCTATTCACTTTTAATCACTCCCAGATAATAGCAAAATACTGCTCTTAGACTTATGCATTATTCACCCATAATATGAATTACCTGATATGATTATGTGCTACTTACACATTAGTACCTTGCACCTATCAGTCATAGTAGAAATCAAGTAGGAGAGTAAGTCAGAGCAATACAGAGAGTTGAACTAAAAGAAAATGTTCACTTTTTATTAACTAGACATAGTTATTCATCACAGCAAACAAGTGTTGAGAAAATAATTTACACCCCTTGTGAGAGGGAAGAGTGAAACAGAAGTGATTAATGAAAAGAGACTATGATAAAAATGCTTTAGCATCAGAATCTGTTTAACCAAGAGGAAGTGTGAGATGCCGATTGTTGTATGTACTGTGCATGTGTTGAATCACATTGTAACTTGTTGCACAAACCACCAGATCAGGCTTCAGACTGTTTCACAGAAGTTTTTCAGAGGTTCTGGGCCTGACTCTACTCTCATTTTCAGCAGCAGGCATGAGGTATGCCCATTTATAAGTATCATGTTGTAAAACACCCCAAAGCAAATGCTGCACGTACCACACTGAATGTGACCCAGTTGTGTTTGCTGTCCTTTAACCAAGACTACATTTTGTACAATTAAAAATACTTAATAACACTCAAAATGTTAGCATTACTGTAGGCCCTCATGAGAGATTGCATGCAACTCTCATTTTACCTTGTGAAGATAATTCATTGTTAACCACAAAGTTTGTATAACTTTTTGTATATTATATATATACAATCTCATTGTCATCACAGGTAGCTCTCAGGTAGCTGGTCCTTGTCCTTATGGGGGACTTGAACCACCCTGACATCTGCTGAAGGGGCAACATAGCAGGGCACAAGCAAATGAGGAGGTTTCAGGAGTGTATCAATGACAGCTTCTGGACATAGGTCATTAAGGAACAATTGGGGGGAAATGAAATGCTGAAGTTTATAATTATAGACAAGAAAGAACTCTCTGGGGATGGAGGGTTAGGGTTGACAGCCTAGACTTCAGTGATCATGGGATGGTAGAGTTCAGGACGCTTAAAGGAGGGGAAAAAACCAAAAAAGATAATCATAATCCTGGACTTCAGGAGATTGGGTTTGGCTTGTTCAGGGACACATTTGGAAAGTTCCCATCGAATACGCTTTTGTAGCGAAGAGGGGTCCAGGATCACCTCCTCCACACCAAGGAAGGTCTAACTCCAGGCAGAGCAAGGCTGTTCGCATGAACAACGATACTGTCTGAGCACCTGAAGTTGAATCTGGTAAAGGATATAAGCAGGTCAGTAAGAACTGTTTCAACAGGTTTATGAGTACCAAAACAAAGTTTTTGAAAAGTTTGGGCCTGCTGCTGAACAGCACAGGGGGACTGGTGACAAAGGACACCTAAACCACACTCAATGCTTTATTTGTGTCAGTCTTCACGAGTAAGTAAAGAAATTCAGAAATCTTAGATTCAAGAAATCATAGGTGCCTTACACCAAAGGGAAAGTCTGGAGCAAGGAACATTTGCCCTCAGTGAAGGATCAAGTTAAGGAACGCTTAATAAGTCAGAATGTATACAGTCCCTGGGATCCAACAGGATGCTCCAACAAGTGGTGTGGGAGCTAGAGGTTATCACTGTAAGGCCACTGTCAATAATATTGGAAAGCTCTTGTCAACTGGAAAAAAAAAGGTCATCTCTACCCTCTAGAATGGCAAGAAAGAGGATCCAGAGAACTACAGGCCAGTCAGCCTCACCTTGATCCTTGGAGGAAACAATCCTGGAAAACATTTTCAAACATGGGAAGGACAAGAAGATGACTAGGTATAGTCATTGTAGATTTATGAAGAGAAAATCATCTAACCACCTGATAACCTTCTACAATGAAACCACCAGCTCAGCTGACAAGGAAGTGGATGTTGTTAATCTTGACTTTAATAAGGCTTTTGACATTGTCTCCCATAATACCCTCATAGACAAACTGATAGAGTATGTGGCTAATATTGTCCAACATTTTTTTTTTTTGTGTGTTAAAATTTTACAGGGTTTGGTGCAATTTAATTTGCAGGAGAAAAATTATTTCAAAAGATTAAGGGGTTTATTACTTTTAACTTTGATGGTTAGTGGGCTGTTATTAATTCTTTTTACAAAATGATCAAATAAAACCAAACCAGGTAGAATATACTGAAATGCAATGTTTCATTTAGCTCAAAGCAGTTTTTATTTAGCAATTTTCTTTCATGAAAATATTTAATTTATCATTGCAATTGATAATGGGACAATATCTGTTTAAATCACAAACATCATAGCCCAGAAATACATTATCAAATTAGTTCTGCTACTGTTGTCATTATGTATAGAATAATAACAACAGAATAATAACAACAGAAACTAAAACTCTGGGGACTGATTGTGGGGGAATTAAGTGACAGAGAATGGGTTTCTAATTCTCAGACTAGAATCCTATAATTTGGATCATCCAGTTGATGATTTCTCAATTATTATTTCATCACATTTTCTTATTATAGCTCCTTAAAGACCATCTAAAGAGGTCCTTTTTGTAGAACAAGAACAATTAATCTGTCTCTCTGCTTACCTCCTGAAAAAATTCTCAACAGCACATGCTCTACTGACATTTTGAGACATTTTGTTCAATATCTAATTGTCATTAGGTACAAAAAGATGGTATTTAAATCTTTGCACCCACTGAGTATATCAAAGTGCTGTTTCAGTGTAATTCCTTCTCAGTACCAGTTGACAACTTAGTTAACAATTCTAGTCCAAACTTAATGAACTAGCAGAGCCATGGTATTTAAGAGGGATCTTTACCTTTTGCTATCCTTCAGAACTCATCTTAGGCTTGACATTTATATTTTCATGAGATAGTCTACATTTCTGATTCCTTCTCTGCAGCTGAACGGAGGTCTGAAAAACAATTAGGTTTATTTTATTCTTCCTCTTAATCTAGACAATCCTCATAGGAAGAAAAAGACATTTATTTTTCCTTATGGTCGTTGACCACAGGAAACATACGTTTTGGTTGGTTTTGTTTGGGGGTTTTTTTAGAAAATATTGTTATAATAAAGTCTTAGTGAATATCATAGATGCAATAGAATAACCTAGGGCAATTAATGTAGTTCATTTCCTGAATCACTCCATGTTTTGTCACTATACAGTGATCACTTCTTCCTTTATATGAAAGGCCAAGTAAATACAAGGGTGCACGGGAAGACAAAAGCCTGTCGAAATCTTCTTAAACTCATGTCTTATCTGTGTTTCTGCTTGAAGGCCACCCCTGGCTCTAACCTCTGCAGCAACACCCATAAATTCTTAAGTCCAAGCTTAAGAAATGAAAACATTTCATAAATCTGGAAAAGGGAAATATTTAGAAACCCCTTGTGGTTCCTATGGAAATGCAATAACTGCTGACCACATGCCATACTTAATATCAGTGCACCATGAAAGAGAAATGTCCCTTATGACCTGGAATTTCAAAGCTGCTGAAGCAATCTAGGACCCATATATTTCATTGCCATTTGATAAAATATGGTCTCAGACACAATCCCCAGTTCACTTCAAGGAAAGGTTGGAAACATAATTTTATAAAATGCTTGCAAATTGCCAGTTTTGACCTTTAGTACCATCTTTCATTCATTAATTGGATGTGTATTCAGGGCCAGAGAATTTGGATTCATAGGTTCATCACTGTTTATTATAAACTATGAGAGAGAAGCTTTGGAAGCCAGAAAGACCTTAATGAGACAGCCTGAAAAAAAATAATATCTCACAAGAAGTTGGCAATTGTTTCTGCCAGTTTGTGACCCTAATGAATTGTGCTCTCATCTACTTTAATCATTTATAATTACTTACTCCACAAAAGTGTATCTTAAATCATCTCCCACATCATGTGCTAATTGAGATACAAACAACCAAAGCAAAGGTATTGAGTGGCAATGAATATTTCATCAGCATAAGACTATTTATTTCCCCCAAATGCTCCTGTGAAACTAGACAGCATCTTTTCAAAAATTTATAAAACATAACTATAGGAGCACTAGCTGTGAAACTCAGAGCACATATTTAAGTGTTCTAGATTATATTGCTTATGTGCAATTAAGAAACAGATTAAAAAGAAAGAAAAAAGAATCACTTTTCATGGCATAAGACCTAAAAAAGCAGGTGCTCAGTAATCAGTCACGTCATCATTTTGTGGGACATTTCTGGGAATGGTAAAAAATTTATGGCATGATATGATGAGTTTGTCCCAGCTGGCAACCATGTGCCCACACAGTCACTCCTCCTTCTCCTCCTCCCCAGGATGAGAAGAAGCATAAGGAAAAATGAGAGAGGGAAAACTCATGGGTTGAGATATAGATGGAAAGATCTCTTAATGGTTTCCGTGGCAGGCAAAACAGACTTGACTTAGGGATATTAACTTCCTGCCACACAATATAAATATCAAATTATTCTTTTGCGTATTGGGAAACAAAAACAAGCAGAAGAAGCAAATATTTATAGATTTAGGGAAACCATGTCATCCTCCCAGGCTCAGCTCCCTTTCTGCACTCCAGACCCCTCTTTCAGTACAAGAATATTGATAATACACTAAACAATTTTTTTACAGAGTATTGTAGTCCAGAAAAGTTTCTATTGTGTTTCAGCACCTCCTATATTTGCCTGTATTGAATTTACACTTTTTCAGTTACCTTATCATGGAGGGTTGAGGGGGTAAATAACATCAAACAACCCATTTCATAGACAATTCAAAACTAAGGAAATAAAGGTCTTTATAATCTCATCATGTCAGAGAAAGACGTCTGGAAAGAGTTTGATGGCTTCTTCCATTTTATCTTTCTTTCTTTGAATAGTTTTTCATGCAAATTCAATAAATTGCCTCCACAATTCCTCTCCAGGATATGGAGGGGAAAAATATGTGTGGACGTAAATATATAAATCATCATACAAAAAGAAGAAACATATTCTAAATTTCAAGGGAATAAAAGGAGGAAAGCAGTAAAACCAAGGAGGAACAGGAAAATGCATGAAGAAAAAAAGAGAGAACAGAAATAGAAAAAATATATCAGTAACTCAGTCAAATAAGTATCAAATAAAACATAAATAGTGTTGCAGGTATAATTATATTTTCCCCTAAAGTTTGTGGGCATATGTTCAAAACAAGCAACTACTTACATAATGTACTGAACAGAATTTCTCAGTTAAAATATCTTTCAGGACACCAGTTCAGCACTGACAGGGATCAAGTTGAAACATGCCTAAAATAAAGGAGCAGTTGCTGGAAAGGTCTTAAAAGAGGAAAAAGTGAAACATAGAGTTCAGTGAGGAACACGGAGACAGACACATTGGGAGACACATGGTCTGATTTTTTTGTGTGGCGTGTCATGGGTGCACCTGATTTCAGTCTCAGGTTCACTGAATCAGTCAGTTTGACCAGATGGAATTCACTGTAACAGTCCTGCCTTCTTGCCTCAGGATGCAGTTGTCCACGTGCTCTGGTCCCAGCCATGAAGGCCTCTTAACATTTTGGCTTCACAATACCCTGGTATAAATTTCCAGTTTTCCCTCTGTGAGAAGGCTAAATGACAGATTTCACTGAGTCTGTGCTAATTTGAGCAGAGAGATGGTTATTTATACTGTTGACAACTCTTGTTGAACAGCAGTACTGAAGTCACCCTCTATAATGTATGTGCTGATGTTACACATGCTGAGGAGCGGTACATTGAGCTCTCGTATGCAATGTGGGCAAAAAAAATCGTAGATGTTATCCTTATTATAAGGTTGTCTTCTCTATTGCCTAGCTCATGGTGATTTGGTTTATGGGTGTAATCCTGCTTTCTCCACCTTCCACAGGGTAGTTCTTCAACACTAATGAGATCATACCACCTCTCTTAGAGCTATTGATGGCATCTTTCTCCCCCCCCATCCCTGCCTTAATGTAGCTTCCCCTGCTGCCTGAAAGCAAAAACAGCTTTTGTATTCTAAGCCATTTCTAAGACCTGTTATCCTGCAAAAATGATCAGAATTTTGGACCTTTTATTTCTTAGACCATTAATGACTAGTTCAAAAGGCAAGTCTGGACTTACACAACTGTGTAAGTTCTTTCATGGGCTCCTGCATCTCTTACATCACATGAGTCCCTGTCATCTGCTTTCTGAGAAACCAAAACCTCTTTGTGTTGTGTCCAGCACTTTCCTTTCTCCTTCACACTGCACAAAACCTGTGCCAGTTCCACCAGAATATGAGAAAGAACTTATTCCCTGTGCAGTGACCAATTACTGGAACAGATCGCCCAGAGAGAAAGTGGAGTCTTACTCACTGGAGATATTCCAGAACCCTCTGGACACAATCCTGGGCCATGTGCTCTGGGATGACCCTGCTTGAGCAGCGAGGTTGGACCAGATGTGAATATCACCATAACACTGCCAATCTGTTGGGCTAATCCAAGGCTTCAGCACTCTCAGAGAGTTCAGGCAGAGCTGAGGAGGGCTCTCTGCACTCATTTTCCTGCCTGAAGCTCTGATCACACAAGTACTCCAAGCTTGGCGTCTCGTGCTCTGGATCCAGGAGCTGCAGCAGGTCTGTTCAGTGCCTCAGGGACAAAATGCTGCCTTGGTAGGCTCAGTCTCTTCTCTTTTCTCTGCACTGACAGTGTCCATATGTCCTTTCTTGTCTCCCTCCCCAGGTGATGAATGCACAATCACGTTTGCCAGCCGGCAGATTCCATCCAACAGAGTCTTACCCAAGAAAGCCTGTCAAGGATGTTGGCAAAGCAGTCAGGTTCTGTAGACTGAAGTTTTTCTTATCTTTGTTATTCAGCTTCCTTGAGTTTCAGCCATTAGATCTATATCTAATATAAAATAGGTAATTCCTTTAATGAATTTTCCTTATACTTTAGATATGAATACTCCTTTAATTGGAATATAGGATGTTTAATTGGAATACAGTATTTACATGGAGGTTTTTCAACTGAAAAAATTATATTTTTACTTTAACAGGAACCCAAAATTGTGTATTTGGATGGGATTCAATTTATATAGAAAAAAATTTATAATTTAAAGCACTTCAGAATATCAAAGCATTCTCTTTCAACATTTTGTATTTGAACTCCTGATTTGTTAATGTTTTAAAAGCTGTGATTCACATTTCAACAGCTTCTTCCTTCATTTTTTTCACATGGAACAGAAAAAATTTCGTATTATTGATTTTCAAACAACTGAAAATCCTGTTTGTAGCAGATTCTAAAATCAGTCATGTAATTTTAGCACAAGTAATGGAGTCACATTGAAGGTATTCTTCAAGCATGAATTCTGTCCTGATTTCTTTTGTAGATTTTATTCCTATTTGTAAAAAAATGTACAAACATGGCTACTTACCAATCAATTATTGCTATAGATGAGGACTATGGTCCTATAGTCACATTGAACTCTCTGGAGAAGTTGGAAGGTGTCTCAGTGTTGTTCCTGTCCTACTCAGGGACAGTGTAGAAATGTCATCAAGGCCATCTTGGATGATGTGTTAAGGCTGACCTTTAACATAACAGTTGGCCTTTTAATTTGTCACTTAAAATAACAAAGGCACTCAGATAGATGTAAACAAAGATCTGGAAAAAGTGGAAACACAAAATCAAAATTTAAAGATGGGCAGAAAAACAAAGAACACCCCAGAATAAAATGGAGACCTAGTATTATAGACCAACACAGAAGTATTATTAGGAGTCCAGCACTATCAATTAGATTGTTATATCAAAAAAATGACTGAATGATAACAACTAGAATATTTATACAGAAACAGAGGAGTTATTTTGAAATCATGTTGGGGTTGTGTAGGAAAAGTTATCTTGTAGATAATGTCTCTTCTTGGTCCAACTTTCAATGTTATTTCTGGGTTATGATTGGGAGACAAAACACATACCTGTTATTATTGAGGTGATCTGTGATCTACTGTATCCCAAGAAATATCAGGCAGATGAGGCAGTTTTAAAGTATGTGATTCATACAGAGAAAAGGAGTTGATGTTAATGAAGGATTTTAACTGTTTTAGGTTCTTTTAGGAAAAGCCTATGGTAGAAAAGTCTGTAGAGCAAATTATCAAAATTAATTAATCACCGCTTTTGACTAAATAATCAAAAAACAAGCAAAAACTTACAGCAATATGTGCTTAAAAGCAGAATTATAAAATCCAAGGCTCACAATGGCACACAGCAATCAGGCATCAAGAACAACTAAACACTATCAGCGCACTGAAAGTACGAGAAAGACCAAAGAAAATATTCAGACATCCATCATTGCAATGGAAAAATAACAGATAACCCCCAAAAAGCCAAAGTACTGATTCCTTATAAATCAGTCTTCACTAAAAAGGTCACCTACTGACGTACAGCTAACAGAGTTACCATCAGTGACAGCACTGAGTGAGAAAAGGAAAGGTTAGGTGGCGTGCAGACAAGAGAAATGTGTCACAATATATGCCTGGGCCTCGTTGCTGCGGAATTGGCTGATGAAATCTTAGATCCACCAAGGACAGTGCAGAAAGATGTGAAAAGAAACAGGAGTACATAATGTTAGCTTTCATTTAGCTGAAAAGAGAGGAGTCTATTTTTGGGCAATAATTTAGACTTCTAGAATTATTTTGGTTACATTTTTGGTTTTAAGTATAGAAGCAAATAGCATGGGTTAGTTAGAAATGTATCTGGATAGATCATTGTAAGTGACTTAAAAACAAGTAGATGCTAAAATTCATTGGTAAAGTATATTCAGAGAAGAGTTATGGGTAGTACACTAATAAAATAGAGGATGATATCAAATAAGGTTCTGATGTGATTTGTCCTTGGTGCATTACGATTTCAATTCCCCCCCCTTAATCATCTGGAAGAGTTTATAGCTATTTTTTATATTTTCAGAACATAACAGAGTGGGAATGTTTTTATGTTATAAGGCAGGACTGGAATTCCAAACTACCTCAGTAAATTGGAAAATAACTGGTCTGAATACATGAGGAGAACAATTAGTTAAATAGAATTTATATGGGAAAGGCTTGAAGACTCCAATCCAGTTACAAATGGAACAAACACAGAAAGTGTTTCAGAGCTACACACCTCTCCAGATCTGTAAACCCTCAGTGAGTCATAGTCACACCCAAAACTGTTAAGGCCTTGTCAGGACTTTAGTGTCAAGAAAGACCCATTTGCAGAGAACCTATAGAACAATATTGAGGATCTATGAACTTTTATAGAGATCAACATTAGAGAGCCTCAGTTTGAATAACTTCAGGCATTGCACAGCATAGCACTGCAGTCTCAGGCCAAACCCAAAAGCTGTTTCTGGACAAAATCAATCCCTTATGGTGTAAAAAGAATGGAATATTCTGTAAATTTTTCTGAGTGGGAAATTATGTCATTAGGAAATAAACTTGCTTACAAACTTCGCCAGTAACACTTGCAGTCTCACAAGTCTAATCAACATTTATAAAATAATCAGGTGTCTGGGGGTCTTTTTTAAGCTTTGATGGTTAATCTCTTGGTACTCATCACTACTGAGAGAACAATAAAAAGGATAAAGAAAGGAAAATAGACCATAAAAAAAGCCCCAACAATGATTATTTCATCAGGTGTTATGAAAGACTAAAGTCAATATAAACATTTTTATGTACTTAGCCCTGAAAGAGAGGGTGTGCCTCCACTTTCCATTTCAATTACTTAGCCTGACTGCCTCTCTCAAATGAAGGTTTGCTTAAACATATCGGAGTTCCCTGCTCAATTACTAAACTGTCATGTCCTCCTCTTCATCATCTTGTTGCTAATGAAAAAACAAAAAGGCCCATAGAGTTAATTATTCCTAGGTTTTTATATATCATGGTTGGTTATTTTGATAAATGGCTCTCAGAGCTTTTCAGAGCTTCACTTGTGGCTGAGAATTTGGAATATTTTCTTGCACTTGGATCATTTCATGTCTAATATGGTGAAAGGTCACACTGGGCCCTTGCTTGGTGTTTCCCCCCTGTTCTTCCATTTACTCCCTCATACTGCCAGGAATGTAATTATCTCTGAGACTTCTGTTCTTTTATTAAATCCAGTTCAGGTTGGTCTGATGGAGATGGGCTGTTACACCCAATAGAAGGCAAGACTATGTAAAGCTTGTTGCCATAGAAAATCATACTATTTTATACATATATATATGTACAAAATAAAAATAGTATAGATGCTTTATTTTACACTAATCAACTGCCAGGAATTTGGGTAAGATTTGTATAACTAGAATGACACAGGAAAGTAAAAACAAAGTTAAATGTATTTTAATTTTTTCATACTTTCAAAGGACACTAATCAAATCCACCTTATTACCTACATAATTTGTTTCTAGATTTCTGGAGTTACATCCAAGATTGTTCAAAGTATTGGTGACAAGTTCAATCTCATCTAAGCTGTATGATCCAAAATATAAGGGAGAAGAGATTGATTTGCTGGTTTGCTAGTGACTCCTAATATATATAAGAACTCTTATTTCAAGTAATGTGCAAATGTGATGCTGCCTCTGAAATTTAAGTGAACTTCTGTTGGGTTTGGCTTATCCATCTCTGTGCAGCATTGCATCGTACTTTAGAGACATTTGCAGAGGACACTGTCAAAAGCTCATTTAACAAAAAGCCAAATGTTAAGGGCGTGCAGAGGACTCCTTATTATCTAATAAAATATCCTTATGGAATCAAGATACTTTTCTTCATACCTGAGTACAGCTGAGCCAGGTTTTCTTCATTGTCAGGATGCTGCTTCATGACTCATTTTTTAAGGACATGCAGGTGTGCTACATTACAGGCAGGTACCCCAACATCACCCATTACACCCTTTGCTCAAGGACTCCCTCTGAGTCTGAGGTCAGAGATGTGGAAGACACATTAGGATGAATTCTTTAGCTGGATAAGACGTTCACAAATATATTTCCTTGGAATGTTGAACCTGGTGTGTCACAACTGGTTTACAAAGCTGGAGGGGCCAACTGAATCTTCCAGAAAAGAATGGAGTGCCCATTAGCCACTCTTGCCTAGCTCAGTCTGGATGTTTTTAATGTATGTCTCCCTCTTGCTTTGCTCAAAGGAAGAGAATTTTGAGAATAGCCTTGTTAACCCTAGTCACAACTTTGCCTTTGGAGGACACACCACACCAGTAAACCACTCCTGGTGAGAGTCAAGAGGTTACATTATGCAGTGATCAATCACTTGAACATGGATTTATGTTCCCAAAGTTTGACATAAAGATGACAACATTAGGACCTCAGCCAACAACACACGATCTCCATTTCCTCCCTTCACATCCAAAAATTTTGGAGCCACTCTTGGTTGTGCAGCATCACAAAGGCGGTGCTGGATCATCAAGTCTACACTTGTTTATCAGGTCAAAACCTTTCAGTTGAGCTGAAGATATGTAATTGTAGTGACAAAGACTACAAAAAAAGTGTGAAAGAAAAAGCAGTCTGAGAGAGCCAGAGTGACCTTTGGGATGTCCTCACTTTGTGGCTGCTACAGCTGCAGTATTAAGCCTTTCCCTTGAAGCGTCTTTGCTCACAAAAATGATCAATTCAGAAGCAGATTAGGCAGCAATCATCATGGCATCAGTTGGAAATGAGAAGGAATGAAAAAAGGAGGTAGAGAAATGAGGAAGAAATATGAGCAGGAATTGGAACCAGGCCTGTGAGTCCTTGTGGCAGTGTCAAAGTCCTTGGCATCAGGTAGGTGGTAAATGGTCGATCTGGCGTTTCTGTAGGTGACCCGTCTGCCACTGGTAGATATTTAGGAAAGAGCTCAGTTCTGGTGTAGCCCTTTAGAATACTCTGCCAATCTTCCATTAAATAGCATTTAGATCATTTCTTTTAACAGCTGCTTGTATCTGCCATGATGTATCCTTTTGAATCCAGTTGTACTTTTGGCCTGAAAAATATTTGGTGACAATATAATCTGACTTCATCAAATCTCTTCTTCTGATAATTTTGAATAAAATATTCATAATTTTCAATAATAATTCAACAGTTCAGTACAAAAAAATGTGACCTAAATATCAGTTTGAATTATTAATATTACTAGTTATTTATATATAATGTTTACATTTAAATTTTCATGTGTTCTATATTATGTATAACATATCTGGTTTGTAATCAGGGGACATATATGGATACCAAAAGTGTTATGTACCAGGAAGTTTTAACAAATTTTAGAGTTGCTTTTGTCTGGGAAAAGAATAAAATAAAGTGACCTACATTTATATTGGGGTTTTGGGTTTTTTGTGAGGTTTTTTTGTGTGTTTTGTTTTTGAGGGTTTTTTTGTAGGCTCAAAACTGCTGACTTACTACAAAGCTTTGAGATATCTCAGTGTAACAGTCCTAACTTTTACTGATGTACAGCCAGCAAATGAAACTACAATTACCATTTGCATGCATTGGTACCGTGGCAATCACAGTTTTGTAAAGTAGCAAGTGGAGATTTTAATTGACTAGTTACCAAAAAAATAAAATAATTATGACAAAGAAGAGACAAAACACACTCTCTGTACTGCAGCAACTTTGAAGACTAATTACATTATTTTTTTTTCTTCTCACTTTGGATCAGTACTAGAAAAATATTACAACTACTAATAAAATGAATGCCTACTATATTTTTACATATTGACATAGCTTAAGTTCAAAAACATTTTTTACTTTATTTTTCCACAAATTTTCTCATTTAAGCTTGTCATAAGAAAAAAATATTCTTCAGGTGAAAGGTTTAATAAATATTAAATGAAAATGCCTGATGAATTCATTTGAAAACCATCAACATTAAATGCTCAAATTTAGTTAACAAATAGTGTCCTACTCTGAGAAATATACATTTCTCTAAACAACCTTATGTCTTTGCTCAAGAATGATAGCATTATATCCTGACTAGAGATCTCCAAAGGCTTTATTTTAAAGGATTCTAGTGGATTCAACCCTTGCTGAGCTAGAAAGGACCCACAAAGATTATCAAATCCAACTCTTAAGTGAATGGTCCATATGAGGAATGAACCCACAACATTGGTGTTATCATCACCACGCTCTAACCTACTGAACTAAATGAACTCCCCTTCTCTGTTAACTAAATTTCACAGGTTTAATTTATTAAAAATTAATTGGAGGGAAGAAAAAAGAGACAGGGATCAGAATAAAGAGCCAGGGATCAGAATACAGAGTGAGGGGGAAGGAGCTGGGAAGTGTTGCAATAGAAAGATGTGTTGATAACAGAAGGAAATGAAAAAGCAGTTGCTGGAGCCTTCAAAGCTAATAAAGTATTCATCCATTCCTGCTGATCATTATAACTGAGCAAGATGGGGGCATTTCAAAATAAATGTCTCAAAACACACACCTGAAGTGAGTCTTTCACCTGTTTATTAATTTTTCGGAGAATAATACCTCACAGTAAAAGAAAGTTATTCTCTTTTGTTCCTGTTTCTGGTGAAACTTGTTAATTGCAGAACTAACTCAAAGGGGGATGATTCTTAGCTGGTCTGCCTTTTCATGGATTCGTTGCATCCTCCTCACTCCTTTACACTGCTATAGAAAACAGCACAAGTTTCAAACAATATGTTAGCTGACACTGCTCCTTAAAAACGGGGAATTGGTCAAGACTGATGGAATATAAATTTGAAGGACTTGGATAATATCAAGGGCATCTCAAGAAAATTTTATCTACCCTGCTTGTCCTCCCTAGGTCTTTCTCTTAAATATAGTCTACAACAACATACCAGATGATGTTCCTGAATAGACAGTGGTTTAAATAAATCACATGAACTGTCCTTTCTTATGGTCTGTATTAGGGCACACACAGATTTGAGTGGTTGGCAGGGTCAAATAAAACTCCATTAGCATCTCACTGTAAGTGCACAGGAAATAGTGCCCTCTCCTTTTTCACTAATACCATGGTCAAATATCTCTCCTTTAGTGATAAAACATCAGAAAGTTCTTTCCAGAATGGATTGACTGCAGTTTTGATCCAAAGGAACTGATTCAGGTAATTCTATGCTAGCTGTTCTTCAAACACTGCATAAGATTTTCTGACTTTTTCTTACTTTATAAAAAAAATATTGAGGGTGGATATTTCAGTACTTTGTGCCTGCATAGTTCTGGCAATCAGTAGTATGCAGTAAAACATTTTTCCCAAACCCCAGATCCTGTTCACAGTTATTTAGCAAGGTTTTGACCTAAAATTATCTTGCAGTATGGTCACACCACTATCCTCTTTTTTCATTATTTTTTCAATTGTGCTGCAAGAACAAAAGAGGAAACTGAATGTGATATAATTCTGATGTGTTGAAAGTGTATTCCAGCAAAAACTGTCTTATGAAATTACTGATTTTCACTTAGTGCTCTTTTCTTTGAACACTTCTCAAAGAACTTTGGAAGAGTTATCTGAAACTTGAACAGATTTCATTGCCCATTTAAGCCACCAGTTTAACAAGGTCTAGAAATAATATCAGTTTTTGAGATAGGGCTTTTTATCTTAGTGTAGGGACGAACTGCAATATCAAATGTGCTTGTGGTTTTGGTTTGAGCATAACAGACCCATTCAGTGCTCACTGACTATTGTACATTACAGCATGTATTGATTTTTTATTTACTTACATGTTTCAAATTCAGACCTGAAGAGCTCAGTAGCACAGTGATATGCTGCAGCAATACCAGTGCTTCACTGTTTTAAAGGCTTTCAATATGATTACACAAAGAAATATTGGCAAGGGTGTTTATGGCCAATATTACCTGGAAAATACCCATAGACTTGGATCTTAAAACTGAAGTTTCAATTAGCACTGATTCATTGTCACAAGAACAGGAGGCATGGATCTTCTAGAGTAAGTTGGTGCCGTTATTAGTTGCTAAAATAACTGTCAAGCTCTGAATTAAGATTGGTTAATAATGGACACCTTCCATTAGACCAGGTTGTTCCAAGCCCCATCCAACCTGACTTTAAACACTTCCAGGGATGCAGCAGCCACAGCTTCTCCAGGCACCCTGTCCCAAGACCTCGCCACCCTCACAAAGAATTGTTTTGTCGTATCCAATATGTGAGGTATATAATGAAGATAACAGTATTACTCTAAAGACTATATTATAATAAAAAATCCTTTAGTTTCAGGCTGCCTGACCTGTTTACACCAACCAAGTATTACTTTCTGCCAGTATCTAAGCAGAAAATAAGCGTGAAAGCAACTAAGGAAGTCAGTCAAAAACTCAGCACACAATCCATTCCAAAGTACAGTACAGACAAAACACTGAGGCCAAACACTGAATTAGCTTTGCACTTCATAAGGAAAATTTTTCTGAATACAATATTTTGAAGTTGTCAAATTCTTTCTCTTCAGTGTTTATTTATCTATCCAACTAGCAAATCTCAGGTGACTAAACTGTTGTGTGACTTCTACACTTAAGAATATGAGGAAAAAATTGAGATGTTCATTCCTGTGAGTTATAGGAGGGGATACTGATTCTGGCAATCACTGTACAGTTATCTGCTTTCCATAGCAGTGAGATAACAAAGGACCAAAAAGGGAATTAAGGGGACTCCTGCAAGCTAGTGACTCTAAGCCAGATGGAATAAGATGTTTCTGGCTAATATCTTAGGTGAGTGGTGTTTGAACATGAAAAGCAGACCACTTTATTTATATATATATATATATATATATACATAAATTTACATAAGATATAGCTCTAAATGATGCTATTTAAATAATACAAATATAAAATTCAATTCCTCCCCCAGGGAGTTATAGCCAGAGAGACTTGAGGCCTGCAAGTCAGAGATAAGTTTGTAAAAACAAGCTTAAAATAATGGACACTTTCCTTCTGTTCCTATTTGCTTCCTTAGGAAACACCCCTTGTGTTACAAGACAACATTCTGAAACTGAGTATAGCAAACCAAATGTGCATTTCAGTGGAAAGTACAGAGAAACAATAAGCAGGTCTCAGTCTGAAAGTAAATTTTTGATATGGCACAAACCAGGTTTTGTATGCAAATCAGTAAGAAGGTAGGTAGAGATGGAAAAAAAGGTGTAGGAACTATAACTTTTTTTTATATGGCTCACAATAGGGGGGGGGGGAAAGAAAAAAATCCAAAATGCGCTCCCCCTCACTCCAAAATACCTGAAACAAGTGTCCAAAACTGAAAGCCAGAAAATACAGTGTCACCTGCAGTGTCATTGTGCCCTCTTTATCAGTGAATCCAAATAAATATAAACCAGACACTTGCTGGGCAGCATCTCCCTGATAAACAACAACATCAAACCTGCCCAGAAGTTACCCAGCTGATGGTGAGATCTCCCCCAGCAATGATTCCAGCAGCTGGCAGGAATCAAACAGAAAGGGCCTTCAAAGTCCCCTTTGAAAAGCATTTTCAGGGATTTAGGAGTCCTTCAAACCCAACTGTCGACTCAAAATGCAGTTGCAGCCACTCTGCCCAACATCCCTTCAGCGGGATAAAAACCCCCCCTGTCAAAGCAATCACTCCTCATTTGCACAGCAATGGGAAACTCCTTGACATCCATCAGCAGAGGTGGAGATGGAGATCAAGGGATACAAGAATGTGTTTATAAGGATGTGGGGCTGCTGGAGAGAGTCCATCAGGATGGGCAGAGGATGGAGCAGCTCTGCTGGGAGGAAAGGCTGGGAGAGCTGGGATTGTTCAGCCTGGAGAGGAGAAGCTCTGGGGTGACAAACTGTGGCCTTCCAGGACCTGAAGGAGCTACAGGAAAGATGGAGAGAGACCACTGACAAGGGATGGAGAGACTCTATATATTTATACGATATAAATTGATATATATATAAATTTGTGGTAGTAAGACCCACCAAGATGTGATTAACGACTGCAACAGCACCTACTAGAAATGCAAAAAGAAGAAACAAGAATATAAAGGCATATTAAACCCAGGAAAATTGAATCAAATCCCACCAGGATCCTCATGGTTTATCAGAGCAGGATTCCCAGCCTGGAGAGCTCAGACCTGTCCCCCTTCCCAGGCTTTGCAGCCTGAAGTGCCCGTGTCCCTCTGGGTGTGTGCCCACGGCGCAAGGGGCACCAGAGAGGCAGGAGGGGCCCGTGAGCTGCAGGGCCAAGGGTTTGTGCCCTTTCAGTTGCACCAAGATGCAGATAAGTGAGAGAAATCCAATGTTTTTTATTGTAAGGGTAAAGGAAGTTGATGAAGTGGGGAGAAGGTTTGGGAAGGGAAGGTTTAGGAAGGGCAGTTTGGGGAAGGTTAGGGAAGGTCAGGGGAGGGGAAGGGAAGGCAAGGCAAGGCAAGGCAAGGCAAGGCAAGGCAAGGCAAGGGGCCGTCCATGGGGCTGCAGAGGCAGGAGCTGCCTGTCCCTGCCGGCTGGCTCAGCTGGGCCCAGCATCAGGTGGAGCTGCAGCTGCGCTGAGAAGTGGTCCCTGGGCTGTCATTGGCTGTGGCTGCAGGGACATTGGTCTTCTCAGCGGAGCAGGTGGTGCTCTGACTGCACGTGTGTAGGTGGCCACGGGTGCAGTCCTGATGCTGGAGGTGGAGGGGCAGTCGTCCTGGCTCATGTCTCCAAGGGCTGAAGGAGAGAGGAAGGGAGCCGGGGTCAGAACGTGGCTGTGTGGGGACCCAAGGATCCCCTCGTGCCAGGGCCATGGCAGCCAGCTCTTGGCACTCACTCACCCTTGAGGTTGGGCCACAGGTCCTGCTGCTGCTCCCTCATGTGCCAGCCGGCGACCCCTGGGAACACAGAGGCTGTCAGGCCCCAGCACAGCCCTGCTGGCACTGCAGCAGCCGGGGCTGGGGCCGAGCTGCAGCGGGGC
>JAWWES010000001.1:14534959-14565743 GCA_035583135.1 Lophotriccus pileatus
TGCTGGGTGAGGGGCTCCAAGAGCTGTGGGCTGTTCCAGTTTTCCCTGACAGCCACTCCAGGGCTGCCCCAGGTGGGTTTCATGGACCTGCCCTGAGGGACACGACCCCACCCCACCCCTGTGAGGTTCCACCCATCCCTTCCCCCTCCACACCCCCTCCCCACAAGGCAGTTCTGCCCCGATAATCCCTGAGCTGGTGTGTAACAGTTCCTCAAAACTGGTGTTTCTTTCAGGTAATCATCAATAAATCATGAAAATGATATCAATCTCATTCCCAAGGAAGCCCCATTTCTGGCTGGCCATGGCAAGGCCAGGAGTGTCCACACCAACTGGCCCAGGAGATGCAGAGATGTGTTAGATCACTGTGACCTCAACAGCTCTGATTTTCCTAATTAAACCCAACCATTATCTTTCCCTAATTTCCATGGAGCCAAGCCTCTGGTGGCCAGTTCCTACAGGAACTGAGATTTGGGCTGTCCCAGGCTCTTCAAAGAGTCACAACATTCTTTTTTTTTTTTGGTGATAAAAAGCCTTTTCCTCTTCTTCCATTGTTTCTCTGATTTCTAAATCTGTTATTCATTGGTAGAAATCCAAACTGGTAAAAAAACCCAGCTAAATGCAAAGCATTTTAGATTATATTTAAACTCAAAATTGAATCATTTAGTCGGAAAAGCAGAAGCGTGTCAGACAGCGCCACACCCGATTTAAATCCCACGTCCAACCTCTTCCTTAATGAATTCCCTGATGCATCATTCCTCAAAACGGGAAGAGAAAAGGCAGCAACAAGATGTTTTAGGAAGTTCCAGACTCAAAACAAACCTAAAAATGATTTTTTTTTTTCACTTCAAATTTATTTTATATCTTCAGTAACAAACTAATCTCCATCACTTGGCTGAGATTTGATCATCCTGCTGTCAGCATTCCATGTAAGCTGGACTTAAATTTTAGGAAGTTGTTTTTGTTTTTAAAGATTCCCATCAAGGACTATTAACAACAAGGCATATTTATCCTATTAAACTAGACTCCCAAGTAATGCCAAATTAGTTCCCACAGGAAGAGAAGACACAGAGGTATTTTATTTCTCAGTCATTATTTTGTTGACATGATCTGGATATCTACGGATCTTCAAACCTTTGTCTTTGGTTGGTTGGTTGGTTGTTTTTGTTTATTTTTTTTCTCCTTGATACAAATAACTCCTTGAACTGGAGCTCAGTTTAACTGAAAACTGGAGTTTTAAATGGGTCTGAGAAAGTCTGGAAACTGCTGAGAGGCTCCAAATGATAAAAAAGATCTCATATTCTATATTCTCCTTCAGAATATAGAATTCTTCTTCAAAAAAGGCATCTGTGAATTTGCTTACAGAGGAATACACTATTGTTCCAGTTGCATAAAATGCAGCCAGTAAATAACCAATGAGGATGACAGTCCTCTCCAACACAATCAGTATTCACATGTTTGACGGTTTTCTCATCCCTAATCCCAACAGTCCTCTGTCTTGGAAATCAAAGACCAAATCCGTGCTTTTCCTTCCACAGAGCATTATGCTTATACTGAGGAAAGAGGGAAAAATAGTCAAGAATATGCAATGTCTGGAGGACACTTTTCTGGTGCCTTACACCACATCTGTGGTGTAAGATTGCATGTAACAAGGGAAAGGTGTGCCATAAAAAAACCTAAGTGGGATTAAAGGGGAAAGAAAAGTACCTCTACTTCTGACCTCCATCCAGCTTCTTCAGTCTTCAATGACATCTGTAAGCTATCACAGATTCATGACAATATACTCTTTCAGAGATACCTGATGGACTCACGTCCCCTTTAAAAAAGATCTCCAAGAGTGGAGGGGGCTGAAAACAAGCATGTCAGTGCTATGAATTTCTCATGCTGTATAGAGGATTTCTGTGCACAACCTAACCTGGCTTCTCTGTCTTCCACTTGAAAAGTGTGTGACACTGACCTTGACATCATGAAAATCTTGCTCTATCACCTGCTCCATGTAAATTACTGCTGCACAACCCCCTTTCTCTTCATACAGTGCTACCAAATCAATAATTCCAAACCTTTACCAGGCTCCACCTGGTGTAGCACTCACACGTTGCTTCAGCCTGATATAGAAAAACTTTTAAATCTTTCTCTCACTAAAACTTTGATACTGAATCTGCTGGAGCTTCCCAGTCTGCTGGACACAGGTTGTTCTCTCCCAGGCTATGGCAAAGGACTTGGACATCTCAGCAAGGTGTTCATGGTTGTCCCATAGTGAAAGCCTGTTATGAAAGATTTATGCAATCTCACTCACCAGCAGTAAGTGGTGATGGTCTCCTTTTTCACTTTTGATGCCTTACCTGTTACAGACATATTTTGTGAGTTTAACAATTGTGAAAGACTTATCTAAATTTGCTAATCAGTGATAGAACTGTGCATTAAATGTGCTTCATTCCCCTCCCTTCTTCACTTGCTCTCTCTCACATAAACACAAAAAAGCCTATTAAGCAGACAACAATAATATAAATATTTATGAACTCCTGCTTATTGATCTGCTATCTGAATGTGTGCAAATAAATAAATTAATATACCTATATTTTTACCAGTTCAGTTCTTAGAAATATATATGGGAATGCTATGGAAAAAGGCATGAATGGCACACTAAAAATCTGTAATGAAGTTAAAATTTAATTAGTGTTAATCAAATTGCTGTCTTTCTATGAAGACTATCCAGAATACATCAATGTTTGTCAATGTACAGATTTAAAATTTTTTCAGTGTTCTTAAAAGTTTCTATTTTGCTTATTATTGCAGAAGATAATTTGAAGGCAATGGAGTACAGTCATGACAGTGCTGGGCAGGGTTTTTAGGACACAGTGAAAAGAAATAGTGCAAGAATTTTTTTTATTCTCTTGTACTAAGCCGTCTTCTGTGTCTGCCAAGAGCAGAACTGCCTTAGAAAAGAAGCATATCTGTGTCTGCTGGACCATGCAGAAATACAAAATGTGAATTGCTAGATTGAATTACAAAAGCCCTTTCTATTTTCCTCAGTATTTAGGGGCCTTTTTTTGTGGATTAGCTGTTCAGAGCTGCATTAGTGACAAAACTGACTTCATAAAAATCTAACATTTAGGTGACTTTGATGAAGTTTCAGTGCTTGGATATAATGGAATGAATGCAAACTGGTATTTCATGAGGTCATCAATAAAATCCTTCTCTGACTGTCAAATAAAAATATGGCAAGCCTTATGACATGATGGTGGAATGCTTTGTCATTTTTCAACAGCATCATGTGTGACACCAGACAGCAAAGAGAGGACTTTCTTTTTTTCCACAGTATTTCTAAAAAACCTACAGTACAGGGAAAGATTTCTGGTTAGAATGAAAGCAGTTCCAAAAAAGAGCTGCACCATTGTGGGAGATTTCTGAGGGATCAGTGGATTCACATTCATCATGGATTCACACCCCAGCCTTTTAAATAACCCCAGCATGGGCTGAGTTTGCATATGCAAACTGAAATGTTACACAGTGTGATTTCTCCTTTCTATCATGTTTCATCCCTTGATTTTGCTACAGCGAAACACTTTTAATGGCATTATATAATTACAAGATGAGCTTTTATTATTTTTCAGTGTTGAGTTTTAGAAAACTTTTTAGCATAAAGTTTGCACAAAAAAAGATACAAATGATGGAAATTCTTGAGTGCTACTCTATCAGTAGGATGATTCTGCTCTGATTTCTGTCATTTACATTTTAATATTAAGGATTTTAGACACCTAGTATATATAAGTTTGTTTATACAGTATTTTAAAATGCTTCTTATTTTAAATAAATGTGTGTATTTTTCACCTCTAATGATAATCACTCCTAAAAGCAAATCATCAGCAGGGGTAATCACAAACTTGAAATTAAAATAGCCAGTCACTATCATAATTTTTAAAAGACTAGTATGAAGAAATTGCTCTTGGAAATTTATAAATAGTCTTTTTCTCTGGAAAAAACCCACACATTTTTGATTGGTGATACATTCACTATGCTCATGCTTGCACAGCATAGCAACACACTTTATGAAGGTGTATCTTTGCTGATGTCTGATATAGACAAACTATAAATGACCTCTGAGAAGCTAATTCTAGTTTTGTTATAAGTCTGGTGGTGGCAACAGGAAATAGGACGAGCTCAACACCTGCCTAATTTGCATCTTTTATAGCTCAAACTTAACTCCTAACTAAACTATACAGTTGCCGTGAGCAGATTGCTTTTCAATACGTTTTTAATCTCTCTTGTTTCTTAGATCTTCTCAGAATTGAAGTTGGTAGGTTGTCCTACAACACAACGTCAAACTACATTTACCTTCTGAAGCATTTTATTAAATATTTTGTATGAACTTTTAACAACTGCGGTAGCATCTTTTGTAATGGGGGGACCACAGAAGAAAATCTGTCTATAAGCAGTGCTTTAGTGGCTGGAAGAGGAACAAAGCAAATGTGATGGCAATTCCTTCTGTGAAGTGAGGAATACTGATACGCTTGTTGAAGCCCAGTGCAACATCTAGCACAAGAGACAGTCAACTTTAGGTCTGTTTGGCTTAGAATATTTTGCTAAAACAAATGGAAAGTCTCTAAGAGATTCTCAGAACTTGATATTTACACATTTAGATGTGTTAATTATACTCAAGTAGCGTATTTACATGGTTAAATTTAACCATTTTCATTAAAAATTGTCTTAAGAGATCTTACAGAACACTGTGTAATTTTTCTCTAAATGATTACAACTATTCTGATGACAAGAAAAACATAAAAAAGACTAAAATTTGGTACAATCTGAAGTGCTAATATTTATTTTGTGTAGTATGTGATAACTTTGTAAGAACATCAGAACTTCTTAACTTTATCATGGCTTCTAACTATACAGTGTTTACACTATTTCATGTCCCATATTTAAAACAGAGGCTACTTTTGTTTATAGACTGCTTTGCACTTTTGATCCATATTGTAATATTCTTACCTTCTCTGTCTTTATTCACATCCTGATTTTTCACAAGAAATGGGATGATTCACTTTAGGGACTCTTTGTGACTCTGGGACGTAACATTTAAAACTCATTTTGAATAGTTTTCCAACACAAATGAGTGCTGAAAGTGTACCAGGGGTTCAATTATGAAACAGTATTTGACTTCATAAGGAATTACAAATTATCCTTGGACTTACATATTCCTATTAGATGCAGGTACACTCAGCCAGTTTTAGACATATAATTCTTGCTTTTTCCATGAGTACCTCCTGCACAAACCTGAAAGTCTAACCTGGAAAGTAATCTCATCTCATGATTTTCAGTCTTGAAAAATGTCTACCATAAATTTTAAAAATGAAGATCATAAATCTTTGTTTGAGCCTTCTCAATCTACATGGTACCAGAGAAAACATAATCAGCTGGGTTTGCTTTAGCATAAAACAGCAGTGACACTACCAAAAAGGAGTGTAGAAGTAGTTTAGAAGACATTTATTAAATCATTCTACCTCTTTTGAGCAGCCAATCCAAATTTTAAGAATATTGTTCCTGCACAATTAAACCTCATATAAATTGAAATTGTATCAGGCTATCTTTATATTTTTCATACTGGTTCTCAATCAAAAGTATTTTGAAGATACTGTATTGGATACTTTAACTCTGGTTTATTCTCCTGTGCACATTTCTTATTTCCTTCTGTTGCTGATGCCAAACTGCTACAGTGACTCAGTGGAAAGAAGATAGTGCCAAACCCCTTTTCTAACAACAAAAAGGGTTCGGAAAAATAATCTTGATTTTCACATCTCTAATTTACTACTTCCTTCAAGGTTTCTTTGAATGCATGTGCTTTCATTTTGTTTCCTTTTGTGGGAGTGGACATTTAAAATGAAATAAAATATTATTATGTCTATTCAAGATAATGAATAATAAATACCAAGAACAAACCACTTTTAAGTGTTGAGATATCTGTGGCAACCTGAATGTCCCATATTTAATATGACTATGTATTTCAAAGTAGAACTGTATTTTCCAATCTATTTTCTTCAAATCAATATATGAGTAGATATCATAATCTTACTTCACAAAAGATGAAAGTCCAATGAGTCAAGGAAAAGTCTTTCATAGTCTTTTGTGTGTTTTATGTCCCCACATGATAAATTTTATTTTCAGACAATAATTGCAGTATGAAAAAATATATCTCTTTTTCTTCTTTTAGATATATGCTTTTAAGGATAATGAGAAAAATAACTAAGAACTTCCAAAATTGCAACCCTCAAGCCCACAAGGTCAAAAAATCTTATACAAGTGCCACTTTTGCACAGGGGCAAAGGACTAAGAAATGTGTTAAAATTCAGACAACTAACAATAAGAAGCATATAAAGGAAAAAAAATGGAGAAGTAAACATAGCAAAAATAAAAAATCTTTTATTATGGCATAGTAGGCCCTGACAGCTGAAGACAGACATATGTAAAAGACATAGACAAATATTGGGAGTATGCTGACGTTGTGTCTTCACTTCAAACCTCTAACTAACGTAGTTTAGATACACCTCTGCATTCAAACAAGGGTAATGATCCTTGGGAGTTTATATGATCATGGTTGTGTGGAACTACACTGAACAATTGTCATTTCCATTGATACTTCGTGCCATGTTTTACCAAGGACTTTTTTAAATCCAATTTTTCTTAAGCTTTACATTGTCAGTTGTACACCACAAGAGCAAAAGTGCCTAGTCAGTGGTCCACAGGATCACATCTGGAGGCAATCCAGCTGTTAAAAAAACTAAAATCAAATTATCTGGATAGGTTGATGTCCTTATTGCAGAAAAGGACTTAATTTGTAGACAAAAGGTATGTGTGTCAATATTTTTTATTATATAAACTTTATCAGGCATATTTTAAACTAGACCTCAGGGCAGCTCTGTCAACACAGACCATCTGAATACCTGATCCAATATATTAATCAGATTCTATAAACTTTATCATTCATCTTAAAATAATTTCTTATACCTATGTTTAAAAAGAGAAAATCTGAAGCATCTGAGCTGTGCAACAATTAGTCTTAACACAAAGAAAAAGTCTCCAAAGATTAACTACCCCCCTCGACATACTCCATTTATGAATCACTCACCTTTTTATGCTGAAGTCACTGCATAAAAATACCTCAGATGGAAATAAACTATAGAAATGCAGCCTGTACTTGAACTATATTGCTCTTTCAACAATGAAAACTAGTATTTGAATTGTTAAACAAATTTTTTCCAGCATTAGTATTCACCCATTTTTGAGAATAGGTTATTTTCCAGTGGGAGGTAATAGAGCTTTTTACTTTCATATACCATTCAGTGTCAGAATGCAGTGGAACAATTTTAGAGAAATGTCATGGAATTGTTGACCTGTAACTACAAGCTGATTTTCTAGGACAAAGGTTCACTTTTCATTGTTTGAATAAAGGAACCTGACTTGCAAAACAGGCTGTTTCTCCTGCTCATGTGAAGGAAACACCTGGATTCAATGGCTAGGGACAAAGAGAGGAGTCAGAAGACCCAAATTACATGTTTGAGATCAGCTACTTGGCTTTTCAAGATGAACTTGTTATCATGAAAATAAGCAGCTGCTGTGGCTCAGTGACATTGGTGGCCTCAAAGAAGAGCTGTGGAAGTAAAGCAGTTCTCAATACTTTTTGAGTCTATTGAAAAACTGTTCACATTGTGATCTTATGAATCATAGATTATAGGACATTAGGGTTTGGCATGGACCTTAAAGAACATCTAGTCCCAATCCCCCTGACATGGGCAAGGACACCTACCACTAGATCAGGTTGCTCAAGGCCTTATCTAACCTGGCTTTGAACACTGCCTGGGTTGGGGCATCCAAAAGCTCTCTGGACATTCTGTTCTAGTGTCTCTCCACCTTCACAGGGAAGAATTTCTTTCTAATATCTAATCTAATTTCCCCCTCCTTCAATTTGTACCTGTTCCTGTTTGTCCTATCACTACATTTTCTGATGAAGAGTCATTCTCCAGCTTCCCTGTAGATTCCCTTCACATACTGGAAAGGTTACGAGGTCTCCACACAATCTTCTCTTCTCCAGGCTGTCTTTGTTAGGGAGGTGTTCCAGTCCCCTTCTCAACATCGTGGCCTCCTCTGGACTCGCTCCAACAGGTCCCTGTCCTCCCTGTGCTGGGACCCCAGAGCTGGAGGCAGCACTGCAGGTGGGGTCTCACCAGAGCAGAGCAGAGGGGCAGAATCCCCTCCCTGCCCTGCTGCCCACACTGCTTTGGATGCAGCCCAGCACACGGGGGGTTTCTGGGCTGTGAACCCAGATGGCTGAGTCATGTTTAGTTTTTCATCAACCATCACTCCCAAAGTCTTTGTGCAGGGTAAAGGTGGCAGGGTTGAGCCTGCAAGATACCATCTTCAATAGGGGCTTCAGAGTGGCAATGTGCTTCCATCAATACTGTTGTCTGTGTGGTAATGAAGGGTTTATTTCTGCAGCAGCTGACTGCATGGCATCAACAGGAAACATGATAAACACATACTATTTACAAAGTAAACATTGCCTGATCAAACTGGAATCCACTAAATTTTGAAAATCAATACTGTATCATATCGAAGTTGTCATGTAAAATGTGTTTTAAATTGTTTCCATTTCACTTTGTTCAAAACAAATCAGCCTTAGTGCTCAGACTTACTTTTAAAATGAACATATAATTCTTTTCAAAATCACAGGCACATTAGCAAATTCATCGAAAAAAATCCGTTAGTGTTGTCTTTTTTGATATAAACTTTACTTAAAGATGAATTTACTGAGACAGGTACTAATCATATTCAGTTTGACAGAATTTGGACTTAATTCTGTGCCCAATTTATATCTCAGGTTTACTTTCTCAACAGAACTTCCACATTGTTTAGGTCAAACTGTGTTATTTTTCTGAACATCAGTAGTGGGGCCATATATGCTTCAGGAGTAGAAGCTGCCCCACATAAGTACTTTAGCTTTATCTATACTATGGGATGAATTCACCAGTAAGAAATACATCTTATATTTTAAGAATAAACCATCAAGATAATTTAGAAGAAAAAATAAATATACTTGTGTCATAAATTGAGACCAAACAAGATCATGCCCAAACAGAATTTATTTAATTTCCAGCAAGCAAGTGTAAGAACAAAGGCAGCGCTGCGGTGACGCGAGGTGCCTAAGCTCCTCTAATAGCGCCACGTGTCCCTTTGTTAGTCAATTCCTTTTATAGCCTCTTTAGTTTCGTTTCCGAAGTTAAGAGGCCATTGACAGTCCATGACTAATTGCTCCTTAATCTTCTGCCTTAAGGGGTCTTTTGCACTTCCTTATCTTCTATTCTTCCGTCGTCCATTGATGAAGGGTCTCTGAAAGGGGACTCCTTTCCTTATCTTGAGTTAGTTTGTGGCTGGCGTTTTGACTTTTCTTAATCTGTTCTTTCTCAACATTTTTTACAACTTCACCTCTAACTCTTAGAGCAATATATATTTACATTCTATCTTCCAACTAACAAAGCATTATATATCTACATTTTAACCTTGTGCCTACAGCTAATAAAACATGCTCAATTTAATAAACAATCTACCTATCACACTTGTGTGTTGTGTGTAGGTTTCAAACAGTGATCTGATAGCCCATGAAGAACCCTTCATGAAAGGGGTTGGATATTCCCTGGAAGCACATGCAGAACCTTCCCTGAAGAAGCCTCCTCCTGGCAGCTGCAGCCCCCTGACAGTAATTGCATCCCATGGAGAGGATCTCATCCAGGAACAGCTTTTCTTCCAGGAACTGCAGTCCATGAAGGCCCTGTGTTGGGGAGTCTTTTCCTGAAGACTGTAGCTCATGGAGAGAGCCCACACTTGAGCTGGGAAAAACTGTAAGGGAGAACCGAGAAAAACTGTTGTTGACCAACCAGATCCCCCCCATTCTCTTGCTCCACTTGAATGGAAGAAGATAAAGGAGTTGTGGACAAAGGAGTAAATATCAGCCTGAGAAAAGGGTTGAAGGGGAAGATAATTTTAGCTTTTGTTTCTCAGCATCCAACTGTACATTTAATAAGCAATAAATTGAACTAATTTTTCCCAAACTGAGTCTTGTCTGCCTGTGATGGTAAGTGGTCTCCCCACCTTGGGATAACTTTTTGTCATGAACTCAGCTCATATTGCTGGTATTTAGATAGGATGATTTCTTGATTCTACATAGAAAACTGTTTAAAAGAGAAGCAACATCTTTCTGTAACAGCAACATTAAAGAAAAAAACAACCAACCAAACAAAAAAAAACACTTTTGGCAAGTGTCACATTCCTACATTCTTATAGTGCCTGAGATGTTGGAAGCTCTTCCAAGCCTGGTCAGCTGTAGAGTTCTATAGTGTTTATATCTGCATTGCTTCCACTACATCATAACAAGTAAAGCCAAATGAGATCCCCCAAAATATTTCTACATCAAAAAAAAAGCTATAGTCCTAAATGGAATAAAATGTATTTATTTACCTTAAATGAAAGGTAGAAGAATAAATTCTGGTAATTAAAGAAAACAGTCTTTCTAATGAATAACTAAAAACAAACCAATCCAAATCACTGGAAACATACAAAAATAAAAGTATCATCAAAAGCCCAGGTATATTAAAAAATTGTAAAATTGTAGATAGAAAGAAATAGTTTCTCTCTTTCCCTTCTACTGCAATAAGCTTCTCATATTCACTCAGGTTATTTCTTTTCTACTCTATTCTGACCTTAAAGAATAAATTGCAAATGTACACACTTCTGTATGGACAAGAGGTAACATTGGAATATGTAGGAGTTATTTGTAAGCTTTAAATAATGTTTGTGTTTTGACACTTTCCTACATTTAAGTCATCTTCTACAGAGGAATTATCTATTTCACTAGTACAAGCAAACATTATTTTAATAAAATAATTATAATATTTAACATACAAACCTTTCTGCAGGTAAATATTTTGTGTGTGTTTGTGTATGTATGAATTGCACAAGAAAAAAGAATGCAAGACAGAATTTCCATAAAAACCTCAGGAAAGACAGGACTGGGAGGCTTTCAGGCCTCTGTGGTTTATGTTGTAATATAAGAAAACTTATAAGTTTTATAAGTTTTATAAGTGTTGTGGCCTCCACTTTGAGAATAATTTTGAATTTTTCTGTTATGCTTGCCCATGACTTTCTTATTTGACTAAATCTGCAGAAATACACTCTAAATGCTTCCCTCTGCTGTCCAAACAGAATTTAGTTATAATCAATTTCTATCCACCTTTTTTTTGTGCCAATGTAACTTTGGTCTTCTTTCTCCCTGCAGTTTGCCTGTTGAACATACACACAATATTCAAGATCTTCTGCAACATATTGGACTGATTAAAGCATACCCACCTGTTTTTCTTTTATTATACACACTTTTACATCTCTTGGGGATCCTTGAAGAAATTGTTTCAGTAAGAGTTAATTATTCTTGAAAACAGACAATCAGAACTCTGCAGGGTTCAAAATCAGGTCAATCAGTTCTTAATACAAGAGAATTAACAATTCCCTCTCTCTGCTGAATATAACTCAAATGATACAGCTAATGCTCACATTTGCTTTTGTTATGGATGTGAAATATTATTATTCAGCAAGAAAATGACTTCAGATTTCATTGCTGTTATTTTTAGAGAAGCAACACTTTGTAAAATGTCCAGATTTGTAGAGTTAATTAAGAGAAGAAAAACCATTCTTTGGAAGGGAATCTTTTATCTAGACTTCAAAGCTGTAACTTCAAAAAGAAGACTTCAGAATCCAAAATACTGAGCAGCAGAAAAGCTTTATTGTAAACTATAGGATTTGGATAAGTTTAAATTATATTTCAGATTCCTTTTTTATTCCCATTTTACTTTCAGTTTATGTGTCACTGGGACAGATCTGAGCTTTTGATTACCTCAGAGTGAGTACAGAGTGAAAAAAAAGAAAAGAAAAGGAGAAAGACTAAGATCTGACATTTGATTTTACCAATATTTACTGCCTTTCTCATGACCAACATTGTAAGAATGTTCAGAAAGTTGACCTACAACAATCCTGTGTGAATCCCATAAGCCATATAGTTGTGGATGACAAACAAAATAAGTCTTTAAGAAATATCACAACCTGTTTTCTCAATATTTCAGCAGGATGACTGCTGGCAAAAAACCTGTAAGTTCATTGCTTGCTGAGTTTTGTACATTCTGTAGGTACACTGTGACATCAAAGAGTAGTGAAAATCAGTATTTCTGTTCCTTGTTTTCTTTCAAAAAGATTTTCATGGTTTAAGCTAAAAAATCCCTGTGTTATCAACATTGTTCTGGTCACTGATCCAAAACATAGCACCATATAAGCCATTCTGAAGAAAATTAGCTTTTTTGCAGCTCAAACCAGTACAGAGATTTCAGACTGTCAGTATACTGGAGACATTTACATCCACAAATCCCTTTCGAAGCACTCAATCTGACAATGAACTTTGGGATTCTCTCCTTTAATGGAGTGAAAAATTGTGGGCAAGAGATTGGCACTTTTTTGCCATACAATGGCATCAGAGAAGATTTATTGTACAAATTTCCTAAGGGAGGTATAATTTTAATTAATTAGCAAATGATATTTTCCTATTCAGGTTATTTGCAGCCAGAAGGAGAGAATATTTTACTATAGCATCTGAGTGCATTAAACATTCATTCATTTACCATGACATAAAAGCCTGGTGAGATTAGAAATGTTATTACTCTCATTTTAATGCAGGGAACATGTTACACCTGTCCTTGTCCCAACAAAATACATACTCCACTTCAAAAACCATGTAAACCCACTTGGTATCACCTACCTATTAAAGGTTACTCACATTAAAAAATTTTGCTTGATTGTTGATGCATCAAAAGGATTTGCTCGCTTAGACAAAGTTCAGGTTGGGGCACATTCCACCTTCCTGGGATAGATGAGCATTTCCTTCGTTCAAAAGGAAAAGATATGGCAACACTTGCTTAAAAATAGAGTTCTAGTGGAATTCTTTCACACAAGAACTAGAAGTATGAGAAATAAATGAGAGAAACAGTCACTCACCGAGGTTTTGCAGTGAGTGTGAAATAGAAAAAGCAGAGCACAAACTTATTATGAACATTAGAATAGTTTGTGCTATTAGAGATGATTCATATTCAATCAATCACACAGTCATGGATTGTATATACTAAGTATACTTTATATTGTAATTTTTATTATAAAATAACCATTATATATTGTAATAACAAAGCTATCATGTCAACAAGTAACTTAAATACCTTCTCAACTGAAATAGCAGGAAAATGAGGAAAACACCAGTATTATTTCCATATAATGACATCACTATTTTAAATGGGCTCAAAGAAACACTTAGGGAATTATGAACAATTCAGATGCCAATATAGGTAAATTGGTGGATGTTTTAAAGAACAGAAGAAACAATCACCTGGGTTTCACTCTTCTAAACCCTGGAAAGTATGAAGAATGATTTTTTCCTATGCAGAATCACAAATGCCACAAATGAAACTAATAGGCAGGAAGGTCATAACAAAAAAATAACGACATTTCTGGAGAGTTTAGCATCTCCTATCCTAAATTTGGCTACAGAAATTAGAAGTTTTTGTTTGGCTGGACAAATCTGTACAGAATAATCTACTTGGGATTAAAGACACAGACACTTCTGTGGAAGTATTGATAAACACTTCTATTCCTTTACTTTTTGTTGGTGCTTAACAGATACACCACTGTTTTCATGGTAGAATTTTCACCATGAGAGAAATGTGTGCAGATTTAGAAATGGAAGAATACTTAATTAAATTGGGAACACCTTTTACTTGTTAAGTCTTATGTTTCCTTATTTTTTCAGTCTCTAAAATTATACAGTAACATTACCAACTTGAACAAACCCACTAATGTTGTACATTTCCATTCCCATTTTCCAAAAACAGCAATTACACAGTATGAATATATTTTATTAAAACCAGGTACTCTGCTACGGATGTATTGGTAGAGAGGGAGTTGCAGTTTAGCAAGGTAATTTAATCTTTAGTTTTTACTTTGGTGTACTTGATTCTTCTGTTTATAGGATTGAAATCTAGACCAACATCAATAAGCTACTTTCTGAACTAAATCAAACAAACTGAATCACTACATTTTTCATGAATTCTGGTACTATGAGAGAATTGTTTTCCTTTTTAATTGAACCATTTTAAACAGAGATGATAAGCATAGTAATTCATCATACTGAGGAAAAAAACAAATGATATGGCTGGTTAGATTATCAGACAATTTACACAACTGGATATTTTTGCAGATAAAACCATTTCTCAAGAGGAACTATATTTCCAGGATTGGATGTATGCTTTTGACATACACTTTCGCATAATTTATGTTTCTTCTAACAAAGTCTTTTTTTACCATTTCTGCTTAAGGAATACATAAATTAAAAAATGTAATTGGGAAATTTTACAATGCAATATTTTTAGTCCTCTCTCAGTTGTTTCAACATCACCCCAGATTATCACAATTCCATCTCCAAAATCTGTTCAATACACAGTGATACCCCATGGAAACCTGTAGACTGGTAAAACTTGTCGGTAAATTGATAATAACCACAGAGATCTGACATATCTCATATTAATGTCACATTTGTACTTTTATTTTTCTCTGCAAGCTCTACTATAGCTCCACCTGCTTCCTTCCATGTTCTTTAATAATGCACATTGCTACTGTTTGTCTTGTCTGTTAAGGGTCAATAAGCTCTTTCAGAAACAGTGTCAATATTCACGCATGACACTTGGCTTAATTTAAGCTTGAACTTGTTTATTCCTGCAGCAATCTCTTTTCCATGTCAGCATTGAAATTTATCTGTCTCCTTGTATAGTACATAGAAAAAGTAATAATTGAATAGCTTTTCTATCACAACCCTAGGTCACCTGTAAAGAGGTCAGAAAATTACTCTCATCACCTTTTTTGCAACTAAAGAAAGTGAAGACAAAAATAATGCTAATTGAAACAATAAGGTTAATGGCATGGAAGAACATTTTCTTTCAGCAACATGTAGCACATCTGGAAAACACTTCTCATCTTTGAACAGCCAACACCTCTCCCCACCCAAAAACCCCTCCATCCAACAATACTGATCAGATTTCCTCAAAATAAGTTCACCAAAGTAGACAGCATCTGGGTTTATGTGGATTTATGAAAACCATTGTGCACACTTGAAAGAAAATCAACTCCACTTTAGGCAAACCCAGTACAATCTCCAGCCCTCATTTGGCGCCATTTTTGTTGTGCTCACTAGTTGGTCTCACACTATCCAGTACATCCTCATTTTACACCTTCTCCCTCCCCATCCTTTGATATACACACTGATATCAATCCCTCAGTCTATGGGCCATCCCTGAAAAATGTCCATAAAATGTCCAGAGCCTGTTCAGGCCATGACTCGGGCTCCATCTCGGGAACCATTCGGGTGGGTGCCCAGGACAGGAGAGATGTTGTGCTGTGTTGAGTTACGGGGTGCAAAAGTCAGCTCAGGTGTGGTCACCGCTGCACTTGCCTGGCTTCTTGCTAGGATCATCCTCCTTCTATAGTACTTTCTAGAAGATACAGTTCAGATCATGGGTTATGGGTAGGTATTTTCTTTTCAAATGAGTCCATAACTTATTTTTAAATGGCTTCTTTAGTTATTTTTGCTTTTGCCAATGTTCATAGGTGCTGTACCCCCTTGTCCTCTTTTGCTAAAAACTACAGTGATTTCTCCAAAAAAATGCCTATATTTTTTGTTTGTTTGCCTAATCAGGCAAGAGACTTATTAGTATGGTCTACATTTAGAACTTTTTTGCTGCAAAGTTAATTTCTGACAGAGCTTGTTTTTACTAAAGTACTTACAATCTGTAAAAATAAGTAAACATATTCCTTTCTGCAGGAAAAACTCCCTAGCATGCTTTGAAATCAAATGCAAGCAATTACATTTCTGTTGGTCTATTAGCATGTCTATGTTCTTTGACCTAGCTTCCACCTCTGTTGCTCGTGCTATGATTTGATAACTGGACACCAAAACTCCTCAGGTGTGTTTCCTTCAACTTGTTTCTCTTTCTGGCCTTGTGATAGCAAAGGATATTCTTGTATACAGTTCCCCTTTCCTCCAGTAAACTTGAGTTAGTAGATGTCAGACATGGGAATAAATTTACATTATATTTATATAGCCTCCCATCTTATTCAAGGTCACTGAGGTATGAAACGAATCGTATTATACTGCCTGTTTCCTTACTTCAGGCAGTTATCACTGAGAATAACAGTATCTTTCTGTCTGCATCCAGAGGGCAAGACAAACATAAATATGGTTAAAAAAGAAATTCATTTAGAGTTGACAAGAGTTTAAAGTTAGGGCTCAAGTTCTTATTTGCTCCTCTGGTTTCCTCCAGAGAAAAAAAAATTGAGTTACATTTTATTCAGGTTTCCAGCTCTCATTTTCTTTTCAAAAGTAACACATTTTCTTTTTGAAATTTCTCCTTGTCAGGTTGCTGCTGGTTGCAATAACCCCCTATGAAGAGAAAACCAAGTATGATTAAAATGTCCCCTAGTGGGCTTGATGAAGACACGGTAATGGCAGCAATTTCCGTGCAATTTCCGCAAAATACCTGAGCACTTACTGAACACCTAAGCAGCTCTTAACTACTATAACTTTTAATCCACCTTATCTAATTGTACACATACCTATTAAGAAACATTCTTAACAATTCTTACAAGAAGCCAAATTTTGTAGAAATAAATGCTGGAGATTATGCAATACCTTATGAAAATTTAGTTCATTCTGCTAAAATATATCTGTGTGCACGTGCACTTGTAAAGATCATCACTTGCAAAAATAAACTTTTAATCTTTCATAGAAAACAAAGTAAAAAATAGTTTCAGAGCTTGTGATAAATCCAATTGACTTTTTTTTTTTGAACAGGAGAGACACCAAATATAGCTGCTTTTAGTTGGTCAAGTCATTTGAGACACGCATTTTCCAACAGGTACTCCTCTACATCTCTGAAGCATACTGAAGAAAAAAATATTCTTATTTACTTATTTTTAAAAAGAAATCTTCATTAAATATCACATCTGAATTACAGATTGTATTACTCCTGTTATTTTTCTTAAGCCCCTGCAACAAGAACTTATCTATCATGGTGTTGAAACAAAAGGCAGTGAAGAGAAGACAGAACAGCAGTTCAGCAGTTTAACTCTTTTATGTTGAATGTGCTTGTTTGTATATTGGCTGAAGTTTTCTTTAAATGCATTCAACTGCAATTTTTCCATTGACTTTTGTAGGAGACAGATAAGAATTTCCAAGGGCAAAAGCTATTAAGTGCAACGTGTATTATTAATGTGTTTATGTCTCCCTCGCCATATTTATTATAAGAACATTAATGAAAATGCCATGAATATTAGGTCTGATTTATAAGAACAGGGTACTGTTTACAGCCAGATTACTGCACACTGGAAATATTTTATTTAACTTAACTACATGCATTTGCAATTTATTAAGACACTTGTATCAGTCCAAAGAAAAGTCTCTATTAATAAGATTGATGACCTAGAGGTTTACAGTGTTTTCTTCCAAACTTCAGCATCGAGGGGAAAAGATTGTTTAAATTTTTATTGAGAATCAATTTTTATACAAGGAATTTATCAAATAATATAAATTTACTCATAAGGGTATGCCTTAACCAATGAGATAATTAAAAATAGAATTTGATAAGATTAACATACACTCAGATAAAACAAGTAGAGCACAAATCAGTCTTCTTGTAGGTACCACCTGATTTCTACATTCCTTATGGGAAACCACAACCTTGCATGGATGCAGGGGATGTCTCAGGGCTTCATACATTCCTGAAAGGGTCTGGATACGAGTTTGCTCATAGAGTTTATTCATGACAGTTTTAAGTACTACTGTCCATTTTTTCATATCCACCACTCCTCCACCGAAGTTATATGTAGTTCATTCATCCATGCATGAAAAATAAGCATTTGAGTTTCTTTGTACACTTTTATTCTTAATGCAAAGTCAACCAAATTGGAACATAAGCCTAGATGCTTCAACAAAAAAGGACACAATTCCACAATATATACATATACTAAAAGTTTTTACATATATAAATACATAAATATGTTTATAAAAATTAAACTTACTATTAAATAGAAGTATAAGATGAAGTGGAAGCTAACTTGGCAGATGGAATAGATGATCATTGTGAGAACCTTCCAAATAAAAATATGCAGTTGAATTCTAGTCTAGTCTAGTCTAAGTACTTCCAGCAGACATCCAACTTTTAGCATCACAGATGACACAGCCCAAAGAGATGTGGCCTTACAGAGGTATAATAAGATACAAGAGAACAAAATTACATTTCCTAGGAACCATTGCAGTTGGAAATCTGTATCCACGCTCTGCAGCTTTTAGTAGAACATCGTATTTGAGTGTCAGGTGTACTAGGTGGGAAATTAAGTCTGGAGTATCTTAGGCAAAAGTTTCCTGGAAGTTGCTACAATATATAATCAATTTCCAATTTCCTGCTGAAATATCAGGCCAGATAAGTCAGTAGGGAGGAATCACTGAATAAATGACCTTATGACCAGGTTATATTGTTTCTCTTGAACTTATTTTAACGATAACATTTATTTTAGTGATAACACATGATAATTTTTAATGATAACACAGACTAGATTGAAGCAGCTCTGCAGACCCTCTGAAGGGCGGTCAAATGTCTGCGATGGAGGTCGTGAAGCCCTGAAAAGACACAAGAAATTAGTTTTGTGTGTTACCTAAAAGCTTATAAAAAGTTACTGATGCTATAGGAAAGTTGAGAGATGAAAAGAGCAGAAAAGAAGGTCCTGACCTAACATTATTAAGGCCCAGCACACTAGAAGCAGTAACAGAATCTCAACTCCCCTTCTGTGACACATGAAATCTGAGGAAATCTCACCCAGCAGTGTCTTTATTTGTATTAGAGATACATTTAGTTCGGTGCAGCCTGTGTCACACTGTAGGTGACACAGCACCTCTTGCTTTTGGTGCAGTGTGGTGTGATGGGGTGAGTGACTGCAGAGACATCTACAGAGACATCCTTCCCCAGCTCCTGAGAACCATTTGAAGAACGGACCCAAACTATCCTTTTTAGTTGGTGTCAGAAGCGCAACTTTTCTTCAGAGACTTGGAACAATAATAATTAGCCTTGTTGACATTTATTAAATTCAAAATAATATTAAAAATGCAGATAATAACAAGAAAACAAAAACTTTTCTGAGTGAAGCTGAAATGATATCTACATATACAGGAACTAGTCTCAGAGGATTTCCAGTTTGTGTTGGTCTTCTGCCCAATCTTGCTTATAATAAGTCTTAGATCTTCACAATATTAAGTAAAACAGATGACTCAAACACTAGTACTTGAACTAATTTAACATGATATTGTGATCAAAGGCCCAATCTACTATATTCACTATGTCAGGTGAATCCCATGTCATGATTGCCGAAAATGAGCTACTAAACATCAAACATCTTAATCTGTGTATTTAAAAAGTAACATAATATTCAAAATCCTCAGTGTTTTTTAAAAGACACTAGGGAAAATTACTGACATGTAGAATTTTTTCACAATTGTCAAATAAGAAAAATTTGTTTAAGATATGGTTTTAGATCTCATTAGAAGTTTAAAATCAGAAGACTGGGTGTAGATTCTTTTTTTTTAACAAGGAACTGGATAGTTTTCTGTAAAATTTCTGTATATAAGCAAAATGCCTACTGACTTTATTGACAATGATATCTACTTTAGATGATAGGAACACTCTAAGGGGACTTGACTTTTTTCAGTAATTTTCTGAAAGAAAAATAAAAATTCTCCAAAATAATAGTTTCTCTCTTCTGAGAAAAGTAGTATATTTTCTAGTTTGTGTCATATTAATGTAGAATGAAAATACATTAGAAGATAAGTGGGCAGAAACTGCTTATATGTTTTTCTTATTCTCAAAGAATTAAATGGCACAACAGCTAGAAATATGGCACTATGATTGAAAAATGTTTCATAAATCTTCAGGGATACCACCAAAACTATATTTTATAAGCTGATATCACATTTTCCTATATTTTAGCTTCAATAAATTACAGCTTAGTGAAGAAATTTTTTGCTTTTGCCATAGATGTAATTAGCAGATTGATTTTTTAAAGTCTATACCTTACTGCAAAATGCCTGCAAGTTCTTTGCATTTTCAGTGATAACATTACTATTCTCAAGAAACCAGTCACTTTGCATAGGTAAATACTTATTTTAAAAGAAGTTTAATTTACTAAAACAGCAGCTCCCAGACCACAGTCTGCAAACTGATCAATATGCAAAAGAATATCATAGTGACCCTCAGATAGTTCTGTAACTATATCATCTTCTACTGATCTAAAGACAATTTAAAACTTATCTACATTAGAATTGTTCACATTATTACTTTATGACTTGATATATTTGTATTTTCACAATCCCAAACTTATTAAGGCATGAAATAGCTCATGTGATTGATTTGAGATTGATGATTATATTCTAAACAGACTTCTTAATCATCTTTGAACACTAAGGTCTGGTTTGGGAAACAGATTCTAGCAGCCAAGTGATCTAATTTCTAAATCAGGTTACTGCTTTTAGAGAGAAGAACATGTTGCTTTAAAAGCATGAACTTTGCTATCACATATTTTTTTAATAAGCTGCAGTTGAAATCAATATGTTTAATATTAACTTTTTTCCACAACAGATGTAACTCTAGACTTTTTATAGAAACAATCCATATCATGGGCAAAACTTTTAACCCACATTTTATAGGAAATATGTTTTATCCTACTCTCCTGTATTCTTGCTTTTTCCAAAAAAAGAGAATGCTTAATTGTGTTTAATTAAGTGGGCAGAGTTCTGTTAAAGCCCCTACCCTTAAAGAACAAATCCTGGTGGATTATTAGCAATTAAGTTACGGAGATCAGGACTGAATGATGAACAACTACTGAGGGAGAGGGAATTTGCCTTACAAATTCCAGCAAACTGTGCATAAAAAGCTATGCTAATGAAAATGGAGAAGCCTGATGGAGTGTGGTCATTCCATGAGTGTACAGAGCAGAGGAGGTGATAATGATTCCATGCCAGATTCTTCAGTTTTTACAAGAAATGCTCAGACAACATCCCTAGCAGATGGAGGATTTCCAGAGATGATGTTTCTTAGCTAAGGGGAAGTCATGGAGGGTCTGGAAGGGTTTGAAATGAAGCTACTGCTAAATTTTCTTCTCAATAAAAATTTGGAAAGGAAATTATCAGATCCACTCCAGATAATTGGGCAGCTTTAAGCCCACAGAGACATCATCTCTTTGGTGATATTCTTGGGTCAGTTTGTTAGATGTAGTTTCCTGATTTAAACTGCAGAAGAAGTGGGCCAGGTCAGTCTCTATGTGCAGGTTAGTGTGATGCAACCATTAAGGGAAGATGGAGAGAGTAGCAAATGAAAAATGAAGCTAAACATTCAGAAACAGAGGATTCCAAAAATTAGAGGGAGAAAAAGTAACAATCCTAAAACACCACATACTGATTTTCAAAAATTACCTGTTGTGCCAATTTACTCAGTTTCAATGTCATGAAGTTATCAGATGTGTAAACATTTTGCATTGTTTTACAAGTAGATGTTTTTATTAAAATAACTTAGGTTGTTGGTTTATGTTTCTCAAGAATAGCATAAATTATTTGGAGCATATTAATGAAGGTGGAAAAGGTTTACATTTCAGATACCAACTTAACTTTTTTTGTGCATTTCAAGCATAACAATGTGCTCTGTAAACAAAACAGTTTGGGTCCAAAAGAAATCTTCACCTATAAAGAAATTTAAAAGAAATAAAACTACACAGAATTGGACTCCTGCACTATAAGTCTTTGATTTGTCACAGTTTTCTTTTAGGATCCTTGCAGTCTTGTATCAATGGTCCTGATTTAGAGGTTTTATTCTGAACTTCATTTATTTAGATTCCTCTAGAGGACTACAACTCTTCAAGCCATAAAAGAGACTCGAAGGTTGATTTTCAAGGTCAAAAGCTGTCTACCTATGCAGCAGGGTCTCCTTTCTGTGACTAGTTCCAAGAGATGATCAAATGCATGCAAGGAGATAAAAAAGACAAAAAATTCTGAACAAACATAAGCTACAGTAGCCTCAGAATGAATCTATTATTTCTGTGGAGCATGAGAAAAGGTTCACAATTATTCACCTGGCTGACAGTGTCTGAGCTGTAAAAAACTGAAGGGTCAGTCTGGAGAGAGACACAAAAGGGAAAACTTAGGAGGGTAAAGTTTTGATAGTCTTATGTTACAGCAATAAAAGTGTCATACTGGACACTCATCAAGGGTAACAAAAGAGCACAGATGTAAAGCCCTCTAAGCCTGATACTTCACCACTTGATTAACAGGGTACAATGATGCTTCCAAGTGAAAGGACAAATTTGGGTTTAATTTTATTTCCTGAAATGCTAAAAAAATCTGATCCACACTTGTGTTTTCAATTCATATCCCAGAGTTCTGTGGTATAATAGCACTTTGCCACAAAGCAGCAAAACTGCACTGTTCTGTAATTCCATGCATCCTAATCTCACTTAGTGAAAAAAATTACTATATTTCCTGATGTATAAAACCAATCATACTGCAAATTTTGGCCGAACATAAATATGTGATCAAATTACAATAGGCTGAATTTATTCAAGTCCATTTAAAAGGGCTTATGGTGGCCCATGAATTCAATGGAAATATTAAGTATACATAAAATCTTCATTTCTTCTGAGATTTATGAAGACTTAAGATCACTGCCATCAATTCTAAAAGGAGGAAAATAGTATGAATTGAAAAAAAAAAAATTACCAACACATTTAGAACATAAAAGAATAGCTGAAATCTAGATTTTTACAGAGGCACAGATAAATAGAAAATTTAAGTTCTAATATGAAGACATTTTTGTTTCTTTGCACTCAGATTACAGGAAAATAAAAAGCGAGAGCAAAGGGTGCTTCTTAGATACTCAAGACAGTAAATAACTACTGAGATGCATGTTACTGACCATAAACCACCTTTCTAAAACAGTCTCTGCAGTCTTGACTTAGTCTCTTACCCTAGCAGCCCAAATATTTAAAATGATTCTTCAATACTGAAAGTGTGGGTTAAAAGCTCCTGCTGTGAACACTTAGTCAAGACCAGAAATATCTTGTCTTAAAATTTTCTTTAATTTTTTTTTTTTGAAGGAGGTCAGTGAGTCAAAAAGAAAACAAGTAAGCTTGAATCAAAGTGGCAATATATAATATCGCTCCTGGAAAAGACTGTTAAATTAAATGCAATATGCTCTTTTTTTATCCTTGTAATGAGGGGAAAAGTATTGTTATTAATAACACACTACATTTCAGATCAAAGATATCTGCAAGTTTCATTGCAATTAGCTTGTCTCTGTGATTCAGATTTACTTTCTTCATGATAGTGAAAGGTCATTAGGAAACTATATTTTGAAAACTCTGCCCCTACAAAAAATTTAGATGAAAATACCCTCAATATTATTACATATAAGGCTATATGAAATAAGTCTTGAAAAATAGGTGCTTTTCCATTATAAAATTAAATGTCATCTTTATTTTTAGATAGCTTAATACCTAGGATTATTTTTTTAAATCCTTGATAGCAGAAGTGTCATACATTGGTAAAAAATGCAGCAGATTTGAAATGCTAATTAATAAGCAGTCCTAAACAGATTTTGAAAGTGACCTCTCTGACTTAAAAAGTACATGTTCCACAAGACCAGAAAAGTGTTCTTCAAAGAACCCTGAACATTAAAGATGGGACTTTGTATAGAAGTCATCTAAAATTCTATCCAGTTTTGCTGCTTCATTTCTTACATCCTCTTTGCTTACCACTATAACATGGACTCAGATAATGCATTTATAGGGAGTCTTCAAACAAATAGGTCAGCTGTTCCTTGAATAATAACCTCTATCTGAGAAAAAAATGGTTAGGGTCACCTGCTTATTATATATAAATGGCTCATGTAGTCACCTACAGAATATATGGAGCTTTATCTTAGATCAGCTACATTTTAGGTGCCGTATCTTGTTTGAATTTCTCCAGGCTGGTCCAGATCCTCACTCCACTGATTGCTAAAAACATCCTTTAATTTCCAAACTGAATTTATTCGCTGCAAAAATTATACTCTCTTGTTACTGTGTCTGCATGTTTTCTTTGCTTCATACATTTGCCATAATGACACATTCATATAGATCAGTAATGTTCTGTTCAGCCTTTTTTTGTCAGACAAAGCAGGTTAGTCTAATTTGTCTCCTCTCTGTTACTGGCAATCGTTATAATGACATTTTTGAAACCACATAGCTGTAGTATTCCAGATTAATTTTATTTTTCTTGCAATAAATAACAAACTAATTATGAAAGCCACCTGTGTGCTGGGCTGCATCCAAAGCAGTGTGGGCAGCAGGGCAGGGAGGGGATTCTGCCCCTCTGCTCTGCTCTGGTGAGACCCCACCTGCAGTGCTGCCTCCAGCTCTGGGGTCCCAGCACAGGGAGGACAGGGACCTGTTGGAGCGAGTCCAGAGGAGGCCACCAAGATGATCAGAGGGATGAGCACTTTTCCTATGAGAAAAGGCTGAGAGAATTGGAATTGTTCAGTTCTCAGAAGAGAAGGCTTTGGGGTGACCTGATGGTGGCCTTCCTGTACCTGAAGGAAGTCCACAGGAAAGACGGAGAGAGACTATTTAGAATCAGAATCAGACAGTTAGAAAAAACCTCTGAGATTATCAAGTCCAATTTACAAGAGCCTGTAGTGATAGGACAAGGGGGGAATGGTTTTAAACTGAAAGAGGGTAGATTTTGATTAGATATTAGGAAGGAATTCTTTCCTGTGAGGGTGGTGAGGCCCTGGCACAGGTTGCACAGAGAAGTTGTGGCTGCTCCATCCCAGGAACTGTTCAAGGTGAGGTTGGATGGAGCTTTGAGCAACCTGGTCTAGTGAAAGGTGTCCCTGCCCATGACAGCAGAGTTGGAAAAAGATGGTCTTTAAAGTCGCTTCCAACCCAGGCCGTTCTATGATTCTGTGGTTCTATGATTCTGTATTTTAAATGGGAATGAATCTCTACATATTGCTAGTAATACACTCCTACCTGTAGTAGAAATATCAGTACTGGGTAATAAGGGCCTATATCTTAAAAAATATCCCTCTTGGATTTTATTATCCTCTAAAAGGGAATGACAGAAGCAAGAGTGCCCACTTATATTAACATTTTATTAATGTAAGATTTTTTTCCTATTTCTAAAACATATTATTTCCCATGCAAGGAAAGGAAAACCAAAAAAACTAACAAAACCAAAAATGACATTGTAATGCAGTTTTTCAGAATGACTATTGATTATTTTCTTACAGCCTTAAGAAGCTCTCTGTGCACTTCATAAGATGACACCAATTCAGTAAACATTTAAACTTTTTCTTATTTTAAGGTCCTTGCTCATTGGTTGTGGCATCATGGAAGAAAAGTTTCTTCTTTACTATAATATAGACAGAAAACACAGCAAAACTATTTTCTTGTTAAATGGAGAGAGATTCCTGAATGGTAATAATTTATGTAACACGAATTTTATGGAGGTTTTTGTTGCTGACTGCATCTAAGAGTATGTGCATGGAATAGGTGAGATGTTGCATTCCCACAGAAAATGACCCTGCCTTTATACTTACTGGCTAGAGAATAACCATCAAAACTGTCCTCAGATATGTAAAATGAATGGTCACAGCTGCCCTGCATTTGGCCAAAACCAAAAAGGAACAATAACTTCAGACTATGCAATATTTGAAACAGAGCTGTTTGGTAAACATAATTTTTTGAAAACTGTTTTTCAATGGAAATATTTACATTTTTTTAATGACAGTGCATTTATTACACAGTCTATGAAAAATAAATTAAATCAGGCTCCCTGCATTCCTCTCTCAGTGTTCAAAGGTTTCTGCAGACTTTCACATAAAGCCTCTGCATTGATTTCCTTTGTATTTATAAAGCTTAGAGGAAAGCAGTTCTGACAAGAGGAAAAGGAGGACGTGAAACAATTTGCCTCTGGTCTTTACATTCCCTCAATACCTGCTGGAATGGAAGAAAGAGGAGATACTGCGTCAACATCCATTATATCTCCCAGCAGAATGTTATTAAAAAAAAAACCCCAAACCAATAATATTCCCAACAGAGCACCCTACAACACACTCATACATTTTCATAAGCTAGTTTACATATTGCATCTGCCAGGTCTTGTTGATATAAACCACGGATGACTCACTTTATGTGGTGGTTTGTGATTCTCAACGTTTTTCAGACCTACAGTCTAAAAAATGTAATTCCAGCTTTGAATTCTCAGAAATGTGTCTCATGGCATTCATCCTCATTTACTGAATATGGGATTAAAACTAAAGACAAAGAAATAATTGAGTGGGAATGTGTCCATATTTTGCAAATAAATAATTAAGTAATAATATTCCCAAAGAATCTGCGTGTACAGGAGGATATTAAAAACTCTAGGACTAAACCCAATAAAGACAGATTTCCAGCAAGGTTAGATAGTTATCTCAGTGCTTTTGGGAGCAATGTATGACAAAACTCATTTATGATTTGATACTTTTTTCCAGTTTAAAATTATTTCCAGTTTCAGCAATGCACTTCTTTTTATTTTTTTCATAAAAATATTAGAAGGAAAAGAAAACACCTGTAGAAAAAAGGGCATTTCAAACTTGCTTTGATGAGTGCCTAGAGATAAAGTGAATTTTATAAAACCTATGACAAGTTTGGAAACCTCTGGTGAAGACCTACAAACCGTCATAAAAGATAAGATGAACTGAGATGATAAAGATCACAGACAAGAACAGAAACAAATGTTGCCCTTAGAAATGCATGTCGGCACAGGGACTGAACAAGGTGATTATATCAAGGAGCATTTGAAAGTTGTCACTTTCAACATTTCCCTTAGCAGTTCCCAGCAAGATGGCTACAGCTCAAACAAATTCAAAGAAATCATTTATCCTACCCTGAAAAAGTGATCTTTTCATGCTCTGTCTGTGCTCTGTGTCTCTCACGTGTTCTGACATATGGGCAGAATGAAAACACTGCCTGAACTGCCCTGGCAACAATCCTCATTTTGAGAAATCACTGGATACACACGTCTTATTAGTGCGCTCTCCAGCCGTTACTGACTCACAATATGTGGGTGGAGAGTGCTCTTTGGCTGATCCAAACACTCTCCTCTCTCAGAAGGCACTAAAGAAAAGGAACTGGAATCTTTGAGCGTGAGAGAGCAGTTGAATACCTTTGCCAACTGCAGCTTCACAGAAGAGAAAGCACTGACATGCAAGGCAGTGCCAGTTCATCCCCTTCAGAGATGAAAGTTATCTCAACAAAAGCTCCCAGTTAATGAACTCCAAAAAGCTGTTAAGGGATGTAGAAGAATCAGCATGGTCATCTGGCATCTTCCTATAATATGAGAAATCTTCAATCAGCATGAGCAAACTAATTTTTATTTCATACTCACATCAAAAGCAAAATGAAAGGGCTCTGCAGCTGCTTATCCAGAACTCTCTCAGAGCCTTTACTAAGATCAGAGCAAATGATAGAAGCAGAGATTGTATTTACAAAGCAATGTTGTTGTTTTGTTTGTTTGTTTATTTTAACTAAACACAAACACACGTTTATGCAGTATTGGCATCTTATCTGTCAAAAATTTAGTTAAGAACTTTTTGAGTATAATGGGGAAAATTATCATTTCTGCCAGTTATTCATAACTTCCTTCTGTTCTCTGGCACTGAAACAGAGTACAGTTTCACTGACTGGATGATTATGTTTTGATATTCCTTCCTCTTAAATTAAATGTCTTTTGAATAATCTATCCAACAAAGTTCTTTTGTTTTTTTGGGTTTTTTTTGTAAAGTGTCACCAGAGTTGCCACCACTTCTCCTTAACAGCAACTCAGCTACCATAGCTGAGTTTACAGGAAGCTATAATGTTATTAGTAATCTTACTAATGGTGAAGGGGAAAGTGGTTTGACTAATTACTATTCTATTTTATTCTAATTAGTTGGTTTACTAATTGGTGGGTTTATTTCATGAACTATGGAACTTCCCAGTTGTAAAGTCATATCTTCTGCCAGCAAGCTGTTTCTGTGAGCAAAGCTAGAAATGCTTTAATCTCAATAAAGAGAGGTGACATTCAACCTCCCTCTCAAATAAGTATGCAACAGCAAAAAGGGAAAACAGTGTACTTTTTAGATTATTCACAGGAATGCATTATCTCTTCTCGGTTAAAGGCAACATGCACAGAGATTGCCAAACATTTCATTTGTTGCATACAAAACAGATAACGAGATTACTCATGGTCATATGAAGTCACAGTAAGTAAATAAGTATGTCTTATATAGCTGTGTTTTATTATATCATAAAGTTGAACTACCTACCTATCCTATGGTCATCTGTCTAGACCACCAAAACATTGTATTTCCTGAGATTGCATTGAATTATTATTTAATCTTTTTAAGCCATTAAACCAAATAATAGAACTGTCTAGATAACATCATAAAGTTTACATTTTAATTTTGAAGATTACATAAAAAAGCACTCTCTTCATATGTTTCTCTGCTTCAAAAAAATCAATCACCTCCTTCAGATGTTCTGCTTCACAAAATAAGCTTTCAGTAAGATGTTTGTATGGCCTAGAAATAAAAGAAGTACACAGAGGTTATCCAATCTGTGCAGAACTTAGAGAGCTCCTCTTTGAGAAGGAACTGAGTGGACAGATGGGGTTTGAGAGGTCCCACTGCAGGATGTGTCAAATCTGAGAACCACGGGATTTTGCCATTGACTCATTAATTCCTGCTACAAACTTTGCCCTTCAGTGTTCTTAAGAGGCCTACCAGAACAGCCAAATTCACTATGATGGACTATGGTTGTCTTTAGCTGAGAAAGTTATAATTTGCTATTAAATATTTTCTCAAGAAAGTGTCAGGTTCCTTTATTCTTTTAAAGGTGCATTTTTATTTGATGTTAAGAATCCGCTTGATAAACCTGAAAGAGAGAAAAAAACAATTTTGAATACTTTTTGTCTTTTAAAACTGCTACTATCCCTACAGAGATTATCAAATGCTTACCAGGATTTTTGCTTCTTAGCTTTAGATTAAAGCACTGTAAAAGCAAATATACTTGAACATACTACAGTGTGTTTCAAATAAGATGATTTAAACTGGTTAAATTTTAAGTCAATGAGCACGTGCCTTCAGTTTTTGGAATTAGACCTCCATGTACATTTGAAGAATTTTTATATGCTCAACATGAAAAGCAGTGGTGCATGAAAGTAAAGTGTTTAAGAAAGGACAACTCCTATCAACTTCTGCTGGCCTTATTGGAATAGAAAATAGAATATTGAATTTTGCAGAGATATTATGGTTGGAAGAAAGCACTAGAAATCTCTTCCACACTTAAAATGCAATGTTACAGAACATCATATTGCAGCAGTGAAATTGTTTTTCATCACTTCATGGCAAGCTCTCTCTGCTCATGTCATATATTTAGCCTTGGTAATACCATTTATTATTAAACAGTCTCCCAAGTGATTATTATTAAGTGTAGAAATTGCTCTAAGCATCCACAATTATCCTGGAAATAACACTAATACATTCTGTGATTTATATACTCTGATTTGTCTGTTTGTTTACCTAGTTTTGGATTACATGATATTTACTTCATCTGTTGTTCCGTTGATTCCCTTCTTTAGTTTACAACTAATTACATTAATATCTTGCATAAATAATTAGCTATTTCAGTATCTATTTCTTCCATTGCTTCTCATTTCTTAAACATTTTGCTCATGATACATAGCTTTTGTCACATCTTCTATGCAATGCCTTCTGTCCCGTAACATCCACACACACATCTTCTCATGTATTACTTTCCCCTCCTAACTTTCTACCAGCTTTTCTCAAATATAACTTGCTTGTATTTATCAATTAGGTGTTAACAATCCTTCAGTAGCCCTCTAAGGGAAAGGGGACCAAAACACTTAAAAATTCCTACAGTATGTCTCAAAAAATCTGAAGAAATAATAGCAATGAAACCCAGTGTGACTTTCCACTGATAGATCTGTATGTATCCTAATCTGTCTCCTTTTAGCTTCTATTTCTCTATTCTCTAACTTTATTTCTATAATTTATTTTACTTTTCTCCCCCACCCTCACATATCTGTTCTCTTTCTGAAATAAAAATAAAAATCAAACAGAATTTTAGACAATTGCACGTGTCAGATTAGATACTCATAATTTAGCAAAGCTCTGACAAAATTTGCAAATCTTCTACTGAGTTATATGAATTTTAACATTACTTTGTAAGACTTCCAGTCTTCAGGTCCAAAAGGTGTACTCTAGATCATAATCATCTAAAGAGGCGCTGGATCCTACTATCTTATCGTCTGCTATCAGCAGTTGCTAGAAATGGAGTTACCAAACCCAGAATTTTTTACTTGGATTCCTAAATATCAGCCTTGTTCTGTAGGCTGATAGAGAAAAAAATTCTAGCTATATGAATGGAAGTCAAATATATGTAATTGTATTTATTCCTTTAATTGCAAATAATAAAAGCATCCAGCCAAGTCACAGACCGTGAGGCTGCGGGAACCTCACCTACTTTCTGTCTACTAGATGAC